>CM067310.1:17762929-17937929 GCA_034231615.1 Meghimatium bilineatum
CAGACAGACAGACAGATAGATAGATAGATAGATAGATAGATAGATAGATAGATAGATAGATATGTAGGTAGGTAGGTAGGTAGGTAGATAGATAGATAGATAGATAGATAGATAGATAGATAGATAGATAGATAGATAGATAGATAGATAGATAGATAGATAGATAGATAGATAGATTAGATCAGATCAGATCAGATCAGATCAGATCAGATCAGATCAGATCAGATCAGATCAGATCAGATCAGATCAGATCAGATCAGATCAGATCAGATCAGATCAGATTAGATTAGATAGATAGTTGAAATCTTCTTGGTGTGAAAGATATCTCTGGAAATAATATATAAATAATATCCATTGTACAAAAGAAAGAACCACTTTATTTGTCATAATTTCTAAGGATCAAAATAAAAATACAAGCAAGCAAAAATATTGTAGATTTAGATAAAAATAACTGCAAACAGTATTCAGGAATTCGAAAACAGACTATAGTTTGTTGTGTATTATTATGACAAGGTCGATTTAACGTTATGCTTGTATATCAAAAGGTGAAGGCAAATGGATAATAAATTAATGACAGGTGTTGGTGACGGCAGAACCTGCCTAAAACCTGCCATGTTGTTCAATTGATCACATGTCTGGATTTAACCAAGACTGGGCTCACAAACATAGTTGAAATGAATTTTAACCTCCCCTCCCCTAACCACGAACGAAGGAGATATAGATGTGTTTACCTCTCTTTTGGAGAGGCGCATCCATATCAATTGGCGAATAACAAAGTCTAATTTGGTTATATAAGGACGCACTACCATAAAATATTAGAGGTAACAAAGACCCCACACGAACCAAGAACGTATGTCAAGTCTTTATTTTGACGTACACGAATGACCTTTAATTACTCAATAATTAGGGGTGGAGGATGAACACGTTTGACAGTTGTTAAGGTGGGGGGGGGGGGTTGATACATGTTAACGTCAACAATAGTTTTTTTTATCATCATCATCATCATCAGATTATCATCGCCAGCTGGCGTAGGCGATTATAGCTCTCCACAGCTCAGTCTCCAATTTCTTGATTCGAAACTGGCATCACAGCACGTGTGGTATTCCCATAAGTGCACCGCCCTCTGTTCCAGCAGCCATTATAATGCTGCCGAAACAGACGTCGACATCAGGGCACAACTCTGGCCCTTGCGACAGGTTTCTTTGTTGATCTGCTCACCCACGCCATGCCCATAACTAGTTCAAGCACAACGTCGGCCTGTCGGAACAACATGGTAACTGTTATCGAAGGCTACGACTACGGGATTGTATAGATGACGTGCCATGAAGCTTCTATAAGAAGATAACCTCAATATAAAGGCATGTCATCCACAACGGTTTTCTGGTGCATGGTTGGTTTGTCTAGTGAGCCATTGGTAAGACCCACAGACGCAACCGCATACTGTCTCCTGTATTATGTATCAAGCTCGTTGTTGTTTCCCTACCGTGCCAGGCTGTCAAACTTTCTAATATTTTCTCACGTTTTCGCCCTCTGTCTCTATTGCCTTAAATTTTGCCTGTTGCGACTATTTTCTCCAAATCTGCCTGTCTCATGAAGTGGCCAAAAATGACGATTGTTTTTCTTATATTATTAAGGTCCGTTTCGCATTTGACTCTTTCAACATCTGCACATTAGTTTTTCTGGCAGTCCATGATATTCTCAGATTTCTTCTGTAGAACCACATCTCTGTTGCCTCCATTCTCCCACTTTCCAGTTTGTTTATTGTCCAAGACTCGCACCCATCTGTTAGTGTAGGAGTTATATAGCACTGCAGAACTCTCTTTCTCCCCTCCAATGACAAGGACATATTAAACAGTATATTTTTCATTTTTCTGAATGTAGTTTTTGCCTGACATATTCTGCTTCTTATTTCTGTTGAACTTCTTCCATCTGCTGTAATCGATGTGCATAAATATTTGAATTGGTCGACCTGTTTTAATACTACATCATTCACTTTGATCTTGCAAGGTGTGGTATTTTGTTTCTATGAAATAACCATTACTTCTGTTTTCTTGATATTTAGGAAGAGGCCTTTCTCTTGACTTTCTGTGATTACTACATTAATTAAATCTTGAAGTTCTTCCTAACTTTTTGCAATCAGAACAGTGTCATCCGTATATCTCAAATTATTTATGTTATGTCCTCCCACTGATATCCTGGGATATCTTCTATTGCACGCAATATGTTTTCACTGTATAAAGAGAACAGGTCTGGTGAAAGCACGCATCCCTGTCTGACTCCTTGTTTTATTTGTTGAAAAGGGCCAAATTGATTTCCTACTCTTATAGCTGCTGTTTGTTGCCAGTACATGTTCTTGATTATTCTTAAATCTTTTTAAAAAAATTGTTTGAAACCTAAACATACGCCGTGAAAGATATTGGGTTCATTAAGGGAATCAGTGGCCATATTTTAACGGAACAAATCATATTTTATATAACGAAACGAATTTAAAGACTCATAAACCGTCGCATCCATCATTCTGCGCGAAAAGCACTGAGAAACCCCACTACCTCGAATGACCGGGGGGGGGGGAAGGGCAATTTTCTGTGCGTTGCGCGGAGATCGATTCATTGGCGGCAGAAATTGCGTCTTTTTAATCTCCGAGTCACGGAAATTGTATTAAATTATGGATAATGTTAAAAGCTAGAAATCGGACACGTGATGTGGCCATTGATTCTCGTATTGAACATGATATTGTTTTGTCGACACACTTGGTTTACATTATGAATTCAATACTATGATTCCTTGTCAAAAACTTGCATGGTTTGTACATGTATGATGATATGATTCCTTGTCAAAAACTTGCATGGTTTTGACATGTATGACGACATGATTCCTTGTCAAAAACTTGCATGGTTTGGACATGTTTTCCGACATGATTCCTTGTAAAATACGTGTATGGTTTGGACATATTTGCAAACAGGACAGCTTGCCAAAAACGTTCATGGTTTGGACATATATGCCGAATTATTCTTTGTCAAAAACGTTCATGGTTTGGACACTTATGACGGCATGATTCCTTGTCAAAAACTTGCATGATTTGTACGACGATATGATTCTTTGCCGAACACAGTTCTTCGGAAAATCATCGACGGTGAAAGAAGCAGTGCGGTTGGGGGGGGGGGTGATGGTGGAACAAATAAAAGCATGGACAAACAACATCAATGACAATTCAAAAACACTTTTCCCTCACTCGACCACATTGCTGAATATAGAAATATCCGAATGACTGATGTGTTAATGCATCCAATGTGGTACCCCTAAAACCATGACGGGTTATAGAAAAAAACATCGTTCACATTTTTAAATTAACTGAAAAATGCATTAAATTATTAACAAGAGAGAAACATGAAGACATAGAAACACACTGAGAAGATATAAACATGAAGACATATGAACATACTGACACGAGAGAAACATGAAAACATATGAACATACTGACACGAGAGAAACATGAAGACTTATGAACATACTGACACGAGAGAAACATGAAGACATATGAACATACTGACACGAGAGAAACATGAAGACATATGAACATACTGACACGAGAGAAACATGAAAACATATGAACATACTGACACGAGAGAAACATGAAAACATATGAACATACTGACACGAGAAAAACATGAAAACATATGAACATACTGACACGAGAGAAACATGAAGACATATGAACATACTGACACGAGAAAAACATGAAAACATATGAACATACTGACACGAGAGAACATGAAGACATATGAACATACTGACACGAGAGAAACATGAAGACATATGAACATACTGACACGAGAGAAACATGAAAACATATGAACATACTGACACGAGAGAAACATGAAGACATATGAACATACTGACACGAGAGAAACATGAAGACATATGAACATACTGACACGAGAGAAACATGAAAACATATGAACATACTGACACGAGAGAAACATGAAGACATATGAACATACTGACACGAGAGAAACATGAAGACATATGAACATACTGACACGAGAGAAACATGAAAACATGAACATACTGACACGAGAGAAACATGAAGACATATGAACATACTGACACGAGAGAAACATGAAGACATATGCACATACTGACACGAGAAAAACATGAAAACATGAACATACTGACACGAGAGAATCATGAAAACATATGAACATACTGACACGAGAGAATCATGAAAACATATGAACATACTGACACGAGAGAAACATGAAGACATATGAACACACAGAGAGGAGAGAAACCGAACTTGACAGATGTGAATCGTAAGGAATATCATCATCATCATGTGCCATGCCGGGTGGCGTAGGCGGTCCTGGCTCTCCACAGCTCTCTGTCCACAGTATTATGTATCAAAGTCGTTGTTGTTTCTTTGCCGTGCCAGGTTGTCAAACTGTCTAATATTTTCTCACGTTGTCGGCCTCTGTCTCTGGTGCCTTCAATCTTGCCTGTTGTGATTATGTTCTCTAAACCTGCCTGTCTCATGAAGTGGCCAAAAAAAGAAGATTGCCTTTTTCTTATATTGTTGATTAACGTAAGGAATAAGGCTGGAAATATATCTAGGAACAGAGAGATATGGACAATCCTTGTTTATGAATTAGGCACCCTAGAATGCGCAACCACTTTAGGGGGGGGGAGGGAGAGGGGAACAATCGCTTGATCAATTGATTGAATAAAATACTTATTTCTTTTTAATACATGGAAAAGGACTACCAACTTGTATGTAAACAAATTTTATTGGTATCTATAAATTAAGCAAACTATTTGAATGTATATCTTACCGGAATTTTACAAATGTAAATAAAATGTAAAAAATGATAATGCGAAGATTGAAACATGTGGTAGTAAACATTTCAATAGAGATTAGATTAATGCAGGTTATTAACGCTGTAGAGAAATCATCAAGGGTATTAAGATAATGTTTGGGGAAATAAAAGATGCGTAATTATTCAAATCTTTGCAAAAACAACAATCGAGTGTCACGGTGATGTTTCGTGGACAACGCAAGAAGGCAGGGACCGAAGAACAATAGGGTGCAAGGTTTTTCGACTGTGACTAGTGTTCGGGTTAAATCACGTAGTACAGATAGTTGTAATTATTTATTTTCAAACGTCGTGTTTGAAAATCCGGTCAAACATGGTTATATTCTGATAGGCGACGACCATTAGCAAAATATTACCACGCTCCATCCAATCCATTTCATGCAACATGATTTGTTAGATACCTAGTATTAGATTAACAAGTGTATTAGGACTGTTTTAATCGGCGTTACCCTACCAGGGTTATGGGATGTGTGCTCGAAGACAGTCATCTTAAGTATAATGTTCGGACTTTTAATGTGTTTTTAAGACCAAGTGCTATTCTGGCTTCAAGACAATTTTAAGTGTTTTAAAGACAAAGTGCTATTCTCACTTCAATTACATTTTAAGTGTTTTTAAGACAAAGTGTTATTCTCGCTTCAAGTACAATTTAAGTGTTTTTAAGACAAAGTGTTATTATGGCTTCAAGTACAATTTAAGTGTTTTTAAGACAAAGTGTTATTCTGGCTTCAAGTACAATTTAAGTGTTTTTAAGACCAAGTGTTATTCTGGCTTCAAGTAAAATTTAAGTGTTGTAAGACAAAGTGTTATTCTGGCTTCAAGTAAATTTCAAGTGTTTTTAAGACTAAGTGCTTTTCGGAAATCTGCCTAAAAAATAAGACTAAGTGCTTCAAGAAATTTTCGGAAATCTGCATGTAAAGTAGTTTAATTTACTAAATAGAAATAAACTTTCTGATCAAACATTTCAAAATTCACCGTCAGTTATGGAGTGCCCTATAAATCCAAATTATTTTAGTATTTCTACAGACATTTATGATTGTTTAAATATGGAATCAGTCCGTGTATTAGGATCAGGGCTTTCTGGTGAAGTTGTTTTAGCAGTGTCTAGAATATCAAGGGATTATATGATTGCGCTGAAAAATATAGAACTGATAGAGAGAGGTACCTATAAGAAAAAGAAAGATTTATTTATTAGAGAATTGGCGGTAATGCAGACCGTGAAGCACCCTTATCTGATGAAGGATTTGTACGCTGTGGAAACTCCGACTGATCTTTATATCGGCATGGAGTTCTGCCCTAGAGGATGTTTGTTACGCCATTTGGGTAATCTTACTTATTCAAAAACTGAAAGATATTTAGTCCAGCTGGCGTATGCCGTGAGACACATGCATAATAAGAAAATAGCGCATTGCGATATTAAATTACCAAATATTCTGGTGAAATCAGAAGAAAGTATTATTTTAAGTGATTTTGGTTTGAGCGTGTTTTTGCCGACTAATAGTGATATGGTTCCGTTGAAGCACATTGGAGGAACCGCTGCATATGTTGCGCCGGAAAGACAGAATTTAGATAAGGAACAGCTCGTTGATCCAACAAAAGTAAGTAAATTCTTTATTTTCCACAACCCATTGATTATATTTTATAGGAAGATATTTTTTGACTGCGGTTCATCTATCTGTCTGTCTGCCTCTGTATGTCTGGCTCTCTCTGTCTGTGTATATCTGTCACATTTTCAGCACATACCAGAGATATGCAGCAACACAGGTCTGAAACTATTGTCAGAGTGAAGCACTTATGGGAATGCCCCATGTGCTTTGAGGCCAGTTTCTAATCAAGAATGCAGAATGCTGATTCAAATATAAACAAATGTACATGATCAATTAATTGTGAGTGAATTGTTATAGAATATAATTAAAAACATCTGGGACAGTGCTGCCACATTCTTTTCGTCCTGATTTATGAAATGTACGATAACTCTATACAAACTGGACAGTGGGAAATTACCTGTATAGAAGACATATGCACAAAATAAATTAGGCATTCATTCGTTATTTAAAAAAAATTATTGCCGTGTTTTCGTTGGTCACTATTTATATACTTGTAGTCGTCGTAGCTTTTTTCGCATGCGACTCAAAGTATATAAATATTGATCTACGGTATCACGTGAATAATCAAGAAAAGGAACGAATTGAGGCGTAATTATTTATGTGCAGAGGTCTTCTGATGATGATGTTCCTCCTTCGCAAGCGAAGATGAGCATGGCATGAAAAACATTAAATGCGATGGAAAAAATAAATTAATAATAATTAAAATTGGTAATTAACTAATTTGGTTTGTGAAACTTTTTTTGATGATTAATGAGATGATGATGATGATGAAAGCCATGATTTGCGCTATGAAAATTGGATTAAAGTGAGAGTTGTGCACTGTCGTCAACCTCACTCTCGCCCCTACACATATGGTCTCAGTGGCAAGAAGAGTCAAGACGACTGAGTGTGTGTCTGTGTGCACCAGGGTGCCTTACTGTCTCACCGTGCTCTTTGACGCTAGCTGAATGACGCCTTTCTGCCCAGTGGCCCATGTTAGTTGAGCTCCTTTGCGCAGTACGCCGCACCCAGACTTTACATGCTGGGCAGACATGGGCCCATACATCAGAGGCTATGGGCACAGATCCCATTTGCCGCCTTCACTGATTTAACACGCCAAAGCTGTTTCAGATGTGTGGTTGCTGTTGCATGCTGACAGCGATTATGCTCCACTCGTGAAGGCTAGATAGAAGAATAGTTGGAGGTAGAGTTTGGGGCTATAGCACTTGAAGACGCCCCTGTTCTACTCAAGTGATCACTATGGACGTTAAACATGACTTGATGTTTCTCCGCCCCTGTTAAAGGTTTTCCGACTGAAGACCTGTAGCACTGTGCCCATGTGATAAAGCACATATAATACCCGTAAACATAACGGGGCTTTTTTGACGAAGTTTGCTCTCCATTTTGCCAGTGCTAGACATAATTATAGCTATCTGAGCCTAACTTGACCGGGTGACATCGTCATCTTCTACAGACGACGGTCACGGTATGACTGTTGTCTAAATATGAACGAGAAAATATCCCTCCCCGACTTTAACATCATAGTCCGTGATTTTTTTAATATGTTAACACTTTATTACAACGTTTCCATGTTTTACCCTCATCAAAAACAGCTTTCGAGCAACTATCTATCTATTCGCTAAACCTTTTGTTGCCTTTCAGCGTCAAGGGTAGAAACGTTTTTTGTAGATGGCCCTCTTGTGTGATGAATATATTGTGGAATTTGTCGCCTATTTTATTTCGGTGGTCCATTGTTTTCGTGGTCGGCCTTAGGCCTGCCTTCACTGTATGTGTGTAGCATAGCTTGCTGTGGTATGGTAATCTGATGATGTGTGCAAACTATTTTCTTCTTCTTCTTCTTCAGCGTTCATTCTCAAACTCCTGCCAGATCTCTCTTGTAGCAGGACAATTGTCCTACTAGATTTCCAGCAGGATGTAGTCCAGAGAATGGAAATGCGTTGTGTCGCCGTTTTATTTGCGCCACTGGCCCGACACATCCGTCTTCGGCGGTGCAAACTATTTGATCTGTTGTCTCTTAATATATTCCAAGATTGTGGTTGTGCCGTTTCTTTGTCTAATGTCATCATTTCTCAATCTGTCTCTTAGCGGTATTTCTCGGTTTCTGCATAAGCATGCTATTTCAGCTGTCACAAGTTTATGTTTATCTTTTGCTGTCGTTGTCCGTATTTGGCATTGGAACCAGAACATTGGCATAATAAATTAACGCAGTCCCATCTGTATGGCTTTTTCGTCTTTTAGGAAGTTGTTTAGCAGGTTCATGCTTTTAGGTAGTGTTACTTGTAGATGAATTAGTCCCTGCTATTTTATATTTTACTTAGTTAACGTGTGTTTTGCTTGTGTTCTAATCTGTCCCACAAAAGTGTTATAAAAGTTTCTGCATCTTTGGGCAAAACCGACCTCCCTTAACCTTCTAAAGTGACACTATATGACTTTTCCCGTGAGTTTCATTGGCTTTCAATACAAATTATACACAAATTAAAAATGAAAATCACGTTTGCAAAAATGTCCAATCAATTTACATAACTGTATAACTACCAGGGGGCTTAGTGAAAAAAGGTATAACTACATACCAAGGCGCTAAGACTCACCAGTTTAAATAAAATTAATGTAAAAAAAGAAGACTCGCAAGCGTCTCAGACATTATTTTCTCGTTAGAAAATACCTCTCAAAACTAGAAAACTAGACCCCCATACAGTGATGACCTAAATCAGAATTGAGCTGAAATGTCATATTTTCCCTCCAGATTTTTTAAAACAATTATCAAATTTGCAGTTCTATTAGTGTATATAAATCCGTTTTGTTAAAGTCACTTTTATCAAATCACCCCCCCCCCCCTGTCAACTGCTAACATTTCCAGACCCACACCCACACCCTACTAATTGTCTATGTAATTTTTTGAACATCCCTTAGATAGTCGCCAGATCATCACCATGGTATTTCGGATGTCCATAAATGATCCGATCTCATACGATGTCCCTCAGCATGTGATAACTGATTTCCGGTTCCGTGTTGGTTGATAACTCTTCTTTAGATTCAAATATATCGCTCTTTTCTTGCAACATTAAATAGAGAACACTTCACTACAATGTCCAGCATTCTAACCATACAAATCATCATCAGGTGACATAGTCTTTCCACAGCGTAGTCTTTCCTATTGATCTCTTGAATTCTCCGCGGTCTTGAAGCAAGCTTTCCTGTCTCTTTCAGAGACATGCGCAGACATACCTGAATGTCTTTTGTCCAACAGAGTCTTGGGCGGCTTTTGCCCCTTTTGCCTTATATAATCCCTTCCAGTAACACTCTCTCCATGCTGTCGTGTCTCTTAATGTGACCGAACTAATAGCTTTTTCTTTAATATAGTGTTCAGAAGCCAGCCTTCCTAGGCGTTAATAGTTCGTAACACCTCCTGGTTTCTTTTCCTTGCTGTCCATGGTATTCTCAAAACTCTTCTATAACACTTTAATTCAAATGATGTTATTCTCCTGGCCACTGTTTTATTTAGTGTCCATGCTTCACATCCATATGTCGCCACAGTCAATACACATGTTCGTAGTAAACACAATTTACTTCTTATGTCATAGTCATTCTATTTTATAGTTATGTTATAGACATAATTATGTTATGTCACCTTGCCATAGTTTCTTTAGGTGTTTTAATTTTGTCAGCGCCATTTGCCGTTCTTCTCTTGATCTCAACTGCGCAGTTCCCCGCATTGTGTATATTAGTTCCTAAATAATCACAATGTGTCACTTCTTCTAAATTGCAATTCTCAATATTAATTTCGGGTCTTGATTTAGTTTTGTCAGTTGCCATTATTTTTGTCTTTTTCATATTTAAGAACAAATTCTGTTCGCTGAACTTTTTGGTTGACTTAATTATGTTCAGTAGGTCGTGTTCGTTTGTTGTTAATAGCACTGTGTCGTCTGCATATCAAATTTCTGGAATCTGCAGCCCTCCTATATTTATGGGTCTGAAATCAGGCTTCATTGTTTCTTGTCTCACGTTTCTCATATTTTCCGCATAGATGTTGAACAAGTATGGAGACAAGGTACAGCCTTGTCTTACTCCTTTCTGTACATTGAACCACTCCGATCTTGCACCTTCAACTTTTACCGCTGCTTCTTGATCTTTATACAGCTCTGCTATTAGTCGTGTAATGTGTTTTGGGAAACCCATATCGTTCATTATTTCCCATAATTGATGGTGATTGACACAGTCGAAAGCGTTGGTGTAGTCTATGAAGTATGCATGTAATTCTATGTTACACTCTCTACATTTCTCTATGATCATTCTCATGTTAAATATATGATCTCTCGTGCCTCTGCTAGTTTTGAAACCTGCTTGCGCTTCGTGGATCTCATCCTCCATCCTGTTATGTATTCTTTACATTGTAATGTGTAGAAGTATTTTACTGGCTTGATAATTTGAACATATTTGCATATCACCGCTTTTGGGTATTGGTATGTATACTGAACATTTCCAGTCCCTTGGCCAAGTTTCTGTTCTCCATATCTTATTGTATAGCTGATAAAATATGTTTGCGTTGGTTTCGCCCCTGGCTTGAATCATTTCAGCTGTTATGTCGTCACAACCTGCTGCTTGTCCTCTCTTCAAACTGTGGATTGCTGATCTAATTTCATCTATTGTAAGCTCTGGTTCTTGTGTATTTCTGTCTGTGTTTATTTGGCTTCCTGGATCATTTTGGGGTGGCTCTGAGTTCATTTCCTTACAGTATTCTTTCTAAAATATCACATTGCTCTGTTAGTATGTTTCCTGATTTGTCTTTGATGACTCGCATAGATGTTTTATGTTTTGCTCTTTGTGGTATTGCTGTGAGAAACATGTCTTTCATTGTTCCTCCTTCGTACAGGTCCTCTATGTTTTTGCAGGAGTCCTTGATAAATTGTTGTTTATCCTTTCTAATTTGTCTTTTTATTTCCCTCGTGAGTTCTTTGTATAGCGGTTGTTATTGTTGTTGGGCTTGACTTTCCTTCTTTCTTCCATTAGCTTCATGGTAATATCCGTTATATATCTTTGTTTCTTCGTTAGCCATACACAAGAAACAAAAAATACACTCCATATTTAAGCATGCGGTTGCGTAGTGGGTCTCACAAATGTCCCACTAGACAAACCAACCATACAACAGAAAACCTCAGATGACATGGCGTTATATTGAGGCTCTCTTATGGAAGCTTTGTAGCATGTCATCTATACAATTATAGATCCCCTCTGAATAAGAAATCTCCTTCAATATACATTGCACAAAGTCGAAACTGAAGTCTTCTGGGTATGAAAGAAAGCTCAAAAAAACCACCCCCACTGTACATAGGAAGTAAGAACTAATCGTTCGCAATCCTTGGGGTTCTCAAACAAACAAACACCACATATCTGCAAATGCTCCGACTCCTTGATTGTATCCTATTAAAAACATTTGCAGGTTCATTATTGAACTTGGACTAGTCACTAAGTCAACGTTTGCAAGTCTGTCTACTTGTTCATGTCTTCTAACTTCCTACGTGTCCATATACAAACATGAGTGTAGTTCATTCTTCAGGACAGATTTCGCCATACACTCCAGCCATCGACGGCGTAAATAGCCCGACTCTTCTTTTTCTGCGTTCGTTCTCTAAACTCCTGCAGACTATCAGGATGCAGTCCGGCTCCTGTAGACTAGCCGGGTGCAGTACGGACACCGTTCTCAAACTCCTGCAGACTAGCAGCATGCAGTCCGGAGAACTTCTCAAACTTATGCAAACTAGCAGAATGCAGTCCGGATAACGTTATCAAACTCCTGCTGACTAGCAGGGTACAATTCGGAGAAAAAAAATACGTTGTCATGGTTTATAATTTTATTTGGAGATTTACATGCTAATTTATCTCAAAATCATCTGATCATGCGGGACTCACGAAGAGCAATGAGTATGTATGCACGGTCCATAGGTATGCACGCCATCTGTTATGGCGACGAGGCTATCATCTTGGTCAGCCCGTTTCTTTTCCTACACGGCGTATTCGGGGACAAAGATGAGCGTGATTTTACGTAGTGACGTCCACATTTTAACTCTCTAATGATTCCACACATCTCCTACATACATAACATGTTAAGATTTTCTGAATCATATTCATTGAGTCACTCAGTATGCACGCATGGGAATAGGCTTGCGATTCCAGTCAGTTTAATACCTCCATTATAGCAAATACTTCCATCTTTAGACTGCTTGTTGCGGTAAAAGTACCACTCGCTTCGTGCACTGTTCTGTCCTATGATCTGGCATTAAGGACTATACACATCACTGGTGGTGGATGACCGACCCGTCCGTGTAAATGACATCTGCGTCATCGACATGTTCGCAGATGAGTGCCTTGACCTCATCATCCACGCTCACATGACTATGTTCCCTGTACTCTCTATTAAACATAATGACGGTCTTGATTGCTTCATGAAAGACCACAGGAATTAGTATCCATTCCTCGCTAGGAGTTGTGCTTTCTTAGTTGCACAGAATATGGCCTCTGATTGAAATTATTGTCTGATGGTTCTGTGGTGTCTCTTGCAATATGTGTCTCAAGAATATATTAGATTAACTGGTGATAATCCTTGTCGAACCCCTGCAGTTGTTTTGAAAAATGATCCAATATCACCATTTAGAACATTACTAATTGCTACATAAATATAATAGAAATCATAGAAGCACTAATTTTCCAAAAACCTTCCTGTCATACTTGATCGAATGTCTTAGTGAAATCGATGAAGTTGTGATATTTTTTATGTTGATAGCTGTATGTTTCTCAATTATTACTTTGATGTTGAAAATGTTCTATAGAGCTTCTGTTTACGAAAACATGCTTGTTCTTCAATTAGGATTTCTTCTAATCTATGTTTCAATATTTTTTAACACTACTATCCTCAGCATACTTTGCTTGATTGAGTAATAAAACTAATAGTTCTATAATTTGTGTACAATTTTTAAATCCCCTTTCTCTGACGCTGGTATAGTAGCCTATAACGAGCGATTGTATCCACTGTGTATGCCATTTTTTTTGTTTCCACTATGCGTTGCTAGAGTGTTCTCGATAACATTTATAGCTTCTACGCCCTCGGTATAACTTACCATACCCGATTGTATCCATTCACAGATGGACATGTATTCCCTTGGAGTCACACTGTGGGGTATGACTTTTCGTAAGAACCCAGAGGCAGAACATTACAACTATTTGGAAATAGTAACAAACGCCAAGGATATTCCAGAATTTTTGAGGTATGTTTGTCATTGTTCATTATCAGTTATCAATATTAATGTCTGTCATTCACACCCATTATTACAGAATTTATTATACGGAATACTTAATTGTATATGCAATTAATAGCAGTCCGATACGTCCATATATCTGTCTGATACGTCCATATATCACAGTCTCATACGTCCATATATCACAGTCTCATACGTCCATATATCACATTCTGATACGTCCATATATCACAGTTCGATACGCCCATATATCACAGTTCGATACGTCCATATATCACAGTTCGATACGTCCATATATCACAGTCTGATACGTCCATATATCACAGTTCGATACGTCCATATATCACAGTCCGATACGTCCATATATCACAGTCTGATACGTCCATATATCACATCCTGTAACATATTCTTCAAAGTCAGAAATGGTATATAGCACAATCTGAAACGTCTCTATAGCACAGTCTGAAACTTCTTTATAGCACAGTCTGAAACCTCTTTATAGCACAGTCTGAAACTTCTCTATAGCACAGTCTGAAACTTCTTTATAGCACAGTCTGAAACTTCTTTATAGCACAGTCTGAAATTTCTTTATAGCACAGTCTGAATCGTCTCTATAGCACAGTCTGAAACGTCTCTATAGCACAGTCTGAAACGTCTCTATAGCACAGTATGAAACGTCTCTATAGCACAGTATGAAACGTCTCTATAGCACAGTATGAAACGTCCCTATAGCACATTTTCAAACTTCTCTATAGCAGAGTATATTAATTCTATATCAGTCTCAAATGTCCCTATAGCACAGTATACAAATGTCCCTATAGCACAGTATACAAACGTCCCTATAGCAGAGTATACAAATTATATATCAAAGTCTATCTATAGAAAACATAATAATTGAAACAACCATTGTCTAACTTATCTTCATTATACAAGCTCATTTATACAAAATATCATAATTGAGACAACTATTGTTTAATTAAATCCATTATACAGAGGTCATCTATACAAAACATCATAATTGACACATCTATTGTCTAACTTTGTATAATATTCATGTCATGATATCAACCATAATCATATAAATCATAGTTTGACTAATCTGTGAAAGTCAAACCATGAACAATCGGCAGTATAAGACCTGCCACATGACTACTCCATTACTAGCATTTGGTTTGTTTAACTCTTCTAGGCTCTGCCTTTTGGGCTTACTGAAAGCTGATCCAAGAGAAAGATACAGCTCAACAGAATTGCTACAATTTGTGGAAACATGGTCAAATTATAGAGAGGACACCCTCATTTGCAGGACTCATCCAAATTAAAATTCAAAATGTTGTACCGGTAATTAAGATCGAGAAGGTAGAAAATCTTGATTTATTTACAAAGTGGATTATGTGTCAACTTCCAAAAGTGGATTATGTGTCAACTTCCAAAAGAATAATGCTGTAGGCCTATAGCAATCCAAAAATAACCCAAAGGCCTATATTTAGTATTTCTACTCAAAATCTCATAGATTCTGTATTTCTACCCAAATTAATTCATAAACTCTGCAATGTTAGCTAAAGTAATCCCCAAATTTTTTATTTTAGCCAAAAATAACCACTAAATTCCTAATTTTAAACTCAAATTTGGTCAAATTTCTGTATTTTTTTAAAAAAGGGCATTACTAGAGGTCAATGTGGGAAAGAAACAATTTAGGGAATATTGTTAATATTGTGACGCCAATCCTTAATCAAGAATAATTATGTTTGTTATGTAAAAATTTGTTCTGTCTCAAGTAAAAATGTAAAGGGCCGAATCCTCTGTAGTTATTTTTCTTATTCCCAAAAAATCTGGATTGGAAATAAAATTGGAATTGATATCTAGTAAAAATGAAAACAGTCCCTATTTGGAGGTTGTATCATTTATAACAGGACATTCAATAAAACATTTCTAGGTCTATATTCTGTAAGTAATAAAAAAATGTGTAGACTTTGACACATAGGCCTAGTCGTACCTCTCACTCAATATGTATGGTTTGCATGTACACTTTACATTTTTTGTTATAGGGTCTATTTGACAATGTCAACCGTACATAACTACAGGAACCCTATTGCATAATTTTCATACTATTCTTTTCTGGCAGTGTATTTTTATTCTTAAAAGAAAAAGTAGGAGTTTGAAAATGAATTTTTTGTAAATACATAAATGAATACTTAAATGTTACTTTTGCATGCAATTTTTGGGTGGGTAAGATTTACTTTGGCATGTAATTTTTGGGTGGTTAAATTATCCTTTTTCATGTAATTTTTTTTTTTGAGGGGGGGGGGTGGATACTAATTTTATTTACTTCAGCATGCAATTTTTGGATGGTTAAATTGTACCTTTGTATGTAATTTTGGAAGGGGGGGGGGTTAAATTTTACATTTGCAAAACAACATTTTTGGATGAAATTTTCTGTACCATTGCATTTGTTTTTTCAAGGAAATATTATGTGCGTATTTTTTATTTTGTGTAGAATTTTCTTTTGTATAGCCTTCCTTTTAATTGAACTATTTTTTTCTCACGGAACTAATTTCCTGAACATCTGAGTAATTATATTGTTGCTGGTATTGAAATACTTATCCCGCCGAAGACGGATGTGTTGGGCCATTGGCGCAAATAAAACGGCGACACAACGCATTTCCATTCTCTGGACTATATCCTGCTGGAAATCTAATAGGGCCATTGTCCTACTGCAATAGAGATCCGGCAGGAGTTTGAGAATGAACGCTGAAGAAGAAGAAATACTTATAAATAAATACTACAGGATCACTTTCAATTATGATACAAAAAAACAACTGCTTTAAAAACATGTAAATTATTTTAGGTAGAGATTATAAGGGAGCTGTCTGATGCTTGAGATAAAATGACTATTTTGTAGACAGTATTTAACTTGCATATAGGCCCTAATATTTGTTCTGTGTATTAGAATGTCTTAGTTTGAGTTTTAAGTTTATTCTAATATTCCTGGGTTGTCAGAATTTTGCCAGTGTCATTGGTAATGAAATTTATGTGTAGTTATTATTTATACTATTGATCAATTTGAAAATGTACTAAAAGTTAGCAGTTTGAACATATATTGCCAGAAATAAATTTCACCAATCTGGCAACACTGGAATATCCCCAACTTGTTTTTTGTTTGGCAATAATGTCCCTACTTACATTTTAAATTTAGTTAAAAGAAATGTTCATATCTGAAGTTTTTTAAATGTTTGTCTAGAATATCCCTAGTGTAGGCCTACATGTTCATTTTAGTTAATAATGTGCCTAGTTTTTTTTTTTTTTTGTCTAGAGTGTCCCTAGCTTAAGGTAATCTATTCAGCCCTCATCTTAATGCAGTTCAGAATACCCATAGCTCAACAGTTTAGCTGATATTCATTATTAACCTTGAACTTGCTGCATAAACATCATTAGGGGTGTGACTAAATGTCACACTAACTAAGGGAGGTAACCAGAAGAGACTAGTAAGACAACAGAGTGGGTGTGGTCAGCTGTTACAAACTTAAAGATAGGAACTTTCCTTGAAGAGATCTTAACATTTATAAATGAGCCAATGGTTCGATGTGCATTGAGGAAAATCTCTCCACTAACAAACAAAATAAAATATGTTTAACCATTGCGCCATAAGAACTAAAGTAATGATACACTTGGATATCTATTGCAGGAGATCGAACACATGTGAGTTGTCCATGGATACAAAGACATCTGTTTAAAATAGAGAACCAAAATAATAAAGTAGTAAAAAATACAATGATGAATTTCCTGTTTAGAGAATCATATTAAGGATGCTGGATCTTGTTTTCTGCATCGCATGTCTT
This sequence comes from Meghimatium bilineatum, assembly GCA_034231615.1. Classification (NCBI taxonomy): domain Eukaryota; kingdom Metazoa; phylum Mollusca; class Gastropoda; order Stylommatophora; family Philomycidae; genus Meghimatium; species Meghimatium bilineatum. The sequence continues at coordinate 17,780,491 of CM067310.1, forward strand.
CTTCAGCTGATTGGTCTACAAAAAATTGGTAGACTGCGGGTCTAGACTGTGTAACTCTGTACTTCATGTTTAGAGAATCATATTAAGGATGCTGGATCTTGTTTTCTGCATCGCATGTCGTCTTCAGCTGATTGGTCTACAAAAAATTGGTAGACTGCGGGTCTAGACTGTGTAACTCTTGTACTTCATGTTTAGAGAATCATATTAAGGATGCTGGATCTTGTTTTCTGCATCGCATGTCGTCTTCAGCTGATTGGTCTACAAAAAATTGGTAGACTGCGGGTCTAGACTGTGTAACTCTTGTACTTCATGTTTAGAGAATCATATTAAGGATGCTGGATCTTGTTTTCTGCATCGCATGTCGTCTTCAGCTGATTGGTCTACAAAAAATTGGTAGACTGCGGGTCTAGACTGTGTAACTCTGTACTTCATGTTTAGAGAATCATATTAAGGATGCTGGATCTTGTTTTCTGCATCGCATGTCGTCTTCAGCTGATTGGTCTACAAAAAATTGGTAGACTGCGGGTCTAGACTGTGTAACTCTTGTACTTCATGTTGAATGATAGGTGACAGGTTCTCCCCAGAAATTACAGATTTATCATAAAATAATTCATGGCTGTTTTACAGATCTTCCAAACAATATCTCAGTTTTACAGATCTTCCAAACAATATCTCAGTTTTACAAATGTTCCTTAATCTCAGTTTTACAGATCTTCCAAACAATATCTCAGTTTTACAGATCTTCCAAACAATATCTCAGTTTTACAAATGTTCCTTAATCTCAGTTTTACAGATCTTCCAAACAATATCTCAGTTTTACAGATCTTCCAAACAATATCTCAGTTTTACAGATCTTCCAAACAATATCTCAGTTTTACAGATCTTCCAAACATCTGTTTTACAGATCTTCCAAACAATATCTCAGTTTTACAGATCTTCCAAACATCTCAGTTTTACAAATGTTCCTTAATCTCAGTTTTACAGATGTTCCTTAATCTCAGTTTTACAGATCTTCCAAACATCTGTTTTACAAATGTTCCTTAATCTCAGTTTTACAGATGTCTTACATCTAAAAAAGGAGCATAAGACGTGTGCGCAAGAAATAAAATATAGATGTATACAGGTCCACAAGAACCATTTCTTTCAATAGTAAAAATGACAAAAACTTGCATGGTTTGGACATGTATGCAGACATGATTCATTGTCAAAAACAATACTGCTGGGAACCGTTGAAGTTGGAAGAAGTAGAGGAGAACAAATAAATGTATGGACAGAAAACATACGGGAATGGACCTGACAAGATTTTTCTTCACTCATATGCATTGTTGAAGATAGAAATTGCTGGAGGACTCTGTGTGGTGAAGCATCCAAAATGGTACCCCTACAGCTTTAATGGTTTATAGGATAGGAAAGAATACTTTGAAAACTAGCTTAGGCCTATGTTTAATAATAATAATAAATAATAATAATAATAATAATAATAATAATAATAATAAACATAATAATAAAACAATAGGTACAGATTAAGCTAATGTGGCCTCATTACGTTATAAGTCCAACTTTTTAATATTACACATAGTTTAATTCCGATTTCATGACCTAATTGACATCAGATTAAAAAGTCACTAGGTATGCTTTGAACTGTGTACTGCACACTGAAAGCTATCCCCAGGGTCATCCATAGGCGGGGAGGGGGGTCTCTCAGTGTGTAGCAGGCAAATCAATGAATCCACAAGTAGACATAGCTTCTGCGAAATGCATCTTTATCGATATTTCATTTGGTTCAATAATGTACGTATTTTTTGTTGTTCAAAAGGAGGTCAAATTTGCTTAACATGTACCAAAAAATTATAATAAATTCCTGTTTAGAGTATCAATACAAAATACTATTTCAAGCATATATAGGGCCTATATGTATGTACATCCTTAATTTCCAAGTGTGTGACTCGCACAATATCTAAAAAACAGAAAATGCAGCCCATAGTTAACTTTGTCAGACAGTCCTGGTCTAGTACGTCTTCTTCTTCTGCGTTCATTCTCAAACTCTTGCAGATCAGCAGGATGTAGTCCGGAGAGCGGAATGAGTTGTGTCATGGTTTACAGCATTGCTGCGATATCTGCGCATTTCGGCCTGACACATCCGACTTCAGCATGGCTTTGGGTCACTGACCCTATATGGGATGGGACAGCCAACTCCATCCCATAACCTCCATAGTCGCCTTTTACGACATGCGTGGAAGGTAAACAGTGTTGTTATTCTTTGCTTCCCTTTCGGGCCTCGGCAACACACAGGCGGGTCTAGTACATTAATAACATTAATTTTTGCCTAGAATGTCACTATCCATTTTCATTCTAAAATTAAAGTAAGTTTTCCATTATGTAGCAATTGAGAAGCCTTGTCTTTAGTTTATGTAGCAGCTGAGAAGCACTGACTTAAGTTTATGTAACAGTTTAGAAGCACTTCCTTAAGTTTATATAGCACTTTAGAAGCACTGCCATTTATGAATGTCATTTTCTGAGTGTCCAACAAATGTTAATTTTCATTTCATTAAATTTGTATGTTTTTATAATGATGTATTTTTATAATAATGTATTTAATGACATTTAAAAAAAATTGGTAGCATATGAACCCAGCATTTTTTGACTACTGATTTTCTAGGCAATTTTAATAAAATTAGTAGTTTGTCATTGCTTTTTGAACTATCCAGAGGCACAATTGTTTGTGGGGGGGGGGGGGTTTATTTTATGACATACTTATTATTAATTTACACATGCTGAAGGTCTGAGCAGTAGCCACCCACCAGACTGAAGGTCTGAGCAGTAGCCACCCACCAGACTGAAGGTCTGAACAGTAGCCACCCACCAGACTGAAGGTCTGAGCAGTAGCCACCCACCAGACTGAAGGTCTGAGCAGTAGCCACCCACCAGACTGACCCCCATGCAATAATACACTTCTAGTAGATGACATGTCAATATAATGAGGTTTTCCTCTTTTCTAAACCCAGAAGCACTGAATTTTTATGATGATATTTTATCCTCTGAATAGGAGGCTTCTTCTCAAAGCATTGCATACTGTTGAGAGTTGGATCTTTCTGAGTATAAAATAAAGCTCTGGAGGAACCCCCCCCCCCAATTTCATAAAAGGATACAAATGCTGCATTGCTAGTAATTCTCGAGGAGTGAAAGAGACAAACCATGTATATAATTTTGTAAGAAGTGTTCACATATTTTATTTTATTCATGCCTACAACATTTTCAAGAATTTATTCACATTTTTCTGTTCAATATAAATTTCTTGATTTCCTAGTGTCAATAATTAATTACAACATTTTATATTGATATAATTCTGGATTTTACTAGTGTCAACAATTAATTACAACATTTTATCTTGATATAATTCTTGATTTTACTAGTGTCAAACAATTAATTATAACGTTTTATCTTGATATATAATTCTTGATTTTACTAGTGTCAACAATTGATTACATTTTATCTTGATATAATTCTTGATTTTACTAGTGTCAACAATTAATTACATTTTATCTTGAACAATTCTTGATTTACTAGTATCAAAAATTGATTACAACATTTTATCTTGATATATAATTCTTGATTTTACTAGTGTCAACAATTGATTACATTTTATCTTGATATAATTCTTGATTTTACTAGTGTCAACAATTAATTACATTTTATATTGAACAATTCTTGATTTACTAGTATCAAAAATTGATTACAACATTTTATCTGGATATAATTCTTGATTTTATTGGTGTCAACAATTAATTACAACATTTTATCTTGATATAATTCTTGATTTTACTGGTGTCAATAATTAATTACATTTATTTATCTTGATATTACAATTGATTTACTATTGTCAACACGCATGTGGTTGCGTCTGTGGGTCCCACCAATGGCTCACTAGACAAACCACCCATGCAACAGAAAACCTTAGTAGATGACATGCCGTTATATTGAGGTTATCTTCTTATAGAATCTTCATGGCATGTCATCTATACAATTATGCTTCTTATGCTTTTATTTTGTTGCTGAAATGTTTTTCATGCTTTATTTGTATATATGTATGCACCCTCAATGGTTGGGAGGGAGCCAGAGATGTACTGTGCAGCACTGGGGAGGAGGAAACTGACAACATTGTTTTTTTCCTATGGCTGAGGCCCGTCATAGAGGCACAGTGACTCAGAACGTGACAATCCTTTTAACTTGAACATTTGGTTGTATGCCTGGAGCAATAGAGTTCGGCATAACCAGTAGTCAATTGGTAGCAGGAAAAAATGAGCACAGTGAACCCTATCTTGGCTTCAGTGGCTTGGAACAGATCATAGGTTGAAACCTACCTTCCTGGAGGTGTGATAGTTATTCTCTGGCTGGGCTGAAAATCCAGACTTCCCAGCAATATAATGCCATTTTAATGGCATTAGATCAATGCCATTTTAATGGCATTAGATCAAAGATCATGAGCCCATGGACTGCTGGATCAGCAACCAACCAACCAATTAGTATCAACAATTAATGATGACATTTATTTGTCTCGATATTAGAATTGATTTACTGGTATCAACAATTAATTAGGAAATTTTATCTTGATATAATTCTTGATTTACTAGTTTCAACAATTGACTACAACTTTTATTTATCCTGGTATTAGAATTTTTTTTAATTTCTTAGAATTAATTGATCAACTATCACACTTTGATTTGATTGAGTTTGGAGACCTGTGCTTTGCAGGGTTGAAAGTTTAAAAAATAAATAGATAGATAGATGAAATAATCCCTTTGGCTGTGTGCAGGTAACTTTTGACAGCCTATAGCATTTCTGATAAAAGCACAGGCCCACCTCAGTTGAGTAACCGAGGCAACACTGAAACTCATAAGGTTTGTTGTCTCAAAGGTATGATTGTGCTGGAGGGCTTATGGATGTCTCAAAGGCATGATTGTGTTAGAGGGTTATGGATGCCTCAAAGGTATGATTGTGTTAGAGGGCTTATGGATGCCTCAAAGGTATGATTGTGTTGGAGGGCTTATGGATGCCTCAAAGGTATGGTTGTGTTGGAAGGCTTATGGATGCCTCAAAGGTTTGATTGTGTTGGAGTGCTTTTAGATGCCTCAAAGGTATGATTGTGCTGGAGGGATTATGGATGCCTCAAAGGTATGATTGTGCTGGAGGGCATATGGATGCCTCAAAGGCATGCTTGTGCTGGAGGGCTTATGGATGCCTCAAAGGTATGATTGTGCTGGAGGGCTTATGGATGTATATTTTGTCCCTGAAGGGAGGTATTCCAGTATAACAGTATTGTAACATGCAGCATACACTATTGGGTTAACTATCTCACCATTCTTCTGTCCGATTTGTTGAACCGTCTACAATGATGACACATCCAATATTCCTCATACCTGATACCTTAGTTGGGGAAGGTAAACACAGCAAGGAAGGGAACTGGCCACTCCACTAATAGTCGCTGCTACTTCGTACATGAAGAGTTATCTGTATCCCCGATCCAGGTTGCTGTCATGGGGTTTACCTACCTACCACATAGTAGTCTGCCACAAAGAAAAAAGTTACCATGTCCACTGGTCTGCAACTCTTTCCTCTTCTTCTTTCTGTCCTCATGTACCTTTCGGTGTTGAGGGAAGAGTGATTGTACTGTCTTTTTCCCTTCTATTTGCCTCTTCTGCTTTTATTTCTGAGTGTCTCTAATACACTATCTATCCACCTTTTACGAGGGCGTCCAATTAGGTCGCCTGTTTTTGTATTGTTTGTTAAATGTTTTTTGGATAATACTTTGCTCTTTCTGTCTGGTTATGTGGCCGTACCATTTAACTTGTTGTTTCTGGATGTATTCTATTGTTGACTTGATCCCTAATTGTTTTCTTAGTGCTTCATTCCTGATTTTGTCTCTCAAGCTAACTGCAATCATATGTCTCACATATTTCATTTCAGTGGTGTTAATCTTATGAATTGTTCTAGAATCTAATGTCCAAGTTTGACACTGCTAGCACAAAGTTGGTAAAAAAATGGTGTTGAAAAGCGCTTTCTTTGTTTCTAGTGTAATATCTTTGTTTCTTAGTAAAGGTGTTAATTGACCAATGACCTGACAGGCCTTATTACATCTTGCGTTTATCTCCGCCTCTTGTCTGCCGTCATATCTCAATGTGCTGCCCAGAATTCATCTACTTGTTTTAGTTGTTTGTTTATCTGTATATTGATGTTCTCCTTTTCACTCTTTGTCACCTATGTAGATAATTCGATAGACAACAAAAGTAAGAAATTGAGACAAGACATGTAGCGACAATCATGATCTTTTTTCACAGGTAAAGGGTTGTCAGCCTATCCCCAACATTCCTTAGACATGCTTAGACTATGACATGCCTAGACTATGACATGCCTAGACTATGACATGCCTAGACTATGCCTAGACTATGACATGCCTAGACTATGCTTAGACTATGACATGCCTAGAAAGTGGCTAAATTTTTTGCTTCTTGAACTAGAAGTTCAGATTGCCAGATAGGCAAAATAAATGCAAATGAGAAAGTTAGACAAAAGGCTCAAACTGCAATTTGCAATGCCATTAGCAGTATAAGACAGTGTTGTTACTAGCTTAGTCTGCAATGTTCCCAAAATAGAATGTTATTTAAATTACGTATTTTTTATGCATTTGTTTGCATTACCAGCTTGGAATATAGACTATAGTATGAAAGACAACTCCTGCTGAGTTTTGTCATAGTTCCTTTAAAATTTCTACTCAGTGTTCACTCACAAGACACAAGGACAGATAAACAGACAGTTCAGTCAGGCAGATATATCAAGAACACCATGCCTGTCGATAGAATGTTCACTCTCCATCTCTTTAAGAAAATAGAACATGCCAGGTACCACTAGGAAACAAATACAAAATAGCACATAAACTCCTCTCCCCGACCAAAACAAATATCCCACCAAAAAACAATCATCAAATATCCTACAAAAAATCAATATCACATAAAAAATCATCAAATATTCCACAATCATCAAATATTCCACAATCATCAAATATTCCACAATCATCAAATATCCAACATAAACAAAACAGCATTTAGCTGTCTTTTAGTGGCTTTACTAATCTATCTATGGCTCTGAAGACGACAAATATATAAATCAGACAGACAAAACAGATAGGTCAGGAAGATAAGACAGTCTGTCTCAGATAGCATTTATTATAAACATACCAGGTACATTATGAACTCCGCTGCTAGTGTTGATTAATTTCTATTTTTTGGGCGATTCTCTGAAAGTCGAGAATTTTAGTTTTGAATTTAAATTTTAAAACAAATTTTTTCATGTATTTCTATGCATTTAATATTCACTTCTGATGTCAATATTTTTATGCAGTCTTTGAAAATGTGAAATTTTTAATGAAAATATTTTAGACCATCCTTGAAAATATGAATTTTTGATGTAAACATATTTAGATGATTATTGAAAATGTAATATTTCGATGCATTCTATTTTTAGACTGTCATGGACTATGTAAACTTTTAATGAAATTGTTTAGAGGAGCATAGTTGATAGTGTGCTTGCTTGCTATCACCAGGAAACAGTGTGCCAGGTTGGAAACTATGCCTGCTTAAAATAAATCAGGGTTGGAATTTCTCGTTTGATACAACCACTTCTGCAGTTGACTCGGCTGTAAATGAGCACCTGATGCATGAGTTATGGAAAGTTAAAAAACAGCAAGGAAAGGAACTGGCCACTCCACCTAATAGTTGCTGCAGCTTAGTACATGAAGAGTTATCTCCATCCCTGACGGCAGATTGCTGCTATGGGACCTACCTTTACTACAGAACGTGCTTGAAATTTTAATGTAAAATTATTTTTAAGTATCCTTAACTCTTTCCGGACCAATCGCCAGTATACTGGCTTTATACTATGGGTCTACAGGACCAATCACCAGTATACTGGCTTTGATTTGATATTTGATTACTTCACAAGGCTAACTCTAACCTTGTGAACTAATCACATACCATCAATGTACTTATATATTCATATTCTGTATCCATTCCCCTTTCCAATGATATATTACACATACACTATTTATCAATATTAGTATGTCAGTGACACAATAAAAAACACATATAAGGACATTTTATAAATTAATTTGGTCCAAACCTAAACATAATAAAGTCCTGAAAGAATTAAAAATATGTAGGTCCCTACTTCTAATGTCAATACCTTTTAAACATTATTGAAAAAATATAATTTTGATACATTTTAGTATTGATGTTCCTCAGGCTTCTGGGAAATATGGTCCAAAGTGAGCCATGAATGAATGCATTTTGTAATAGTCTTTAAATGTCAGAAATCAATTCCTTTTTTTTGTGCCATCAATTACTTAAAAAATACAAGATGGTTTGTCTTTTTAAGAATTAGTTTGGTTTTTATTTTATACATAATCTGTTGTCCATGTTTGTTCACTATAGCTGTGAAGTATGCAATGTTTTATGGCTCTGAAGCATATATATATAACATAGTATATACATATGTATATAACATAGAACATCACATCTGTCATCTACTGATGTATCTGTTATCTACTTTGCATTAAATGGCTAGAGTTGATATCAAATGATGAGTTGTGGAAGAGAACACATCAGTGCCAGTAGAGGTAGAGATATGGCTAGAGTTGATATCAAATGATGAGTTGTGGAAGTGAACACATTCGTGCCAGTAGAGGTAGAGATATGGCTAGAGTTGATATCAAATGATGAGTTGTGGAAGTGAACACATTCGTGCCAGTAGAGGTAGAGATATGGCTAGAGTTGATATCAAATGATGAGTTGTGGAAGAGAACACATCAGTGCCGGTATAGGTAGAGATATGGCTTGAGTTGATAACAAATGATGAGTTGTGGAAGTGAACACATTCGTGCCAGTAGAGGTAGAGATCTGGCTAGAGTTGATAACAAATGATGAGTTGTGGAAGTGAACACATTCGTGCCAGTAGAGGTAGAGATATGGCTAGAGTTGATATCAAATGATGAGTTGTGGAAGAGAACACATCAGTGCCGGTATAGGTAGAGATATGGCTAGAGTTGATATCAAATGATTTGTGGAAGTGAATACATACGTGCCAGTAGAGATATGGCTAGAGTTGATATCAAATGATGAGTTGTGGAAGAGAACACATCAGTGCCAGTAGAGGTAGAGATATGGCTAGAGTTGATATCAAATGATGAGTTGTGGAAGTGAACACATTCGTGCCAGTAGAGGTAGAGATATGGCTAGAGTTGATATCAAATGATGAGTTGTGGATGTGAACACATTCGTGCCAGTAGAGGTAGAGATATGGCTAGAGTTGATATCAAATGATGAGTTGTGGAAGAGAACACATCAGTGCCAGTAGAGATATGGCTAGAGTTGATATCAAATGATGAGTTGTGGAAGAGAACACATACGTGCCAGTAGAGATATGGCTAGAGTTGATATCAAATGATGAGTTGTGGAAGAGAACACATACGTGCCAGTAGAGATATGGCTAGAGTTGATATCAAATGATGAGTTGTGGAAGAGAACACATACGTGCCAGTAGAGATATGGCTAGAGTTGATATCAAATGATGAGTTGTGGAAGAGAACACACCAGTGCCGGTAGAGGTAGAGATATGGCTAGAGTTGATATCAAATGATGAGTTGTGGAAGTGAACACATCAGTGCCGGTAGAGATAGAGATATGGCTAGAGTTGATATCAAATGATGAGTTGTGGAAGAGAACACATCAGTGCCGGTAGAGATCTGGCTAGAGTTGATATCAAATGATGAGTTGTGGAAGTGAACACACCAGTGCCGGTAGAGGTAGAGATATGGCTAGAGTTGATATCAAATGATGAGTTGTGGAAGAGAACACATCAGTGCCGGTAGAGATCTGGCTAGAGTTGATATCAAATGAAGAGTTGTGGAAGTGAACACACCAGTGCCGGTAGAGGTAGAGATATGGCTAGAGTTGATATCAAATGATGAGTTGTGGAAGTGAACACATCAGTGCCGGTAGAGATAGAGATATGGCTAGAGTTGATATCAAATGATGAGTTGTGGAAGAGAACACATCAGTGCCGGTAGAGATCTGGCTAGAGTTGATATCAAATGATGAGTTGTGGAAGTGAACACACCAGTGCCGGTAGAGGTAGAGATATGGCTAGAGTTGATATCAAATGATGAGTTGTGGAAGTGAACACACCAGTGCCGGTAGAGGTAGAGATATGGCTAGAGTTGATATCAAATGATGAGTTGTGGAAGTGAACATACGTGCCGGTAGAGATAGAGATATGGCTAGAGTTGATATCAAATGATGAGTTGTGGAAGTGAACACATCAGTGCCAGTAGAGATATGGCTAGAGTTGATATCAAATGATGAGTTGTGGAAGTGAACATACGTGCCGGTAGAGATAGAGATATGGCTAGAGTTGATATCAAATGATGAGTTGTGGAAGTGAACATACGTGCCGGTAGAGATAGAGATATGGCTAGAGTTGATATCAAATGATGAGTTGTGGAAGTGAACACATCAGTGCCAGTAGAGATCTGGCTAGAGTTGATATCAAATGATGAGTTGTGGAAGTGAACATTCGTGCCAGTAGAGGTAGAGATATGGCTAGAGTTGATATCAAATGATGAGTTGTGGAAGTGAACACATCCGTGCCGGTAGAGATAGAGATATGGCTAGAGTTGATATCAAATGATGAGTTGTGGAAGTGAACACATCAGTGCCAGTAGAGGTAGAGATATGGCTAGAGTTGATATCAAATGATGAGTTGTGGAAGTGAACACATCAGTGCCGGTATAGGTAGAGATATGGCTAGAGTTGATATCAAATGATGAGTTGTGGAAGTGAACACATCAGTGCCGGTATAGGTAGAGATAAGCCTAGAGTTGATATCAAATGATGAGTTGTGGAAGTGAACATACGTGCCGGTAGAGATAGAGATATGGCTAGAGTTGATATCAAATGATGAGTTGTGGAAGTGAACACATCAGTGCCAGTAGAGATATGGCTAGAGTTGATATCAAATGATGAGTTGTGGAAGTGAACATACGTGCCGGTAGAGATAGAGATATGGCTAGAGTTGATATCAAATGATGAGTTGTGGAAGTGAACATACGTGCCGGTAGAGATAGAGATATGGCTAGAGTTGATATCAAATGATGAGTTGTGGAAGTGAACACATCAGTGCCAGTAGAGATCTGGCTAGAGTTGATATCAAATGATGAGTTGTGGAAGTGAACATTCGTGCCAGTAGAGGTAGAGATATGGCTAGAGTTGATATCAAATGATGAGTTGTGGAAGTGAACACATCCGTGCCGGTAGAGATAGAGATATGGCTAGAGTTGATATCAAATGATGAGTTGTGGAAGTGAACACATCAGTGCCGGTATAGGTAGAGATATGGCTAGAGTTGATATCAAATGATGAGTTGTGGAAGTGAACACATTCGTGCCAGTAGAGGTAGAGATATTGCTAGAGTTGATATCAAATGATGAGTTGTGGAAGTGAATACATACGTGTCAGTAGAGATATGGCTAGAGTTGATATCAAATGATGAGTTGTGGAAGTGAACACATCCGTGACAGCGAAGATAGAGATAAAAAAATAGAAAATGGAGATAGATATGACACATCTTCACACAAAAAATATCACAATATAACCAGACTAGCACTGGGCTAGAAACAGCAGAGAAAGAGGAGTTGGAAGGCTAAGAAACACCCAAACAACAGTCATTTAGTTGTCAGATAATCATTGCATACGGGTGCTCTGATCTCCCTATGAGTATATCTGCAAGTACACAACAGCTGACAGTTCCAATTCTCTGTTGGTTGATATATATTATTTTCAGTCCATAATGTTGTTCATTTCTGGAGATGTCACATCCATCCATAATGGTGTTCATTTCTGGAGATGTCACATCAATCCATAATGGTGTTCATTTCTGGAGGTGTCACATCAATCCATAATGGTGTTCATTTCTGGAGATGTCACATCAATCCATAATGGTGTTCATTTCTGGAGATGTCACATCAATCCATAATGGTGTTAATTTCTGGAGATGTCACTTTTCAAGTCCAGCTCCTTTATTCTGAACATGGAAAAGGAATCATCATCCTCATGAATTTCTTTTGACTGCAATTTCTCAGAGTTCAACATGTTGGCGATGTCCATTGCTGTACTCCTCAATACAGGTGGCAGCACTTGTCAGTCTATCTGCTCTCTTATTGCTCTTAACACCTGAATGATCAGGCACAAAAATGAATGTGATACCTTTCAACTTTTACCTCCCCACAGCCTCAAGCCATTGTTCATGAATATAACTTGCTTATATTTTTCTGATCATACTGATTAAGTTGCTCAGAATACAGACATGATTTGCACTCATTTTCTGATCATACTCATTAAGTTGCTCAGAATACAGACATGATTTGCACTCATTTTGCTTATCTAGTGTACAGTTCTCGTTACTGACATATCTCCATAGTTATGCTACTTTTAGTCACATTGAAAGTTTCATTTCTCTCTCTAATAGTTTTACCTACATGTTGAGCTGTGAAGGCCTACTCGGTATGTCTAACAATAGAACCATTATTGTGTATAACCACATCACCGTTCCTGGATGTGTGGTCCCTGGACGGTGCAGCAATAAATATATAATATTTCTGCTTATTTGTTTGGTTACTGCTGCAGACTCTACTTTGTCAGACATCTTTTGACATTTTGTTTATTTATACGTCTGTATGAGCAGTATGATTTTTACTTGACTGTCCAACTGTGGACATAGATTACAGTTATACTGAGCAAATACCTACGGTATACTGAATACTAAAGTTACTTTTAAAGCTAAACTATGAATGTAAAAAATTTATTATTTTGTGCGTCTTGCTATAAGATGTCTCCAAATAATCACATTTATTTTTCCTGTTTCATATTCATGTTTCTTGAAAAAAGTCCCTGTTAGACTGGAACATGAAAAAAGTCCTTGTTAATATGTTTATTGTTATTTAAAATCCCCAGTGCAAGTCATTTTCACAGAATGTACACACGCTCCTTGACAAGATTCGTTGGGCAGGTCATTTGGTGCGTATACCAGACCATCGTCTGCCAAAGATACTTCTCAATGGTGAGTTGGAGAAGGGCACACGATCTCATGGTGGCCAAAAGAAGCGCTACAAGGACTCGTTAAAGGACTCACTGAAAGCCTTTGAAATAGACCACGATACATGGGAAGAACTTGCACAAAATAGATCTACATGGCGTTCTAAAATCAATAAGAGCGCATCATCTTGTGAAAATAGGAGAAATGCAGCAGCTCAACAGCGGAGAGCAACTAGAAAGTCACGGATAGACCAAGATCAGTCTACTGTCGTCATTCCATGTCCAAACTGTCCAAGGACATTTACAGCGCGAATAGGACTCATTAACCATCTATGAACTCATAATCAAGGGCAAAACTAAAATTGAATTTTCAAAAGTGGATGACACAAATGGTCATCATCATCATGTGATGGACGAACAACATTGCTATTTATTAATTTTTTTACATTGATAGTTAGGCTTTAACAGTAACCATAGTCCTTTATATAGTATTTCTACAGATGTGTGCCTACTGCACCCAAGAATGGTACATCTCATTCTGAATCCTATCCAACTTTTAAGACTGTATCTGGCTGAGTCATAATTGTCAAGGTATATTCTATCACAGAAACAACCAATCCCTAGTATAGAAAATAGTAACCTCTGTTCATTCTGAGCAGCATCCATTATTTTCGTTACTAAAAGACCTTGTCTTTCCCTTGAAATAATGTAATCAAGATTTTTGAAATTCAGATTCCTGTCTGGGTAAGGGGAGTAACTCCACGGTAAATGTAAAAAAAAAGAAACAGTAAATTTAGAAAAATACATTTAAACTTACAAATGTTGGATATATTATATTGAATATAATAACTCTGATGTTAAATTCACTATAAAGATATATAAAACATAACATTTTGTGTGCAAGGAAAACCAAATTTAATTTATTTTCAAAAGTCTTATCTGGCACACTCTAGTAGCAACAATGAACACATTCATACATAGTTGTAAGAGCACATTTGCAAGGCGAGTTTTGATAAGTGAAGTAAAATAATAATTCTAGTTACAGTATTGTATTTTACATAAAAGTAGTAATAACAACACTAAAATAACCCTTTTAAGATCATGTTTTCTCCCAGTGGCAACATGGATGTGAGATTTGGACTTTAAACAAGACAATATTCAAAAAAATAAATCCTTTTGAAATGAAGTGCTACAGAAAGATCCTACGAATATCATGGACAGAGAAAAAGATAATTGAAGTTTTGAAATTACTGAAACTAAATGAAGGGTGGTTTCTAAATACCATCATAAAAAGGAAGCTACAGTATTTTGGACACTTAAAGTGACACAATAGTATCGAAAGGCTGATTCTAGAGGGAAAGAGTGCCAGATGAGAGAAGAGGAGGAAGACCAAGATGATAATGGACCACCGACACCGAAGAATGTATGCACATATCTCTGGCCAATGCAGGCCCGCTTGCCTGGGACAGAGAAGCGTTCAGAGTATCCACGACGAAGACTATGTTCTGGAAAGAATATGTCATTTGATATATGATATATATTCTATATAATTATAATAGTAATTATATTCTGTGTTTTGCCGAAGAAGGGTGTGTACACAAATAAAATGGCGACACAAAACATTTCCATTCTCTGGACTACATCCTGCTGGAAATCCAGTAGGACCATTGTCCTGCTACAAGAGAGATAAAGAAGGAAATATTCTGTGTAAGATAGAAAGGTACATTTGTGAAAAGAATTGTTCATGTTATTGAATAACTTGGTTGTCCAAAGTATTACATGGATATGCTACCCTGGACATGCAAGGCTCAGAGGCTAACCTGGTCATGCAAGGCTCGGAGGCTAACCTGGTCATGCAAAGCTCGGAGGCTAACCTGGTCATGCAAAGCTCGGAGGCTAACCTGGTCATGCAAAGCTCGGGAGGCTAACCTGGTCATGCAAAGCTCGGGAGGCTAACCTGGTCATGCAAAGCTCGGAGGCTAACCTGGTCATGCAAGGCTCGGAGGCTAACCTGGTCATGCAAGGCCTGGAGGATAATGGTCATGCAAAGTTCTTAGGGAAGCACTAGAAATGAGACAAAAAGATAAGGGAAGAGCTAGAAATGCCCTGAATGAACCATATTGACTCAAGATAGATCTGGTTGAATAGAGGATGTTTCTTGATGCACACTCAAAAGTAAATTAGTTTATAATCATGGTATATGCTTATAATCATGGTATTATATGGATATGGTTATAATCATGGTATTATAAGGTTATAATAATGGCATTATAGTTATAATTATGGTATTGTTCTATTGAGATAAAGAGCATGACGACACAAGCCAGATCATTTTTTTAAAATGAGAAACATTATATACAATAGAGTAGTAACAATGCACATGTGAATATGCGTATTAGAATGTTATATATGACCAATTATTTTTTTATGGAAGTGATGCATGTTTGGTAAACAAACAAAAATAAAACAAAGTGAGGGCTACTGTGATGTAGATTTTCAGAAGAATGTTCATTGAATATTCAAGAGAACTATGGCAGAAGTCCTGAGAGATGTTGGGGTAAAAAGACAAATTAGAGCAAGAATTAGAAGCTGTGAAGATTTTAGGGCATGTGATGAGAAAAGCAAAACTTGAATATTTAGTAACCACCGGAAAGATGAAGGGGAGAAAAGAAAGACAAAGAAAGTAGTTGTTGGATGGGTTAAAATGGAGGAGAAAGCTCAGAATGCTAAAAAGACAAAGAAGAAAGTGATAGCAGAAATTTCAATGGCTGCATGTTTCAGAAGACACACAACAGCCCACAAAGGCACAAGTTGTCCTGAGATTCCTTTAACGTACTGTGGAAGACTCTTAGTGGCTCAAATTGCTCTTGCTAGCCACACCCACCATTACCATAGATTGTAGTTTATACTATTATTTAGAAAGATGCAAGATTTCATTTCCTAAAATCTCCTTTGTAGTCGTCTTGATTCCTTTTGCCATTGGGTTAAAATGAGGTCTGATGATAGGGTGAGGTCGATTGTACTACTCTTCTTGAATTAACCTTTTTAGCACACTTCATTAGAATTACAGAATTTCTTCCCTGCCACTGGATTATTTTTTGTTAATTTGCATTATTTTTGGTGGGTGTTTGGAAAACACAATAACTTTTTTATTTTTAAAGATTTTAAAGATACATGTAAATGGTGAAGATAAAACACGAAAAAATATTTTAAACAATTGAAAACATATATCTTGTCTGATGAGTGGCATCCCTGATATATATCTTGTCTGATGAGTGGCATCCCTGAAAAAATCCTTTTAAATATCTAGGCCTATTGTATTTATGTTATTTCATAACCGAACTAACTGTCTGTGAAAAGAGATAAAACATGTAGATGCCACTAACCTTCTCGATCCTGCCGATCCATAGGATAGTTTGACATCTTTTAACGATGCCTTGTAGTAGTACACAATGTCAATTTATATTAGGTCCCTATTATTTTCTCGATATCATTCCATAATGAAACTAACGTTCATAATGAAACTAAAGTTTGTCACAAACAAGCAAAACACTTCTACAGCACTAACTTTATCAGCTAGACCTAGAGGTCCCTTTGAGATGCTAAATATGGCTATAACCTGAAGTGCCACAATCTCTAGAAACAGCATTTTCTCCCTCAGACATGTCAAGCTTTACATAGAGCGTGTATCTCAATCACCGGTCATTTCGGCTAATAGAACATTTCGGCTAATAGAACATTTCGGCTAATAGAACAAGATCTACTACGTCTGCAGATCCAAAGAATTCATCTTCATCAGAAACCATAAACATTTCATGAAAAATACATCCATTTCAACATCATTTTCTCGACTTGCACAGACAAGTAAAAATTAAAATCACAGCAAGATTCTTGATTAGAAACTGCCTCACAGCATGTGGGGCATTCCCATAAATGCTTTGTCCTCTGTTCCAGTAGCCATCCGACTCAATGGTGTTTCGAGTCTAATGCCACTGAAACAGACGTCGACATCAGGGCACAACTCTAGCCCTTGCAACAGGTTTCTTTGTTGTTCTGCCCACCCACGCCGCTCTAGATCAAGCACAACGTGGGCCTGTCGGAACAACATGGTAACTGTTATCGAAGGTTACGACTACGGGAAAATCACAGCACTGATCTACTACCTGCATGGAAAGGAAATACACAGAAAGGAAGATGAATTTAATTTCTCTAGGGGGGGGGGGGTGCAAATTATGTGTTCATGTGAACCATAAACATCATGTAGTTCCTTGTTGATAAATTAGTGCATAGTAACGGGCAACTGGCATTGCTGACCGGTGTATACGAGAAGGACTTCCATCATGGATTACAGTCGCTGACCCTTGTGTTAAACGTTAAACTAAATCTTCAGTGGGTGTAATTCTTAATTTCCCTCCCTGAAAATTCAACACTGAAGACTACCTAGAAAGAAATGGGAAGATCAAACAAAATCTTCTTTAGCATTCATTCTCAAATTCCCACTAGATCTCTCTTGTAGCAGAACAATGATCCTACTAGATTTTCAGTAGGATGTAGTCCAGTGAATGTGTAGTGTCACCATCTTATTTGTGTCAATGGCTAGACATATCCATCTTTGGTGGGAAACCTTATCTAATACCATGCCTGGCTTGTCCAAGAACATTTGAAGAGCCAGAATAGGGTTTATTAGTCATGTATGATTTCATTTGCAAGGACATAACTCTAAATGAATTTCCTAAAGTGGAGGTAACACATGGTCATCATCATCATGTGATGAACAAAATCCAAAGCTTACACTCTTTTTCATAGCACAACAAGCAATACTATTTTCTTCTTCTTCTTCTTCAGCGATCAGTTTTCTATGCTCATGTCTATACAGGAAGCTGGGTCACCTCCATGAATTCAGTCATCAGCAGGAGGTCCTCAAGATTGTCCCAAAAATTTACCTTCAGATCTGTCTCTTAGGAACATATTTTAGTTCTCATGTCGTCGAAGTGTGGGCATGTCTGCAGAATGTGTTCTGGAGTCTAGAGACCCTTTTGACATGAGCATTGGTCAGTTTGGACAGTCTTCATTTTGTGGAGATGTGCTTGTAGTCTGCAGTGTCCTGTGCGGAGTCTAAAAATTGTGGTTTGCTGTGACCTGTTTAGCTTTAATATGGGGTCCTGTGGAAAGTTGCTGCCTGTTCTCTGACTCCATGTATGTTTGTATTTTCTTTTGATGAGTTTTTGCTTCAGGCAGTGATATTCTGTGCTGGAATTGTTCCTTTTTTGCACCTGCTTTTGCCAGTCTGTCAGCTGCTTCATTTCCTGCTATTCCACAGTGTGCAGGAATCGTTGTGCAGGAATCCAATGCAGCACAATTTTATTGTTATCAATCAATAAACTCGTAACCCTTCAGGGTTGTAGGGGTACCACATTGGATGCCTCAGCACACAAAGTCCTCCAGCGAATTCTATCCTCAGCGATGCGGATGAGTGTTGAAATATCTTGCCTTGTCCATTCTTTGATGTTGTCTGTCCATGCCTTTATTTTCCCTCCTCTGCTTCTTCCACCCTCGACAGTTCCCTCAGTATTGTTTTTGACAAGGAATCGTGCCTTCATACATGTCTGAACCATGCTAGTTTTCATCGTTTCACTATTGAAAGCAATGGCTCCATGTGCACAGTTTTCGGTAAGTTTAAGAGCTTTGATCTTTATTCTCTGTGTGTGATTATCCATTGTAGTATTTATTGTTAGCAGACAGTTGATTTAAAAGTTCTACAGTTGTTTTTGTTAATCTTGAGGTTCCTTTTGGATGGTCTGGAGAACTCACATGCAGTCACACAAGAAGACTATATTAGCTCCTTTGAGTCTCTGTTATTCTAGAGCCTTTGATGCTTCTAAGATTGCTTGTAGCTCTGCCCTGTAATTTGTTGATAATTTGCCAGAAGCGATTGAGAGTTCTAGTTTTGGGGTATTTGGTATGAGTATTAGTATCCTATCTCCTCTTTCCTTTACTGCATCCCCTGATGTTCCATCTGTGAAGACATGGAGCTACTGTGAGCTGGGGTATTGGACGTCTATGTGATCAAGTGTTTTTGCCGTGAGAACAGCAGAGGTTTTCATATTTTTCTCTCTCAATTCCTATAATCGTAAGTTTTGCAGTATATATGGGTGAGGTGTTTGCAATTTTGTAATATGCTTCTAGCTGTTCCCATTCATCAGGATTGTTGCTTGTTACATCTTCATTGACTGTCATAAGTTTTTTAATAAGTGATTGAAGCTCGGTCTTTTTAGCCGATATTTTGTTAGTTCATTTGTTTTCTCATGCATAGGGTGATGTTTAAGACGTCTAATTTTTCAGTCATTATTGTGATTTTCTCATCCTTATGGTCTGCTAGATTTTGTAATCCTGCTGTTGCTTCCATTGCCATTATAGGATTGTTTCTTAGTCCTCCTGCAATAATTTGGAGACCTGCATTTTGAATTTTGTCCAGCTTCTGAAGATTGGTATTTGCTGCTGTTGAATATATGGTCAATCCATATTCCAGAGTTGGACGAATATGACATATACAAATTTGTTTTATGATTTTTATGTCGGCTCCCAAATCTGTCCCAGATAGTTTTTTCATTATTTGTAGTCTGCCGATGGCTTTTTTTTTTCCTCTACAATGTGTCTTTTGTCAAATTTTAGTCCCAGGTAGATTTGGTTGTTTTCTTTTGAAAGTGGGATATTGTCTATTATGAGATTATAATTTTCAGGTTGTGTGGAGAGAGTTAAAAGTGTAATGATGGTTTTGCTTTTGTTTATTTGATCGGCCCAGGTTTTTGCCCACTCTTCAACTCTGTTCATTGCCTCCTGCATTCTAATTTTTTGCAACTGCAATATTTTCTGATTGTGTCCAGATAGCAAGATTGTCTGCATGGAGAGCTCTATGCACATACAGTGTGAATAGTTATGGCAGATCATCTATATAAATTATGAAGAGTGTCGGGGATAGAACTCTTCCTTGTGGGACGCCTTCTGTTATGTTGAATACTATTATCTGGAAATATTATCTATCTATCTATAAACCCATAACTCGTCAGAGTTGTAGGAGCACCAAATTGAATGTATCAACACACAGAATCCTCCGGAAATTTCTATCTTCGAGAGAGGAAAAATCTTGTTCAGTCACTGATGATGTTATATATCCATGCTATTATTTCTCCTCCGCTTCTTCCAGCTTCGATGGTGCCCTGCAGTATTATTTTTGACAAGGAATTATGTTAGTATACATCTTAAAACGATGCGAGTTTTATCATTTCACTATTGAAAGCAGTGACTCTTGTGGACCTGTATACACCTCTATATTATTTCTAATGCACGTATTTGTCATGTTCTGTCTAGAAATTTTGTAGAATTTGTCTGTAAAATTTGTATTTCAAGGTCTGTAATCATCTCTCCCTGTTTGCAGTGAGTGTCCAACTAGGAAATATAGTATAACATAAATAGTATAATAGCTTATAATCATGGCATTGTAAACACAGTATTATAATCATTGTACTGTAATCAATGTACTGTAATCATTGTACTGTAATCATTGTACTGTAATCATAGTATATAGAATATAATCATGACATCATAAAGTTCATAATAATATATTTATATATATTTTTATCGTGGTGATTGGATTACTAGAACCACGGTGGTCACTATTTTTTAATGGTTGTAAAGCTGATATTACCACATTGGACTATCATTCGTAGTCGAAAGGAAAATATCTCACCCAGAGATGTCAATTGTACATAGTTCATAATAATGGTATTGTAATCGTGGAGTTTATAATCATTAAATTATAAAGTTTATAATCATTATAGCAAATAATAGAGAGAAAAAATCAAGGAATGGAGAACAAAAAATATACTTCTTCATCTCTTGCTAATTGAGTTGCATCTTTTATATACGAGGCGTGTTCAAATGAAAACGGGACTTGTTACACCACGCGTGATAGAGCGCACTGATATTGATGACATTTTGCACTAGTAATGAGTATCCAATAATTTACATACGGTCACGTGTTCATCTTCCCAGCATGCATATGTGCTGCAGAAGATTGTTAACAATATGGCGGGTGTGATTCCGAACCCGTCCAAAGTGAATCAGCGTGCTGTGATCCAGTTTCTTTCATTTGAAGGATGTCAAGCAGTAGACATTCATCGGAGAATGAAGGCAGCATATGGTGACAAATGTTTGTCGAGGACCAGAGTGATGGAGTGGGTGCGTATGTTTAAAGACGGACGTGAGTTAACGGCAGATCTTGCACGGCCAGGTCAGGCGCATATTGTTGCAACAGAAGAAGCCATAGTTCTTCATAACCCAGCCTATAGTCCCGATTTATCCCCGTGTGATTTCCATTTGTTCGGACCGTTGAAGAAAGCACTAAAGGGACAGCGATTCAACAGCGACGCAGACGTGAAGACAGCGGTGACCACATGGTTCAGAGAACAGCCACGCAACTTTTTCTCGGACGGCATTCGACGTCTACCTAAACAGTGGGATGCTTGCCTAAATGCATACGGAGATTTTTTCTGATGAACCCAGGTGCATTCTTATTCACAAGTGTTTGCTTTGTTCAATTCCGTTGAAAATATTAAATTGCGTATGATACTTTTTAAATAAATCCACAAGTCCCGTTTTCATTTGAACACGCCTCGTAAAATTAAGACAGTTGAAAAGGGGGGGGGGAGGTAAACAACAGGTCACCAGATAGTTAGTTAGTTAGTCATTGGATCATCGTCATTGCACTCTGGACAAGTCCAAAGGTGCTCAGATCTTTCCTTGAGTGTATCCGCCATTACATGTTGACTTTAAAATAAAATTAAGATTACCCTTTTCCACGCCATTGATTGGTATTGGGGAATTCAGTGTTAGATCTATATTTTTCATAGATCAATGCCATACCTAGGGATGAAGTGATCAGCATCAAGCCTGCCGCCTTTACTTTCCTAGAAGATCTGATACCCATTTCCTTAGGCTAGGTCGACCTAAGAGCCTTTAGTAATTTACAAACATTTCCTGTTGAATTGGTAATTCAACCTTGTATCACCCGAACAGAAACTCAGTTCACTAACAACTGACCTACAGATACAAGTAGGAAGGAAGTATGAAGGGATAGCCACAGATACAAGTAGGAAGGAAAGTAATGGCAACATACAGGAATATTGTGCCTAGAAATTTCCAATGGATTAATCTAGCTTTTTCTTCATGGAAGGAAAAAAAAATCAGAAACTCAGATATTATAAACACATTGAAGATTCCAGAGTGTTGGTTACTAAACACAATAACAAAAAGAAAACTACACCTGTTTGGTCATATAAAGAGACACAACTGTTTAGAAAGACAAATAATGGAGGGAAGAGTACCTGGGATGAGGAGAAATGGCAGACCAAAAAGACGATGGACTGACGACATTAAAGATAATATGAATACATTGCTAGAAAATGAAAGCCACATCGCCCAAGACAGAGAGAGGTTCAGAGAGTTCATTGGGAAGACAACATTCTGGAAGGAAGGAAGCATGAAGAGATAGCCAAAGATAGAAATGAGAAGGAAATATAAAAAGGTAGACAACGATACAAGTAGGAAGAAAATATCAATAGATGATAAGTAGGAAGAAAATATCAATAGATGACAAGTAGGAAGAAAATATCAATAGATGACAAGTAGGAAGAAAATATCAATAGATGACATGTAGGAAGAAAATATCAATAGATGACATGTAGGAAGAAAAAATCAATAGATGACATGTAGGAAGAAAATATCAATAGATGACAAGTAGGAAGAAAATATCAATAGATGACATGTAGGAAGAAAATATCAATAGATGACAAGTAGGAAGAAAATATCATAAGTATTATGTGTCTCTATATTAGTTTTTAAAGTAGTTTATAGCTATCCCTAACAAGAAGCTGTATTTTTTTTACTCATATAAAAAGACACAATTGCAGGGAAAGATTAATAGCTGAAGGCAGAGTTAATAACAACAGAGGAAGAGGGCACCCAAGACGATGATGTTGCAGTGATATATCAGATTACTTAAACCTGTCTATAGCTGCGGCAGGACAACTCGCCCAAAATTGCAGTGTTCAGAGAATCCATAAGAAAGACCACGTTCTGGAAAGAATATGACACATGATGATCATATAGCTATCTGCCTGCTTTCTAGGGAGTTGGGTATCTTTTCTGTATTTTTAAATATTCTATCAATCAACTTAAGAGATTGCTGTTCTCCTTCAGTGTAAACAAAATGGACATAAAAAAGACATAAAAGACAGAATTGACAAAAAAAAAGGAAAAAAATTGACATAATGGACATATAGCATAACAAGTCAAAACAATCTTCACTAAAGGAGAAAGTTGTTCTCATTACCAGTGTAAAAATAAACTCACGGCTAAACATTCTAAAAACTCTAAAACAGGGGTGGCCAACCCATGGAGCATGTGTCAATGGTGTTACATTACATGATTATAATTGGCACATTACGTACAAGAGCTAATAATAGAAAAGAAAGCCTAGTCATATACAGTTTTTATTAACTATTAATTAACTATTAACTACTAATCAAATTTAAGGTACCCAAACAACATAAAATTATTTAAGGTACCCAAACAACATAAAATTATTTAAGGTACCCAAACAACATAAAATTATTTAAGGTACCCAAACAACATAAAATTATTTAAGGTACCCAAACAACATAAAATTATTTAAGGTACCCAAACAACATAAAATTATTTAACATGTAGCAACTCAGTTTAAAAAAATGCATATATTCTCTGACACACTACCATTTTTTATGACTGGTTTTTCTGCATGTGTTTGCTTTTTTTCTGTAACGTTTTTGTTTATTGAGTTGCAAATTTGGAAACAATAGAGATAGTTGGATATGATTTGGGGGTATTATGTGCTTGTGTGTATGTCAGTGTTATGTTGTATACAAAGAAAATCGTGAATGTGGACAAACTCACACAAAGTACTTACTGCGTCAAGGTCGAGACAAGGTCTAGCCGAAGAAAACAGCTCCTAAAATACCTCGTTGTAAATGACACCAATTACATCACTTTTAAATATTATAAACAACTCTCTGAAACACTATACATTGATCTACAGTAACTGAAACACTAAAGCTTTAAAATTCTTCCTTTTCTGAATCATAATCTGTGAAGAAATAGCGAAAAATGGCGACACCGAAGCTAGGTTTATACAGTTCGGTTCCCAAATGTGAAAGGTCGAATAAATTACAACTGCGTATTTATATAGCTTCAGAAAACTAGTGAATAATCACTCTAACACACACTTACTATAAGAGCATGATTGGAAATGAACATGGACGATTGTTGTCAATGACTACAAATGGCTAACTTGCTGTAGACATTTGTCGACGTCCGACGTCTATAGCTAGATGACATTTGTAGACCACTGGTTGTTACAGGTTAAGGAACCAACATAACATAAAATTATTTAAGGAACCTAGACAACATAAAATTATTTAAGGAACCCAAATAATATAAAATTATTTAAGGAACCCAAACAACATAAAATTATTTAATGAAATATAATTTATCTCCCCAACTCTACCATCAATTATTACACTGACTATTATTTTAATTCCACAATCTTTTATCACAAGATCAAAGACAACAGAGATTCACGGAGATCAAATGTGTGCTATAATTACAAGGAAACTCACTACTTTGTGCTGTTGATGATAAAAGTGCTATAATAGCATCTCTGTATTTGAGTTCAATGTGGGGTATGAAATTGAGACTCCTTCCACCAACATCCCAAGAAAAGTGCACTGAACATTTTAGAATTCACTTTAACTAGTGTGAAGAAATTAGTGCATTTGAACTAGAGTGTGAAGAAATTGGTGCATTTGAACTAGAGTGTGAAGAAATTGGTGCATTTGAACTAGAGTGTGAAGAAATTGGTGCATTGGAACTAGAGTGTGAAGAAATTAGTGCATTTGAACTAGAGTGTGAAGAAATTGGTGCATTGGAACTAGAGTGTGAAGAAATTGGTGCATTTGAACAAGAATGTGAAATAATTGGTGCATTTGAACTAGAGTGTGAAGAAATTGGTGCATTTGAACAAGAATGTGAAATAATTGGTGCATTTGAACTAGAGTGTGAAAACATTGGTGCATTTGAACAAGAATATGAAATAATTGGTGCATTTGAACTAGAGTGTGAAAATATTGGTGCATTTGAAATGGCAGGTGAAAACAATGGTGCATTAAAACTAGAGTGTGAAAACATTATTGTATTTGAATACAAAATGCTGGCCACCCCTATATTATAAACCATACTGACAACTTTTATGTTCAAAGAGAAGAGCTCTGTACAAGTACATATATTATATTGAAATTCTAAAAAAAATTAACCAAATACCAAAAAGAAGAACGAAATTAAAATAAATTCAGAAAAACAAACAATAATAATTCAAGAATTTGTATTACTGAGTTGGTGCTGTGAGAAATCCATGTAGATTGTATCTTCATTTTCAAAATGCTATGTCACATTAATATCTGGTTTTTGTGAAGATGTTATTAAATACTCTGTCTTATTCCTAGTCTCGTCCTGTTTTTCTTCATGAGTTTCTTGGTCAATGTTACTTGGTGATGTTTCACGGCTATGAGCTGTGCTGCCCTTGCCTATTTGGTCTAGGCTTGCATCTACGCAACCATCTTTATAGCTGTTGTCGTCTAAAGGATCAGAAGTATTGGCTTCTTGCGTTAAAATAAGGACGTCTTCGTCATTAATTTCTAACTGGTTAATAACGGCAGAACTTGCATAATTATTATCATCTTGGAAGTCTATATCCTGTTTCACGGAGAAATCAGCAGTGTAGTCATCTTCAATGTAGGATCCGTCGGCAGAAACTTCCAGACTGCCTAGAATAAATAAACATTTGCGCAATTTATATCATCAGACCATTAACAAGAACACTATATACAGATGGTAATTTCAACACAACTAATGATGGTGTAGTGGCAGCCTTGACTAGGTTGATACGCAAGGACACTGGTAAAAAAATTTGGTTCTGTCCTAGTGGATGCCAATACACCATTCAGGTTTTTAATCTGACTGTTTAGATCAGGGGTAAGCTACCTTTTGCTAACTGTGTGCCAACTTAAGGTTTCAAATTATTCAGAGTGCCAACATCACATATCATTTTATACAAGTCGAGGCCAATATTCTTATTTTACCATATATTTTATTTTTATATTTTAATTAATTAATATATAGTTATATTCAATAATATGTAAAGTTGTAAACAACATTAAAAGAAATAGAGTTTCTTGAAAGATTTTTTAAAAAACTTTTTTTTTAAAACTCGCTAGTTGTCGTTAGTTTATAAAATTTCACATATAGACTGTTCCCCTGACATACTTAGACTGCTGTTACAACAAGCCTGGATAAGTCTGTGACTGATACTCTGCTGTGCCCCAGTGCCAAAATGAGTGAGGAAACCCCGCTAATCGATTTATAATCAACTTTATACAGGAAACATAAAGAGTCTGCATGCCATTTGAAATTGCCATTTGCTTGGTGTGCCAAGTGTGGAAAGTGTGCCAAGTGTCAAGAAGCAGAAATAAACGCAAGATGTAATAAGGCCTGTCAGATCATTGGTCAATTAACACCTTTACTAAGAAACAAAGATATTACACTAGAAACAAAGAAAGCGCTTTTCAACACCATTTTCTTACCAACATTGTGTTATCAGTGTCAAACTTGGACATTAGATTCTAGAACAATACATAAGATTAACACCACTGAAATGAAATGTGTGAGACGTATGATTGGAGTTAGCTTGAGAGACAAAATCAGGAATGAAGCACTAAGGAAACAATTAGGGATGAAACCAACAATAGAATACATACAGAAACAACAAGTTAAATGGTACGGCCACATAACCAGACAGAAAGAGCAAAGTATTATCCAAAAAAACACTTAACAAACGATACGAAAACAGGAGACCTATTGGACGCCCTCGTAAAAGGTGGATAGATAGTGTATTAGAGACACTCGGAAATATAACAGCAGAGGAGGCAAATAGAAGGGCAAAAGACCGTACACTCACTCTCCCCTCAACACCGAAAGGTACATGAGGACAGAAAGAAGAAGAAAAAGAAGTGTGGCACGCGTGCCATAGGTTGCCGACCCCTGGTTTAGATAAGTCACTGCACATGACAGTTCGCTGGTATTTGTTGCTACTTGTAATAACAAACATGGCTGCTGCTAGCTCAAACTTGACAGTTCGCTGGTATTTGTTGCTACACGTAATAACAAACATGGCTGCTGCTAGCTCAAACTTGACAGTTCGCTGGTATTTGTTGCTACAAACATGGCTGCAGCTAACTTAAACATGACTATTTGAGTCTCTACAGAAATAATCAGGAGTCATTGTGTTTCTACAAAGTAGAAAAAGGACTACCTGTTGATAATATCTGTACTTTACAGTCCTTCTGCATGCTACACACTAGAATTGGGGGGGGGGGTCTCTAAGTGTGTAGCACGCAGAAATAATGAGTGTGCAGTACAAATGATTACAGTTTTACTATCTGCACGTTACTGAAGCACAATGAAAATAATGGCGCTCTGTACATTGCACGAGTGTGGGATAGCGTGGAATGGAGAAACTATACACACTGTGTCACATCACTAAGCATCTTAAAAGTTATCATGCAGAATTTATGTGGACATCAAGGACAACAACCACAGACGCCACATTTCACGCTACTCTCATTCTTATGCAAGATTACTTGTCCCAATAACACTTTTTGCATATTTCTGATCGACCAAAAGAGGTTGACCAAAACAGACACTGGATACATTGATGTGATTGAAAAACAAATTGCCCATAACAAAGATGTATGCTGAGATACACTTCCTATGTAATATCTAATGACTCATATGTAACATCTAATGACTCCTTTGTAACATGTAATGACTCATATGTATCATCTAATGACTCCTATGTAATATGTAATGACTTATGTAACATCTAGTGACTCCTATGTAACATCTAGTGACTCCTATGTAACATCTAAAGACTCCTATGTAACATCTAATGACTCCTTTGTAACATCTAATTTACATTATATGTTACATAGACCTCACCTTTAAGGTATAATTCTTCTATGTTTGTTCTCAAACTCCTGCAGATTAGCAGGATGTAGTTCAGAGAACTAATTTATGAATTAATTAAAATCAACAGCCATAAATGCACAAGACCTGAAATCCTTAGAAAAATATAGCAGCTGAAGGATTAATCATATTATGCTGCTGAGAAAAATCTAGCATCTAAAGGGTTAATCATGTTATGCTACTGAGAACATCTGAAAAAGACAAAGAAACATATTTCAAGAGAAAGATTTATAATTTACCACCAAGACTGCCTTCTGTTTCTCCACTTGGACCAAGACTGCCCTCTGCTTCTCCACTTGGACCAAGACTGCCCTCTGTTTCTCCACTTGGACCAAGGAAGGAATCAAGTTCTTGCCTGTCTTGTTCAAGTTCAATGTCGCTTAAGCTAGTGATTTTTGGCAGCTCTGTTGGAATTCCTGGAAATAGCATTTTCAGAACGTGATGCGTCTAACAGAATGTATGCATATGGATATAATTTGTATAATATTTGATATATATATATATCACAACTATTATAGAAACTGTGATTATGTACTCAACTATTATAGAAACTGTGATTATGTACTAAATTATTATAGAAACTGTGATTATGTACTAAATTATTATAGAAACTGTGATTATGTACTAAATTATTATAGAAATTGTGATTATGTAGTAAATTATTATAGAAACTGTGATTATGTACTCAACTATTATAGAAACTGTGATTATGTACTAAATTATTATAGAAACTGTGATTATGTACTAAATTATTATAGAAACTGTGATTATGTACTAAATTATTATAGAAATTGTGATTATGTAGTAAATTATTATAGAAATTGTGATTATGTAGTAAATTATTATAGAAACTGTGATTATGTACTCAACTATTATAGAAACTGTGATTATGTACTAAATTATTATAGAAACTGTGATTATGTACTAAATTATTATAGAAATTGTGATTATGTAGTAAATTATTATAGAAACTGTGATTATGTACTCAACTATTATAGAAACTGTGATTATGTAGTCAACTATTATAGAAACTGTGATTATGTAGTCAGCTATTATAGAAACTGATGATGTACTAATCTATTATAGAAACTATGATTATGTACTAAATTATTATAGAAACTGTGCTGCCCACATTTTTTATGAAACAAACCATACATTATTTAATGAAACAAACTTTTGCTAAAGGTGCATACAATGCAGCATTAATCGACCTGCATGCAATGCACTGAGAGGCCCCCCTTTCCATCTCCCCTGGAGCACCCTTAAGGATGCTCTCAGTGCATTGCTTGCAGATGGAATGATTGGTAGCAGAGGCTGTGTGATTTTTATCTCCATGTAATGGCAGCTTTATCAAATGAAGCCTAATATTAAAGAGTTAGAATATGTGGAAAACGTCTTCCCATAATGAAAGCTGTAATAGTTTAGTAAAGTGTGAAGTAGCATACAGTCCTGTGATTAACATGATTAGGCTTAAGAAAACTAAGATAGAAGGCATATACGCCTTGTTGACTAGTTCTCAACTCCATTGGGCAGGGACTAGTTCTCAAATCCATTGGGCAGGTCACAACGTCCATGTGACAGATGAATATCTTCCAAAGAGACCCTATAGTAACCTTTAGCATGCTGTGTTTATAATTTGTGTGGTGCATTATGCCGGAATTGTGTCATGTCTTGATTTCGGAAGGTGAAATCCACCGCCCGGTTCACTAAAACCGAAACCGAACGAAAAAATTGAGATAGGTAACTTTTTGACAGAATGTTTTGGCAACATTGAAAAGAGAATTTATCTAACTTCCTGTTTCTATTGTCAAAATGGCAATATGATTATGAAATGGAAATCTTTAAGCATCGGCTTTGCGGCGAAGCGACATGACAGTGAATCGAGTTTATTATACTTTTCTATCATTGTATATTCAGTGAAATCATTATTTATTTCGAATTCAATGTGGAAATCTTGAGAGGTAAGTACTTCAATTTGTTTAATTTAAATAGACCACAAGGTTCTCACTATGTAAAATATATAATACTCAACAGTTTTTGATCGATCAAAAATACGGTAGGCCTAGCTCTAGATAGTTTTAAATCTGTCTCTATCACTTTCTCACACACATACAAACAAAACTTACACCAATATTTGCAGAATTTCTTTATTTATTTATATGTGCAAATATTATTTAAATATCTGTAACAACAAAAAAGTTAAGGCGATTTCAAAACAGCCACCGATGATTGCGTAACATTTCCAAAAACGAATTCCGCGGCAGAAGAGAAATTGTGCAATTGTAAACACAGCATGCCTAAGGGTAAACTAAGTTGCAGGTAAAATTCAAGCAGAGGCTAGAAGAAATGATTCAAGGACTATTTGAAGACATCTCTCAAGCACTGCAGGATTGATTCTTGATCCAAGCTCGTGGAAAATCACAGCTCTTGACTGTCCAGCCTGGAATGGTCAGATCAGAGCGGGTATTAAAAGTTTTAAACAGGGTAGAATATTACAGGCGAATCAATGGAGACAAAAATGGAAGGAGAGATCAGACAGTTTTACCTTATCTCAAGACATACTACATTCCTGTTCAAATTACAACAGATCTTTCACAGCCTGGATTGGACTCAACTGTTATCTGAGGACTCACAAACAATCAAACCAAACTTGTCCCTTCTTAATGCCATGCTCATCATTTCT
Organism: Meghimatium bilineatum; assembly: GCA_034231615.1. NCBI lineage: Eukaryota > Metazoa > Mollusca > Gastropoda > Stylommatophora > Philomycidae > Meghimatium > Meghimatium bilineatum. Next base: position 17,811,484 of record CM067310.1, read on the forward strand.
TGCCATGGAGAAACATCATCATTATCAGTAGCCGTAATATATCCCAGAATTCCCTAGAGTTCCCTGAAGGATGTGTCAGCACACAGAGATTTTCTGTCATCTGCGATGCGAATGAGAATTTAGAATTAAAACACTGTCCATTCCTTAATATTGATACTCCATAACTTTTCATTATCTTTCTTCCTTTCTTTTCGCTTTATATCATATCCCTTTATGCCTTAGGGGTAAAAGAGTTCTTTGGGGATGGCCTTTTTGTGCTTCATGTATGTTTGTTTTCGCTGACTCTTTTATTTCTGTAATACATCTTTTGCATGGTCTGCCCTTGGCTTTGTATCCATCGTGTCTGTATAGCAATTATTTTTGAAGGGCACTTTCTGATGGTAGTCTGGAAGCATTTGAAAACCATTTAATCTGTTGTCTTCTGATGTAATCCAGGATTGGCATTCTGTTTTTTTAGTCATATGATGTTTTCATTTCCGATTCTGTCACTAATTGTTATTCCAAGAATTCTATATAAACAAGTCATTTCCATAGGTGTCAACTGGTATGGATTTTCCTTATTGATACGGATTTCGGCCATCCCTCCACCCTCCGAAAAAAAAACTCACTAATATTTTTTTTAAATAAATAAATAAATAAAAAAGGTCATTTGGTTAGAAACTTTCTAGTAATTATTACTAATGAGGGCGCTTTTATCTCATACGTAATTATTGATGGGCAAAAAAAAAAGAACAAACAAAAATCAAACTAAAAAAGTGGTTTTTTGTGTACTAGATACGGAAATAAATTTGTTTAAATACGGATTTATGAAAACTTAAGTTGACAGCTATGCATTTCTATTGTAAAAATTGTTCTTTTGGCTTTTGTTGTTAGTGTTTTTCCATGATGTATTTTCATATAACGGTGAGGAACTTGCTTGATTGAGGCAGAACAGGGCACGTGATAATGAAAACATATTTGATGGATAGTACTTACGACCAGGGTGTCCATGAACACGGTAAAAATCTAGATCATTCTGAAATGCTGAAGTAAATGCATCTGCTCTCTCTTGAAGGCTTTTTTTCTTTGCCGCTTCCAATGCTGCCATTCTTTTAGCATGTGCCTGTGCAAGTTCAACTTGGTTGGTTCAAGGTTGTTTGGAGATATAAATTTAAAAAATCATTACTAAAGGAAATCTACAAGACTGGAAGGAAAAGAGATCTACTTAATATTCAATATAATTTGTGATGTACTTACAAAATAATTTGTGGTGCACTTAAATAATAAATTATACTTTTTTAGCGTTCGTTCTCAAACTCCCACTGGGTTTTCTCTTGTGGCTGAATAATGGTCCCACTAGATTTCCCACAGAGTGTAGTCCAGAGAAAGGAGATGCAATGTGTCACCATTCTATCTGCGGTATGGCTCAACAAATCCATAGCTATATCACTAATACTCTAGCTTTGCATAGCAAACTATTTAACAGCACTTCCCACACTACACACTAGCCCCATCCACCAACCTGTTTAACAGCACTTCCCACACTACACACTCGGTCCATCCACCAACCTGTTTAACAGCAATTTCCACACTACAAACTCTGTCCATCCACCAACTTGTTTAACAGCACTTCCCACACTACAAACTCGCCCTATCCAACAACCTGTTTAACAGCACTTCCCACACTACAAACTCGCCCTATCCACCAACCTGTTTAACAGCACTTCCCACACTACAAACTCTGTCCATCCACCAACCTGTTTAACAGCACTTCCCACACTACAAACTCGCCCTATCCACCAACCTGTTTAACAGCACTTTCCACACTACACACTAGCCCCATCCACCAACCTGTTTAACAGCACTTTCCACACTACACACTAGCCCCATCCAACAACCTGTTTAACAGCACTTCCCACACTACACACTCGCCCTATCCACCAACCTGTTTAACAGCACTTTCCACACTACACACTAGCCCCATCCAACAACCTGTTTAACAGCACTTCCCACACTACAAACTCGGTCCATCCACCAACCTGTTTAACAGCACTTCCCACACTACAAACTCGGTCCATCCACCAACCTGTTTAACAGCACTTCCCACACTACAAACTCGCCCTATCCACCAACCTGTTTAACAGCACTTCCCACACTACAAACTTGCACTATCCACCAACCTGTTTAACAGCACTTTCCACACTAGCCCCATCCACCAACCTGTTTAACAGCACTTCCCACACTCCAAACTCTGTCCATCCACCAACCTGTTTAACAGCACTTCCCACACTACAAACTCTGTCCATCCACCAACCTGTTTAACAGCACTTCCCACACTACACACTAGTCCCATCCACCAACCTGTTTAACAGCACTTCCCACACTCCAAACTCTGTCCATCCACCAACCTGTTTAACAGCACTTCCCACACTACACACTAGCCCTATCCACCAACCTGTTTAACAGCACTTCCCACACTACAAACTCTGTCCATCCACCAACCTGTTTAACAGCACTTCCCACACTACACACTAGCCCCATCCACCAACCTGTTTAACATCACTTCCCATACTACAAACTCTTCCATCCACCAACCTGTTTAACAGCACTTCCCACACTACAAACTCTGTTCATCCACCAACCTGTTTAACAGCACTTACCACACTACAAACTCTGTCCATCCACCAACCTGTTTAACAGCACTTCCCACACTACACACTAGCCCCATCCACCAACCTGTTTAACAGCACTTCCCACATTACAAACTCTGTCCATCCACCAACCTGTTTAACAGCACTTCCCACACTACAAACTAGTCCCATCCACCAACCTGTTTAACAGCACTTCCCACACTACAAACTCTGTCCACCCACCAACCTGTTTAACAGTACTTCCCACACTACACACTTGGTCCATCCACCAACCTGTTTAACAGCACTTTCCACACTACAAACTCGCCCTATCCACCAACCTGTTTAACAGCACTTCCCACACTACAAACTAGCCCCATCCACCAACCTGTTTAACAGCACTTCCCACACTACAAACTCTGTCCATCCACCAACCTGTTTAACAGCACTTCCCACACTACAAACTCTGTCCATCCACCAACCTGTTTAACAGCACTTCCCACACTACAAACTCTGTCCATCCACCAACCTGTTTAACAGCACTTCCCACACTACAAACTCTGTTCATCCACCAACCTGTTTAACAGCACTTACGACACTACAAACTCTGTCCATCCACCAACCTGTTTAACAGCACTTCCCACACTACACACTAGCCCCATCCACCAACCTGTTTAACAGCACTTCCCACATTACAAACTCTGTCCATCCACCAACCTGTTTAACAGCACTTCCCACACTACAAACTAGCCCCATCCACCAACCTGTTTAACAGCACTTCCCACACTACAAACTCTGTCCACCCACCAACCTGTTTAACAGTACTTCCCACACTACACACTTGGTCCATCCACCAACCTGTTTAACAGCACTTTCCACACTACAAACTCGCCCTATCCACCAACCTGTTTAACAGCACTTCCCACACTACAAACTAGCCCCATCCACCAACCTGTTTAACAGCACTTCCCACACTACAAACTCTGTCCATCCACCAACCTGTTTAACAGCACTTCCCACACTACAAACTCTGTCCATCCACCAACCTGTTTAACAGCACTTCCCACACTACAAACTCTGTCCATCCACCAACCTGTTTAACAGCACTTCCCACATTACAAACTCTGTCCATCCACCAACCTGTTTAACAGCACTTCCCACACTACAAACTCTATCCATCCACCAACCTGTTTAACAGTACTTCCCACACTACACACTTGGTCCATCCACCAACCTGTTTAACAGCACTTCCCACACTACAAACTCGCCCTATCCACCAACCTGTTTAACAGAACTTCCCACACTACACACTAGCCCCATCCACCAACCTGTTTAACAGAACTTCCCACACTACAAACTCGCCCTATCCACCAACCTGTTTAACAGAACTTCCCATACTACAAACTCGCCCTATCCACCAACCTGTTTAACAGAACTTCCCACACTACACACTAGCCCCATCCACCAACCTGTTTAACAGCACTTCTCACACTACAAACTCTGTCCATCCACCAACCTGTTTAACAGAACTTCCCACACTACAAACTCGCCCTATCCACCAACCTGTTTAACAGAACTTCCCATACTACAAACTCGCCCTATCCACCAACCTGTTTAACAGAACTTCCCACACTACACACTAGCCCCATCCACCAACCTGTTTAACAGCACTTCTCACACTACAAACTCTGTCCATCCACCAACCTGTTTAACAGAACTTCCCACACTACACACTAGCCCCATCCACCAACCTGTTTAACAGCACTTCTCACACTACAAACTCTGTCCATCCACCAACCTGTTAAACAGCACTTCACACTCACTTCATTCACCAACCTGAATGCTAGCCAGTCAGCAATGCTAAACCTTCTTATCTCTTAGTCCTGCTATTTTCATAAATATGTAGTGTATCCTTGATACTATCTGTCAATCTTTTCTTGGCCTTCCTCTAGTACTTGATATTACCTGTCCATCTTTTCTTGGCCTTCCTCTAGTCCTTGATATTACCTGTCATTCTTTTCTAGGCCATCCAAGAAAAGTTTTTTCTTTTTTTGTTCTTGGCCTTCCTCTAGTACTTGATATTACCTGTCCGTCTTTTCTTGGCCTTCCTCTAGTCCTTGATATTACCTGTCCATCTTTTCTTGGCCATCCAAGAAAAGTTTGTTCTTTTTTTGTTCTTGGCCTTCCTCTAGTACTTGATATTATCTGTCCATCTTTTCTTGGCCTTCCTCTAGTACTTGATATTATCTGTCCATCTGTTCTTGGCCTTCCTCTATATTTACAATTAAATATTTCTGTTTCAGACACATGATGGTAGTTGGTTAGAGTTTATTCTCTGTAGATGCCCTACTTCTTCTGTGTTCTCAATTCCTACATAATAGCAGAATGTAATCCTGAGAATTTAATGTGTTGTGTCATGTTTTACAGCTCTGCTGCGATATCTACGGCTTTTGGCATGACACAATTTACCATCCATGCATTTCGTAAGAGGTAACTATAAGGTGTTTTGTTGGAGTTGGTTGTCCCATCTCATATAAGCCAAGCGACACATAAGTCATGATTAAATCATATGTGTCAGGCCGTCAGGCCAAAAAGCGCATGTATCGCAGCTAATCTGTAGACCATGACAAGTGAATTCCGTTCTCTGGACTATATCCTGCTAATCTGCAGGTGTTTGAGAGTGAATGAAGATGAAGAATACATACCTCATAAATGCTCAATATGGCCTCATTTGCAGATGCTGCAGGTATTATGACAAACACTCATTTCATTGAATGGGACATAATGTTAACTGCATGCGGGACATAATGTTAACTGCATGCGGGACATAATGTTAACTGCATGCAGGACATAATGTTAACTGCATGCGGGACATAATGTTAACTGCATGTGGGACATAATGTTAACTGCATGCGGGACATAATGTTAACTGCATGCGGGACATAATGTTAACTGCATGCGGGACATAATGTTAACTGCATGCGGGACATAATGTTAACTGCATGCGGGACATAATGTTGACTGCATGCGGGACATAATGTTAACTGCATGTGGGACATAATGTTAACTGCATGCGGGACATAATGTTAACTGCATGCGGGACATAATGTTAACTGCATGCGGGACATAATGTTAACTGCATGCGGGACATAATGTTAACTAAATGCGAGACATAATGTTAACTGCATGCGGGACATAATGTTAACTGCATGTGGGACATAATGTTAACTGCATGCGGGACATAATGTTAACTGCATGCATGGTTATTTTTGCAATAAACTTGGAAAGTTTGTCATTCTATCTGCATAATAATTACAACTACCCACTTCTATAACTTTTTATATTACATTTGTAAAGTTTCAGAGACTTATAAACCACCCTGTACACACATTACACTTTTATTATCTACCTTTAACTCTATCTGCCTCTGCTGATTTCTTGACTTTGTACATAGCAAGTTTTCTGTGTTCCTCTATGCATCGTCTTTGAAATTCCTGCTCTTCACAAATGTCTTGAAGTAAGTCCAATTCCTTATCAACAGCATTAAAACTCTCAGACAGACCATCTATGACAAAAGAAAATAATTTATAGAGAATACTGATAATAGTTATCTAAACTAAAAAAAAATATACAATACAAAAGATTTCCTTCAAATCTCATAGAAGCCAGATCCTTGCTGCAGAATATGTGGATTAGTTCAGCCAACAGAGCCAACTAAGACTGGTCAAGCTTTTCTATAAATGAGCAAGAACAGTCTGGCCAAGCAAGTGCATGCGCTCAAGATGGAGGCAGCGAGCCAAAAGGTACATCATAACAACCAGGATGCCCCACACAAATGCAATTAGTGAATGAAGGAAAAGAAATCATCACTCTCATTAACTCAATTCATATGTAAGCCCATTATAACGGGACAGAGCAGGCACCCTTTAAGGATGTAAGCCCGTTATAATTGGACTCCATATATACCCTCCAGATTGGCCTTGTTTGTTCGTAAATGACAAGTATTATTGTTCTTACAATTCTTATATTTTTATTATGTATATGAATTTCACATTCAATTATCTTTCTTTTGATACCTTATATGACTTTCCATAGCTAATACTTTGTCTTCAGGAAGCTTGTACCCGAATCACGTTGCGGTCCAAAAAGATATCCTAAAATTAATTACGTGTTGAAAGAGTTAATCTCATTTACTCATGCTGTTTATCACAAGGACTTCAATATGTCTGCCCGATGTTTTGCTCTACCACCAACACAGTAACAGTGTAAGCAAGCTGATCTGCTCTCTCATTGCCTTGAACACCTGCATGACTAGGCAAGAAAATGAATGTGACAGCCAATAAATGAACCAAAGACAATAAATACCCACAATAGGGTGACTCTAATAAAAAATATCTTTCTATATCAAGGTTTCAAAATATATGGGCAATCAACATAGAAACTACAGATTTGCTATAGAAACTACAAATTTGCTATAGAAACTACAAATTTGCTATAGAAACTACAGATTTGCTATAGAAACTACAGATTTGCTATAGAAACTACAGATTTGCTATAGAAACTACAATTTGCTATAGAAACTACAGATTTGCTATAGAAACTACAGGTTTGCTATAGAAACTACAGATTTGCTATAGAAACTACAAATTTGCTATAGAAACTACAGATCTGCTATAGAAACTACAGGTTTGCTATAGAAACTACAGATTTTCTATATAAAAACTACAGATTTGCTATAGAAACTGATTTGCTATAGAAACTACAGATTTGCTATAAAGATAATATTACTAATCAATAAATCAGAAATAAAATAAACAAAAATGTAGGTAATTTCTGAATCATCAGCATCATCATCAAGTGCTGTGCCAGCTAGTGAAGGATAGCATAGAGCTCCACAATAATTAATTTCTAGTATCTCAGTACACGAAAGGTCAAGGGCGTCTTACTAGTGACTGACCAGCCTTTGGATTCCAAGAATCACTTATATCAACAGTTAAGCAATGTATCATGGTCCGCTATCATGTATCCATAGTAATTTTGGTTTGCCTCGTGTTCTTTCCTGGAATCTTACCCTTAATGATTCATATTTTAAAAATAATGTGTCCTTTTATATGTTCAAAATTTGCTGAAAATGGATGTGTTGGACCATTGGCACAAATAAACTGACGACACAAACATTTCAATTTTCTGGACTACATCCTGCTGGAAATCTAGTGGGAACATTGTCCTGCTACAAAAGAGATCCAGTGGAAGTTTGAGAATGAACGCTGAAGAAGAAGAAGATATGTCTAAAATATATTTGTGGGTTTTTTAAATAATTTTGAAGAGCCAATCTTCTATGGTCAGGTTTTTACGGATATTTGTGTTGAATTGTCTTTTTTGTCCATGTTATTCTTATGAATTTTCTATAACATTTCATTTCAAATGCTAATGTTTTCCATTTCAGATGTGATTTCTCAAGTATTACAAATGGTGTAATAGAGGGCAACAGTTAAAATTAAATGATGATGATCCTTCTTCGCAAGCGAGGATGAGCATGGCATGAAAAAAAACCCATTAAAATAAAAGTTCAATACAAGAATCTGTGGAAAAAGCATGAGACAGCATACCAAATTTTTTATTTCATATGCTATTTCACTATCTCGGAAACTTAAAAAGTCATAACTTAAAATATTAATCTAGCGATTTGTGCGCAATGAACTGGCCATCTACCTCCCACTCAGCGTGCATGTCAAGTGATCAGGGGCTCTCATCTCACAACATGTAGAATATTGGATGTGTCGGTATATGCGTCTTTATCGGAATTTCATTCCGTTTAACTATGTTAGCTATTTGTTCCGCAGAAACCTGTCCACTGATTCTTGTATTGTACCAAAATAAAATAATGCAAAAAATCTAATATTTTAAATATTTTATAAAATAATAAAATTAAATTAAACAATGATCTTGTAATGATACCTAATAATGAATGTATTTTAAATATTTTATATGTAATTTAAATATTTTATAAAATAATAAAATTAAATTAAACAATGATCTTGTGATGATAAAACAATGATCTTGTAATGATAAAACAATGATCTTGTGATGATAAAACAATGATCTTGTAATGATACCTAATAATGTATGTATTTTAAATATTTTATATGTAATTTAAATATTTTATAAAATAAAATAAAACAATGATCTTGTAATGATAAAACAATGATCTTGTAATGATAAAACAATGATCTTGTAATGATACCTAATAATGTATGTAACTGGGTCAACATGGCTAGAATACTAGGGATAGTTTTGGATTCCTCTTCAAGCTGCGTGATAGACTGTGCATGCTTCTCCCAAGTTAAAAACAACGGGTTCATAAGGGAAGCTGCTTCCTGCAACAACAAAAAATAAATAGATGACATATTTACTAGAAGTGACTATACACATTTATGGGCAAATTTGTTAAGTGCTCAGTCCCTTTCTGCTGTTGGTGGTATGCATAGCTGATTGGTTTGTACAGAAATTAAATATACAATGACAATAATCATCACATGATGATGATCATTTGTTACATTCACTTTTGAAATTCAGTTAGAATTATGTCCTCAATTATGAGTTCTCAGATGGCTAATATCCCTATTTGAGCTGCTATGTTGTTAGTTTTTTTTGTCTAGCCGTGATTTTCTAGCAACTCTCCACTGTTGGGCTGTTGCATTTCTTCCCTTCTCACAAGATGCTGCTCCTTTATTTCACTGTAGAGCGCCATGTAGCTCTATTTGGTGCAAGTCAATAATCATAACAAAAGTATAACACAACACATAAACAATTATAACCATTTTTTATTTAAGTGGTTGTTGTTTGGTTGCTGATCCAGCGGTCCACGGGCCCATGCACTTTGACATTGAATGATATTTGCATTATAACTAAGACAAATGACAGTTCTTTTGTATGATTCTCTAGTCCATTGGTTCTGAACCTCATTTTGTCTGTAGTCTCCTTTTGTATGATTCTATAGTCCATTGGTTCTGAGCCTCATTTTGTCTGTGGTCTCCTTTTGTATGATTCTATAGTCCATTGGTTCTGAGCCTCATTTTGTCTATGGTCTCCTTTTGTATGATTCTATAGTCCATTGGTTCTGAGCCACAACCCTGATTTTTTTGTCCAGACATGGTTTCTAACATGGCACGCTGTAACCCAGTAACAGAAAGCAAGTTCACAACAATTCGGCTACCGAGCTCGTCTATAAGATTCCAAAAGAATTATTATGCATATTTCATATAGTGACTTCACCGATGATTAAAAAAACAACTATACAAGCAGAACAAGTAACATAAATCTCTATCTCTTGTGCATGAACCTCATTAAATAATAATCACACAGCAATCAAATTGTCAAGGCATGCCGAAATCGGATGTGCTAGGCCTACAAAGCGCATAACGGTGGCACAACGTAATCACGCTCCCGGCGGAAATCGCATGGATATCCGTGATGGTTACAATGGAGCGAACGAAAAACAAACAAACAAACACAGCAATCACACACACACAAAAATTGATTTCTTGCACTCTACAGGGATCCAAAACAAATGCAATTCTTGATTTAGATTGGTCAAAAAGTGGATCATTGTTACCAGGTCTCGAAAACACAAATTCCACGATTATGTTTTATTTGTACTTATTGTGTAATTATAGGCTGGTTCTTTCTCTGCATGTACACTAGAATGTCATATACACTAAATCAGTGGTTCTAAATATTTTTTGGCAATTGCTCCCTTCTAGGAAAAATTTTCTCCTGTAAAACCCCCCTCTCCACTTCCTCCTTCGTGCTAAACAGTACAGTTTTTAAGATTTATGAGTATCATAAAGCGTATCAATCAATCAAGTGCCATGCTGAATGGCATAGGCGATCATGTTTCTCCACGACTCTCTCTCTTGTGTTGTCAATAAGCTCGGTTGGTGAGCTTCTATCATGTCACAATACAAGTCCATCTCGTAACTTTTCTCGTTGTCGTCCCTATCTCTTCTACCCTTGATCTTTCCAGCGGTTATTAAGTGTTCAACCTGTGTTCTTCTCAGCACATTCCCTAGAAACCTTGACTGTCTGCCCCTAATGTTTGATATGATTGATCTTTTATGAGTAGAAATCTTGTAATTTATCATTTACATAGATACCTGTACAAAACATACAGAATAACAAAAATATTCTATTCTAGAATACCAAGGCTGCACTATGGCAGTGGCATCACAGTTAGCTAAAGAAAGAAGACTTCAGCTCCCTATGACGCCTAGTAGCACACATGGATAGGACAAGACAAAACAAGACAGAATACTTTTCCTGTGACCCTCCTGGACTGGTTTGTGGCCCGAAAGACTTTCTAAGTGGCTCCCTGAAGGGCATAGGATCCACACAAATTGGGAACCACTGCACTAAATAACTTCATATACACTGAGGTAATAATAAATGACATAGTCTGACCTTACCTCAGCCTTTCTTGCAGATTCTCTTGTTTCTGTCTGAATAGATGACCAGTTGACCTGATAGCTGAAATATAGACAAAAACAAAATGAATTCTTTCATTCGTATATAATTTTATTACTACTTAAGATAGACCAAAACAGAAATGTTTGTTTGTTACAAAAGGCTAAACAAAAGAGCTACGCAGGCAGCCAGAAGAGACTGGTAAACCAACAGAGAGTGTTGTAGTCGCTAATATATATCTTGATGGGATCCGAGCATTTATGGACTGATGGCTCAATGGATAATGAAGTTGATTTATTGACTAACCAAACAGTTAACTAACAGAAACTACCAATGTACCAGGAGACTAAGGAGGTTGTATGTTATATCTACTGTCTTTGCTTTTGCTGTTAGGAGCCGCAGGATTTAATAACGATCGGTTTACGGACTATGATATGTTTAGTTCCTTTATACACTGTAATATTGTGTCTTTTCGACATGTTAGTTACTCCTTCAATTCACCTTCTTGTTGGTCTTCTTCTTCTACTCAGTGTTTCGCTTCTCCTATTGTATGTTCTTGTAAGGTTACTGAATATTATAATCTAAGTTTTGTTGGTGTATGTGTGTAATGTGAGAAAATGGTGAAAATAAAAAATGAAATAAAAACCAACCATTGACTTCTTTGAAAGCAAACAAAACATGTCGATATAACATTATCAGCTAGGCATAATAGTTCTATTCAACTGCAATATATTCATTGCAGAATAAAATGTCTACGCCTATTATATTTACCTTCTTCTTCATTCTGTTCTCATGTAGCTCTCGGTGTTGAGAGGAGAGTGAGTCTGAGGTCTTTTGTTCTTCTATTTGCCTCTTCCGCTGTTATATTTCTGAGTGTTTCTAATAAACTATCTATCCACCTTTTACGAAGGCTTCCAATAGGTCGACTGTTTTCACATCATTTGTTAAGGTTTTCTTGGATAATACTTTGCTCTTTCTGTCTGGTTATGTGGTCGAACCATTTAGCTTGTTTATGAACATATTCTAATGTTGATCCCTAATTGTTTTCTCAGTTCTTCATTCCTGATTTTGTCTTAAACATTTCATTTCAGTGGTGTTAATCTTATGAATTGTTCTAGAATCCAATGTCCAAGTTTAACACTGATAATACAACGTTGGTAGAAAAATGGTGTTGAATATTGATTTCTTTGTTTCTAGTGTAATATCTTTGTTTTGTAATAAATGTGTTAGTTGACCAATGACCTGACAGGCCTTATTACATCTTGCATCTATTTCTGCTTCTTGTTTGTTGTCATATCTCAATGTGCTGCCCAGATATTTGAATTCATCTACTTGTTTTAGTTGTTTATTGTTTATCCGTATGTTGATGTTCTCCTTTTCTCTTGCAATATTCATTACTTCTGTTTTGTCTATGTTGACTTTCATTCCAAATTGCTTGCCTGTTATGGCTATTATGTTTAGGTGGTCTTTCCGATTTTTTATGCTTTTGTAGAATAAAACCTGGTCATCTGCAAAAAGCAGTTCATTTGTTTCATTTGAATTTGCTGTTTTGTTTATATGGTCCATGTATCCATGTTTTGTTTATATTTATGATGTCATTTTATAACCAAACTAACATGTTCTTATATCACCTGTGAAAATAAATGAAACACATTGATCTAACGTTATTTGCTATCTTCTTCTTCTTTCCTTCCTCTTTTACACTTTACAGGTGTCGAAGGAGATAAAATGTTTTTAGCTATGCAGATAGAAATCAGAATTTAACAAATATTTCTAAAAAATATCTGCCATTTAAAGGATTTTGGTGGATTATTTTGGTGGTAAACACAGTCACTAGCTGTCTATGCTGCAACATATTGAGCTGAATACTAGTGGAAAAGGAAGTTAATTATGTCTACTTTCATTTCTTCTGTCTCCATTGAGGCCAGTTCCTTGGTGAGATGTGGTTTAGTCCAGCCAGTAGAGGCTGGAAACCAAGACTGGCCTGGCCCTCCTACATTCAGGCAGGACCATAGTTTTGCCTGGCAAGTAAAGGTGCTGAAGGCACACAACAACAACCAGAATGTCATACATTATCGTACATAGTGAACGAAAGAAGAAGAATTTCTACTGTTACCTTGATGATAGTTTACAATTGTGATTTCCTTGTTGAAAGATGTGTATAGCAACGGGCGACTGTAGTCGTTGACAGCGTTTGAAATTACATTTGAGTCTGGTGATTACAGCCACGGATAGTGTGATAAAAGGTTAAATAAAATAAAATTTGATAAGAAAAGAACATGATAAAGATTGTATTACCGCTTCAGAAGATCTGCTCCTGCATCAAGATTAACTTGAACTGCTTTAAGACTCTGCTGTGAATCTCGTCGACCCTGATTTTCCAATGAAGTAAGTGATCGTATGCTTTGGAAAAAAAAGACCAAATTTTCATTAAAACAGACCAAATATTCATGGAAACTGACTATAAATATTTAAATTGTATTTTAATATTTTATTTCAGAATTACAAGATTACTATCAGACAACAACATTGAATTTCACAAATAATATGTTTTGTTTTTGTTGATGTAGACAAAGAAAATGACTAATTTTGATTAACGGTAAAAGGTCGCAACGAAACACCATTCACTAAGTTAGTTACCATGTCTTAATACTGAAGGTAAACATAATCTGAGTTATGAACCAGAATCATAGCACACGGTTTCCCAAAAGCACTCGTTTATATTGGCATTCAAAATGAAATCTTATAGAAAGATTCTAAGAATATCATGAACAGAAAAAAGAACCAATGCCGACATCCACAAACACCTGAACACTAGTAAATGGTTGACCAGAAACTATCTGACTAGCATCACATACCAAACTTGCTGAGTAGCACTGGCAACCATTCTTCAACCCTACCAGAGTATATGCCCTGGTGGCTGAATAGTTAGTTAGTCGTTGGATCATCGTCATTGCACTCTGGACAAGTCCATAAGTGCTCAGATCTTTCCTTGAGTGTATCCGCCATTACACGTTGACTGACGGTCCCAGTACGTTGTTGATTGACCATCATTCTTTCTCGCCCACGAAAACTCTCCTTTCTAGCGACACCACATTTCATGGTGGCTGAATGAACAACTGGGGTAAATTTTATTTAAAACATGGAATAACGAATGCATTAAAAACCTGAGTTTATTGGTCAGTCGTCAAATGACTTAACATTACACTACAACAGTTCCTATTCTTAATACAAAACACTAAAAAAATTGCATGTTTTATATGAATCTATTTTGGAGATCCAAGGGTTTATAATAATGAGATAGCATGCACACACAAAATCTACTCAATACTACACCAGATCTAAGATGAATGTATTTTATCAACAATAATCTCACTCCTGTGAGTCCAAAACCTGAAAGAGGAGCAAAAAATAGTAACATTGTAATATAGTAACATAGTAACACACAACCTTTGTTCTCTTATCAACAGTAATGGTGGTTGCTATGAAGAAGTCAGAAGGAGGTTGGCTATTGTGTCAAAGAAGCAGAAACAAATAAAAAACATATGGAAGCGATGCTGCAAAACAACAAAACAAACATTTGTAAGAGTATGCATATTTCTGGTGGCAATATATGGGTGTAAATACTAGACCATCACCAAAAAAAAGTAAAAGAAAATAGCAGCATTTGAAACAAAATGTTACAGAAAAATCCTCAGAATACAAGGACCAAATAATCACCAATGTAGCCATCCTGAGAGAAATGAATGTAAAAGAAAACTGGCTAAACAGCATGGTTCTTTCCAGAAAATGTCAATATTTTGGCATAGAGAAGACCGTAATGGAGTAGATGATGCCAGGAATGCTACATTTTTGTTAACTACAAAATCAAAGCAATTAATATTTTGAGGAGTAGGACCTATTCACTTCAGCCTAAAAATCAAAGCAATGAATATTTCGAGGAATAGGACCTATTCGCTTCAGCCTAAACAATCAAAGCAATGAACATTTCGAGAAGTAGGACCTATTCGCTTCAGCCTAAAAAGAAGTGGTCAAGGTCCAGCTGTTGAGCTGCTGCTAGTCAAACAAAGAGGTCCTGACAACACTTAGTATGAAGAAAGAATTATTAAAGGAAATAAAAGACCAAGCAAATAAAATATTTGGGACATATTGCATATTAAAAGACACAACACCTGTAAAAGTAAAGATTAGTTCTTCGCTGTGCTATAAATAGCACACTGTTGACAATTTAAACTATCCAACATCATGGATTTCCATGTAACACCAATGAAAATAATGGCTGCAGTGATGTCACATCCCGACAATCACAAAGTTAAACTCTAGACACAGATGAACTTATGCATAATCTGTTTCTTTTCCAATATACAAATTTTTTACAATTTCCTATTATTTGTGGTGAGCGATCAGTGATTCTGCCCACTATACATGGAGCGAGGTGCGCGCACACATTAGAAATATTATTTCTAATCCTAACCGTCCTCTAAGTACTTAACCTTAAGCTTGCCAAATCACACAACAAAGGTTAGGTTATACCTCGAAACTAGAACAAAGGTCACAGTGAAGAACTATACTTTACTTGCGCCCACAACACCTTGTTGAAGACCACCTTACTTGAGGGTAAAGTCGTGGGTAGATGAGCAAGAGGTCGGCAGAGATATACAAGTGGGAAAGTAACATCCCGAGATGGCAGGTTACAGTCTAGAAGAATGCACCACCACAAGAGACAGGAGGATGTTGGAGGTCTTTTGTAGCCAATCTTCGTCGCAGAGATGGCACTTGATGATAGTTGAATGTAGGCCTAGTCACTATAATCTGGAACACACTAAGTTAGTAAAGGGTGTACTATCTCTGCGTTAAGAACAAGAAACGATAATTACAATTAATGAATAATACCACTTTTTTTTTACTTTTACCTTATTTTAAAACTTCATGATATGACATTACAATGCATGATTATTTACGCTTCTCTGACCTGATTTCGAGAGCTGTAATAATAACTCATTACTATGCAATACCGTAAAACGATGTTGTGACGTAGTACCAGTACTAAGCAGTAAGTTAATTTAAAGTAGTGACTACTGACTAGTACTGTAGACTCCCCAGAAGTAGTATTGACTGGTTTTTGTGTTATTGTTATTATTTGCTTACCCATCTATAAAGTCTTGTTGAGCATTCTGGAACGTTCCTTTTAATTTCTTGAATACACTCATTTTTTAGCAGACATAACCAAATCTCCACAATAAATAAAACACATCAACTTATCAGTTGGAATTTAATCACAGAAATAACACTTTTTACAACTTTATTCCCGATCAGAAATAGTCAGCCCCATCTTGTTGGTCACATGACATTATTTGTACATGTGACTTCCATGTGTAAAATATGGATTATATGAACGAAACTATTGTCTATCTCGAGGTGCATAATAGTTGATAGTATCCACACTTGCCGTTAAGAGCGTAGTTGTGGGGGCCTCAGTTGTCGTTCCAATGCCAGATGTGTCGCCTTGGTTGCATTAAGTTCATGTTTGTTCAAGGTTATCATGGTTTTTTCCTATCCACCGTTTTTTCGGTCTGCGTTTGGCTTTATGTTCGGATACTCTATTGCCTATTAACATGACAACGGCCTGCGAGCTGTTCTCTATGACAATAAGCATCACTAAAACTGTGACAATGTGTCAGGATATACAGCACCAAAATACGTCAAATAACACCCATATATAGCACGTCGACAACTTTTGCTACCTAGGATCCACAATTACACCCACCCTTTCCTGGGCAATAAAATAAACGCACCCATAGGTAGGGTTGCCAGATACGTGGACACCAAAAGGACATAATAAAACAAAAAAGAGGACAAAGGAGGACATTTTGAATGTTTCATTTGTCGTCGTCCTGGATTAAACTCAGTCAGCACAATTTTGTTGTAATGGCTGCCAATTACGTGTATCTTACTCTTAGCAAATCGACCAAGAAACAGTCACGTTAAAAAAACCAAATTCAATGGACGCCTTTTTCAAAATGTCAAGAAACATCATTTAATAGCCAATTGTACAACCATTACCTTATAATCTTTAGTAATTACATGACATATTTCTCGGAGGAGCCAACTTTTCGCAGAAGATCCTCGTTAGCAATCACATATGCATAAAACTGTTCACAGATAAGATTATTCAAATTGTACTTTGTAAGAATGATGCCCTTTACAGAGTCGAGTAAGAGTCTATTCCTTTCCTTTGTCCATTAATCAAGGAGAACACTTTTTCCACATTGTGTCCAGGGATACAGAAGAAAAATGCACAAATTTTAAGTAACTCTGAAAAGCAACATTCATTTAGGCAACTTTGTAAACATAAACTCCACTGTTCATGCAAGAGTCTTTCAAAAAACTGTTCATGTTTGTCTTGTACAAATGATTTAAGATGGCAGTATTAGTCAAACAATTGCACGTCATCTACAATAATACCCTTCTCTTTCAGATACAATATGCATGCCAAAAGGTCATCAAATTTACAGTCAGTAAATTTTTTATCTCAGTACATCCAATTAAAGCATTGAAATTCATCAAAAGGTTTCAACCACTTTTCTAAGTAACTAATGCATGCTTCACACACCAATTTAACATCTGCAGTAACTAATGCATGCTTCACACACCAATTTAACATCTGCAGTAACTAATGCATGCTTCACACACCAATTTAACATCTGCAGTAACTAATGCATGCTTCACACACCAATTTAACATCTGCAGTAACTAATGCATGTTTCACACACCAATTTAACATCTGCAGTAACTAATGCATGTTTCACACACCAATTTAACATCTGCAGTAACTAATGCATGTTTCATACACCAACTTAACATCTGCAGTAACTAATGCATGCTTCACACACCAATTTAACATCTACAGTAACTAATGCATGTTTCACACACCAATTTAACATCTGCCATAAAATTATTATACTCTTCTTCTCAACCACTTTCCTCAAGTCTTCTCAACATCTCCCTGACTTTTAGTGAGATAAATGTCTCCTTCAATTTGTTTTTCAAAACTTCCAAGGTTGTGTGAAGAACGCTCATAACCTCTAATACTGATGTTTCTTCTCTTTCAATGACTACAATATTGACTAGCAAGACACACGTCAAGGAATACAGAAACCAAAGGTAAACTTCTGAAAAATCGTTCTCAAATTTTTTTTTATCATAGTAGGTGGTTCTATCACAGAAAGAAAATATTCTTTCAAAGCAGTAAACAGTTTCAGCAGCATCTCAACAGCTGGAAACAAACTGAGCCATATGGTTTTAGATTGATACAGTAGTTGCTGATAGTTAATGTCGACAAATTCACAAAACTCCTTTAAAGTTTCTGTTCTGACAGTTTTTAATAGAAAAGTGATTGAATATCTTCAAGACAGTAGTTTCAACGTCAATCTACATTAAATCCGCGCCATGTTGGATGGTACTCGACATGAAATATAGGCATATAGGTGAACCCGGCAAAACACAAATTATTGTTTCTGCCTGCATCTTCATGCCATCAATCACAAATCACCTACTCCTGTTGTTACACATTTCAATGACGCGGATCATCGTTAGTGGCTGTGACATTCTGGTAACCGCAATAACATCTTGCACCACTGACAATAGAGTTAGGTACTCGATATCTCCTCCAAAGACATCAACAGACCACAATATTTAGCCTTAGAACAGGCCACTGCAGACTGTTGGGTCACCTTTACAGATTAAGGATCTCATATACAGATGAATGTCCATGTGGATCCGGAACCCAGACTCCGGAACACATACTTCAGGACTGCCCAACATACAAAGAGCAGAGACAGCAGACCTGGCCAGAGGATACAGACTTGAGGCAAAAGCTATGGGGCAGCCGCTCTGACCTGGAGAAGACAGTGGACTTCGTCTTGACGACAGGCCTGCCGGTATAGCATGACAACAGATGCTGAACGCAGAAGAAGAAGGTACTCGATATTTCGTCTTAATGTACATATAAAGCCGTAACCCGCCAGGGTCTTAGGGGTACCACATTGGAGGCTTCAGCACACAGTCCTCCAGCAATTTCTATCTTCAACGATGTGGAGGATTGAGGAAATATCCTGTCCTGTCCAATCCTTGATGTTGTCTTACCATGTTTTTATTTGGCCTCCTCTGCTTCTTCCACATTCGACAGTTCCCTGCAGTATTATTTTTTTACAAGGAATCATGTCTGTATACATGTCCAAATAATGCAAGTTTTCGTCGGTTCACTATTGAAAGAAATGGTTCTTGTAGACCTGCATACATCTATATTTTATTTCTTGTCATTTACATACAAATTTGTCTTATGATATCCATAGGAAATTTATAGAATCTTCTGTAACATCTGTAATGGAAGGCATGTAGCGTCTCTCCATATCCGCAGTGAGTGTCCATATCTCGTAAATATAGAGAATACTAGAAAGCACTAGTGGGATGCAAAGGGGCCCTCGGCGGTCCCAAGGTTAGCTGATAACCAAGATCCCAAATGTACCTCCTCGCGGTGCACCCTGGAAACAGAAATACAGCGGCTCCTGCTGATTCTCGCTAAATCATTTGGGGATCGTGTCAGAGAATGTGGAGGTAGCAGATGGAAAGAGATTTGACTGCATAAGAGACAGACAATATCTCCGACACCACAAGCACCAACATATGCAGCGGCACTGTCGACACACAGTGACACTAGTCAGTCCAATCCGAACATTTGGAGGGCAGCCAATGAAAAAGGTACGAAAAGGTAGATGCATGGCGAGAGACGAATATATTTTACACTGAGTACAATGAAAGGGCAGAACAGAGGCAGCACCAACTGCAAACAGAAAGTGAAAACGTTCCAAGGAAATCGGAACTACAAGCTCTGTTAGCTCGAGACATGCTTCTAGTTACATGTGTTCCTTATGGGCGCCCGGCAAAGCAAGAAGACCTGGCCTAACTCTAATGTTGAACTTTCCTATACCGGAAACATGCTCGCGAAGAGAAAGGGTCCGTAACCGATGGGCTCAGACACAAAAGGGACAATGATGGCAGCCCTGGCCCATCTCTACTGTCAAGCTTTCCTATACCGGTCAACGACATTCGGCTAAGAAGGCGAAATAGCAAGGGTCCAACTGTTCTGTCGAATTCTTCCTCATCCGGAACCAGGCTCGCGGATGAGAAAAGGTTCAATACTTGATGGACACAGGTACAGAACATCCAATTACACGAGGCAAGTTCATAGACGGTGGAACACCTCGTGCACGACATGAGATAGACGTGGACGACAATCGTCTCGGCGAAGAGTCACTACACACCAGCGTGCCCGTCGACAGATAGGCAGGCTGTCACGGATTAGGGAAGCCTACTACCTATTAAAGACATGACGAAAACAAATGTTTTGGGCCTCGGATGTCTAGACCACAAAATGAGCTATCCGAGGTGCAAATAATACATTTTTACTGTGGAACTTGCAGCACAACGTACTTCACTCTCCCCGGCGAAAATCATACGATCTATTCGCTGTGGTTATATGATAGCGAACGCAGAAGAAGAACCCACTAGTAAGTTATACAGTTTGATTTTCATTTTAACACTGATATTGTGTTTCCAAATCAAGTTTAGCTTTGATTTGTGACCCAGAGACAGTGCTAAAGTCGGGTAAATTCAAGTAGGAAGCAAGAGGATAAATTAAAAATTATTGAGACCAACGGGAATTGAACCAGTCCATTTTGACTGCACCAAATCGCCTGGCAGCTCGAGTAAACAGTTTTTTCCGTACTGGACTAACCGTATTTCCAATATGAGATGCTATATTGTCAAGACATTCAAACTATGTACTCAAGTCACCGAGAACGGAGCAATCGAAAATTTAAATTTCAAAAGCAAACTATGTGAACTTACACCTACTTTGAAACACATTTATCCCGATGGAAACCACAAGGCAAAACATAAATTCAATCTTCATACCAACGTTGTGTTATCAATGTTAGACATAGACACTAACTAAAGCACAAGAGAGACAGCAACAAAATATATCAAAATATAAAAGAATAACAGCAACAAAAAGAGATTACAAGAACTGTTGGAGCAACATCTTCTTCTTCTTCAGCGTTCATCCTCAAAATTCCTGCTGGATCTCTCCTGCTGTAGCAGGACCATAATCCAGATTTCCAGCAGGATATAGTCCAGAAAATGGAAATGCATTGTGTCCACGTTTTATTTGCGTCAATGGTTCGACACATCCATCTTCGGCAAGGGAACAATATCTGTGGTGAAGTATATTGAAAAACAGAGACTGAAATGGTTCAAACACTTATGAGAATGAATCCTTATTGGCCAGCGGCAAGAGCATACAACATGAAAATAGAAACAGCAAGATACAGAGAAAGACCAAGAAGAAGATGGATTGAAGGAGTTACAGACGTTCTGAGATGTCATAATATTATTGCATATCAAGTGATCAACCAAGCCATGGCCTGATCGTTATTCAACCATGCGACGTCTTACAGCAAAAACAAAAGACAATAGATACTGGGTATTTTAAAAATATATATATTTAGAGGACTAAACCCCAACAGAATCTCCCAAGGGGAGGTGACCCTAAGGCAGAGAATGGTGTATTAAATTATATTTTGTAGTCTGCTTGTTTCCAAGCATACTAGCATTGCTTTTCCCCTCTGAACTATTACTCAAAACCTCCAAGTAAAAATTGATAAAGCAGTATCTTAATAAAACTTGCTTGTTTAATTTTTTGCTTCTTTCATAAGCCTCCATTGCAGCCATATCTCTCCGCATCTCAAGGGGTTCTACATTTGTAGAAACAACTTGTAGAAAACTAGCAACCAAACCACAGAATAAAACAAAAGTCAGTCCTGAGCCATGTCAATGAAATAAAAGACAGCTATCACCTCACAGTCAAGAGACAAGAACTGTAAAGAGTAGAAAAATGTTTACCACCACATGCAGGTTTTAAATTGCCAGAAATCAAGACACAATTAAGAAATAATGCAACGAAAAGTTCTGACCCAGTAAGTCTTATGAAAGCAACACAGAAAACAATAGACACCTACCCAGAACAATGGATTCATGTCTATACTGATGGGTCTGCTTTCAAAGCCACCATCAAAGCAGGTTATGGTGTCTATATAGAATATCCAGACAAAACATCTGATGAGTTGTTTGATGCCTGTGAGGAGATATGTTCTAACTATGAAGCTGAAATAACAGTATTACTAGTTGCATTGTACCACTTGAAGACCATATTTGATGCCTTTCCATCAAAAGTCCAAAACATTGTTATTTCCACAGACTCTTATGTCCGCTCTTCAAGCACTAGAATGTGATGACATTGTAAACCTGAGCTGGTGGAAATATATCACCATGCCGATCAGATGCTTACATCTTATGAAGTCAGCATTGTTATGCAGTGGATATCTGGTCACTCAACTACACCTGGCAATGACAAGGCAGACAGACTAAAAGATAGGGGCTCAAAAAGAACAGCCATATACACAAACAACCATGCACACAGTTAAAATGATGCTGAAATCAGTGAACAAAGAAAATTGGATGAACAGATGGGCCATGGGAAACACTGGGAGGGAAATCTATAAATATATGATCAGCCCAAATCCTAAAGACAACATCAACCTCCTGGGAAGGAAAGACCAAAGTATCATTTTCCGACTGCGCACACAACATGTACAGCTTAACAATCACCTGAACAGAATACAACCACAACACACTCCAGAGTGCATGGGTGTGCACTCATCCCTATGAAACTGTTGACCACCACCTTTTTAAATGCCCAGCGCTGGTTGACATCAGGAAAATGCTTCTCCTTCCAGGGCCAGATAAATGGAACACATTATATAGAACAAAACAACAGCTCACAAACACATGCATATATCACACGATGGCATTGGGTCAAAGGGCCTGAGCCCATGGACCACATGATTAGCAACCAACCAACCAACCAATAAAACTTGCCTAGGAAAGAAATCATGTGTGAAACATAGACACTATGCATTTTCGCAATTTAATTAATTTGAGGGTCTTCTCATTCATATGAAATTTTGCACTGGCCAACTTTTCAACCGTCTGTAAAGACTCAAAAAGCCGTAATTTTATGTTTTCATTCAACTATATCAAGACCTTGTTTTAATTTATTCGGGTAGAGGGTAACTTTGTTTCATAAAATGGGGTCGCAGATTAGTTTGTTTCTATAAAATTGGGTCATGACTCGAAGATATTTCAGAATCAGAGCGATTGATGTAGAAGAAATCTCTTATTTCTGAGACATGTCTCTAATTCTGTGACAATCATTCTTTGATATAATTCTGTCATTCATTGTGGTTAAAAAAATGACAAAATACTTCATATAATCTTCAACAATTTTATTTAAATTAAATATCTATTCTATCTATAAACCTGCACCCATCAGGGTCATAAGGGTACCACATTGAAATCTTTAGCACACAGTCCTCCAGCGAGGTGAAAATTCTTGAGACTAACGGGAATCGAAGCAGGCTTATTCTAGCGACACCAAATCGCCTTGCAAGGTATGGTTTTAATAATACATTTGCGTGAAATGAGATGCTTGAGGAAAGCGAAAAATATCAATCATTAAGACTAACGGAGAAATGAAAATATCAGAGAAGAAATAAAAACCATCTGAAGTCAAGACTACATCAAGAGACAGCAAACAAGGTGGTTTAGCCACATCATTAGAATGGAACCAAAGCAACCAGCACTTTGTGCATACAATTGTTGAAGATTGGGCTACAGGGCACAAAGAAGACCAAGAATTAGATGGGTGGAGACAATCAAAGAAACCATAAAGAGACACGTGCTGATGATAGCCAAAGTCTGACAACTCCAACTTCCTCCACGACATTTAACAACACAATTGGAGGACCCATGCAAAGTACACACCTAAAAATCCCTCTTTGGGCATCCCAATCAGGAAGCCTTGATTGTTTCCATTCATGGGCAGTAGGGTTAGTAAAGCTCCATCAAGAGGTTTCAGCAGCTCTGGCTAATATTTGTCTTTTCCACTCTCATATTCCACTACTGAAGTCATTTGTTGATGCTTATCAGCAGTCTGTTCTACTTTCTGTCTTTTGTATCTCTCAACATCTGAAAATTCGTAGAAAGTGCTTCACTCGACTTTTTTGTCATTTTTTTAAAGTCTGTAATTAGTATCCCTACATTTTAGTATCATTTATACAACATATCATTTTATACAACGTATGTTTACTCAAATTATTTCCTTTGGATATATTGATTTGAAACAATTCATTGGAAAGACTACATTTTTTGATAAAAATAAACACAAAAAAACAAAAAAACATGTATCTTGATACATAGTGATATTGTATAGTTTTTAATGACTCAAGTTCTTAATGATCACATTAGAATTTCGCTAATTTAAAGAATTTTTTAGTTGTGAGGAAAAAAATTGGAATTGCAGTTTATGAGTTTACGGTTGAGAAAGCATTTACTTTCAACAATAACGCAAATTCACAATATAAAAACATCTATTATGTTGGTTGAGTTTGTAAAAAAATGTAAACTCAAAATATTTTACTTGATAAACATATTTCTCACTAAAATAACGGCAACGTACATTTGTTAATGTGAATGGCAGATATTTGTGTTAGTCACAGTCTGATATCTCACGCTACCTGATATCTCGCCCGGTTTTTACGTGTCCCGGTTTCTATCAGTTTACTAATAAGCATATAAAGAATTTGTCACGTATTCGAATCAACACACTTAGTTTACGAGTTTGGTACGCTTTTTGACACGGGTGCATGGTAACACTAAGCGCAGTCGAATGTAAAGATTTAAATCTATTTATACATAGATCAGTGGTTATAGCGTATTTTCTGTAGACATATCAAATGAACTCAGAATAGTATGTGATTGTCAGGGGGTCTTCTGTCACGGGATCATCTGATGAATAAATTACATTTCCAACATAGGTCAACTGTGTTCTTTGATACAATTAAAAAAGAATGTCTTTGATAGTTTATTTATAGTGAACAATCTGAAAGTAGTGGTTGTTAAATAAACTTAATTTCAAATAGAAACTGCCGTTGTGTTGCCAGGCCTGGGTGGGAGCAAAGGATAGAAACTGCACTTTTGTTACCGGGCTTAGATGGGAGCATAGGTTATAAACTCTCCATGTGTTACCGGGCCTGGATGAGAGCAAAGGATAGAAACTACCCTTGTTTTGGCGGGACTGGAGGGGGGAGCAAAGGATAACTACACTGTTACCTGTCAAGCATTTCGTAAGCAGCAACTAAGAGGATTTTGAGGTGGAGTTCGTTCTTCCATAGAGGTCCATATGTAGCTATCAGAACCGTAGAGATGTTTTCGGTGTGAAGGGGTTTTTACCTAAAAAAAACTAATGTAAAAAAGGCATTTGTCCGTTGTTGTATGAAATAATTCCATTTTTTTCATGAGAAAGGTGATGAACTTTTTTTTTAAAACATCGTTAAAGGAGGGGTTTCACGCAGCTTTTGGCTAAATTCC
Organism: Meghimatium bilineatum; assembly: GCA_034231615.1. NCBI lineage: Eukaryota > Metazoa > Mollusca > Gastropoda > Stylommatophora > Philomycidae > Meghimatium > Meghimatium bilineatum. The sequence continues at coordinate 17,837,103 of CM067310.1, forward strand.
TAGCATTAAAAAATATTTTATGATTTCCTAAGAGTGGGAAGTAGTTAACCACCCTAACCCTTATAAATAGGAGCATAAACCTTGCTAGTAGATATATTTGTCGATTTAATAATGATTGATTGATTCAGAACCCCAGGAATTGCAAGCTATTAGCCCTCATTTCCTATGTGCAGTGGGGTGGGTATCTGAGCTTTCTTTCATACACATGAGACTTAAGCTTTCGGCTTAGTGCAATGCCTATTGAAAGAGCTTTCTACTCAGAGGGGGGTATATATTTGTATAGATGACATGCTACAAAGCTTCCATAAGAGAGCCTCAATATAATAGCATGTCATCTACTAAGGGTTTCTGTTGCATGAGTGGTTTGTCTAGTGGGACATTTATGGGACCCACAGATGCAACCGCATGCGTTTAATATTGGAAGTAATGATTCTTGTAGACATGTATGAATCTATAGCATTGATTTTGTTTTTCCAAATTATAGTTGGCTTTGACGTATCAGCTAAATCCATCTCCAGCCTTAAGCTACACTTTTGACTAGGAAATCCTTTGACTCCTGGAGCACTGGATCACTTGACCGTCTATGGAATGGGTCAACCAACTCATCCCTCACAACTTTCTTAGTCACCATTTACGATGTGCGTGTCAGGTAACAGTACAACTAATATTTGCTCCATTTCTGGTTCCCACACCACACGGACTGACCACTGATCTATAATACATAGCACACTCCACATCACACGGGCTGACCATTAGTCTACCATACATAGTTCAGTACACATCACACGGGCTGACCATTAGTCTACCATATATAGTTCAGTACACATCACACGGGCTGACCATTAGTCTACCATACATAGTTCAGTACACATCACACGGGCTGACCTTTAATCTATCATACAGTTCTCAGTGGGAGCCGCGTTAGCGCAGTAGTTAGCGCACTGGCTTCGCATATGAGTGGTCCTGGGTTCATTCCCCAGTTGAGGCGGAAATGTTTTCAGATCGCAACGGCTCCCAGGTCGACCCAGCCTTAAATGGGTACTGGATTAATCCGGGAAGTAAAGACTGCGAGGGAGAGGAGATGGCTACCGCCCTCATTTGCAGAGCCTGTGAAATGTGAGATCGCTAACATCTCACACCCCTACGGCATTAATAAATGCTATGGGTTACTTTACTTTTTTTACTTACAGTTCTCAGTACACATTACTTAGGTCACATCACTGATCTAAAACACATATCACAGTCAACACCACGCATAGTTATTGATTTTTTTATATGTCCTAATGTTGACATCTTAGCAGAAATCTTACTTTCGTGAACTGTACGAGATAGAAAAAAGGGCTCTGTTTACAGGAAGATATCTTGATTATTGTGTAGATAGTCACTTTGACTTAGCATAATGCTTTACGTTTGCGATAAAGGGGAGATAATAAAAACAATTGTCAATAAATTTGTTTTAACGAATTATTGTCCCTTTATTAATTATCATCCCACTTTTGCATACCAGGAAATGAAGAGGCAGATAGACTGACAAAGGATGGAGTAACACAGGAACAAAAAGATCAAGAAATTACCTACCACGAAAAGAGGACACTCATCAAAACCATCAGGAAAGTTGACCAAAAGATAATTACCACTATCTCGACAGAGCAGATCATGTTATTATCTTCCGCCTCAGAACATAAAAAAACGTTGGGGTCTTTGTTACCTCTAATATTTTATGGTAGTGTTTACTGATATAACCTAATAGGACTTTGTTGTATGCTGGCTGAAAGGGGCACGCCTCTCCAAAAGAGAGGAAAATTTATTAACTACCTACTACCTACCAGGACACAACAGATTAAACAGCCACTTAAATAGACTAAGACTGGCCCCTTCACCTCTGTGCCCTTGTGAGCAGGCAGCACAGACCGATGAACATATTATGCAAGAGTGCAATATACGAAACCAATTCAGGGAAGAACACTGGCCTACAGAGATGGATACCAGCAGAAAGATGTATGGGAGCTTTCATATACAGCAACATTTATTAAGAAAACAGGACTTGCTGTGTAGACATGTCAAACTGCGAACGAGAAGAAGAAGACTAATTATTGAAGACTAATTATTGATTAATAAAGTGAAGAAATCTACTCCTACTACATCTTCAATTTAAACACGAATTAAACAAATAGTTTGTTATTTTTCTATTGTATGCATCTGTCTAAAATGTTAAAAATATTATTATGAAACGCTCATAAGTAGGTTGACAATGATTCCTGTATACAAAAACTGTAAATTAGGAAGATATCCCCATGTGAACCAAATAACAACCAAATTGTGCTTATTACAAACAAGTATGTTTCCAGTGTTTGCAAACCATACGAAGCATGGGCACTAAATAAAACATTGTCCAAGAGAATAACATCATGTGAATTAAAGTGCTGCATAAGAGTTCTGAGAAAACCATGGACAGCAAGGAAAACAAACCAGGAGGTGCAAAGTACAATCATCGTTCAAGACAGATGGCTTCTGAAAACTATATTAAATGAAAAACTTTTGTTTGCGAGAGACATGACGGTATGGAGATAGTGATATTTGAGGGATGATAAAAGGTAACGGTCTCCTTAACTTTGTAGGTGATTTCTTGTATTTTTGTTCCTGTGTTGCTTCGTAGTTTACAAGCATAGCCTATCTGTCTCTTCACTCCCTGGTATGCCTCAATAGGATGATATCCACTGTAGTACTACCCTTCTTTGGATGCTCACTTCACGTATGACTTTCTTCAGGTCTGACAGTTTAGATATTAGGTATGTTGATTATCGTCTTCGCACACCGGACACGTCCATAGGTGCTCCGATCTCCGCTTCAGTAAATCTCTCAAGGTTACACGGCTGATAGTTCCTGTTCTTTGTTGGTTCACTACTCTTTTTTAAATCTTTGTCAGGGGGTTCTCTTGGGGCCACGCCCATCCTCACTCCCAATTCTTGTGTTCTTGATATTGACTCATGCTTATTCATCTCAAAATCCTCTGATCGTGAGGACTCACGAAGAGCAGTGAGTATGTCTGCTGGGTCCATAGGCTGACCGTCTGTTGTGGTTGCGAGGTTAGATATTTTGTCGGCCTGTTCGTTTCCCCCACGCCCGCATGTCTGGGACAAAAATAAGCGTGAGTTTTCGTAGTGATACCCACATTTTAGCTCTCTCCAATGACTCCCTCCATACATCACCTGTTTTGACTTTCTGAATCATATTCAGTGACTCACTTAGTATGTAAGCATGTGAATAGGTTTGTGATTCCAGTCAGTAAAGTGCCCTAGTTATGGCGAATACTTCACAAGTTCTGGCAGTTTATTGTTGTAAAGGGCTTGTAAGACAGATATTGCACAAGAAAGAAAACCACCTGTTGACATTGGCTTGTTTTCTTTTTAGTTATTTCTGCAGCAATGTTTATTCTTTTGCTGATATTTTATGTAAACTTCATGTCTACAGTCAAAAAGAGCTCACTATCATGTGAAAAGATGAGAAATGCTGCAGCAAACAGCGGAGATGAAGCTAGAAAGTCACGGATAGACCAACATCCGTCTACAGTCGTCATTCCATGTCTGAACTGTCCAAGAGCATTTACAGCTCGAATAGGGTTCATTAGTCATCTACGAACTATTATGCATGGTCATAATTCTAACTGAATTTTCAAAAGTGGATGTAAAAATGGTCATCATCACTTATGATGGATGAAAATGTAAACTTCAGCACTTCCATGTTTCTATGTGGTACATATCTTCAATCATGTTGCATACTATTGTTTTCGTTTGAAGATTATTCAGTTTATCGTATAGTGTACCGGTACTTGTTGTTTATGGTGGTTCCAGAGGCGTACAGAGGGTGGTGCGGGGGTGCGGTTGCACCGGGCATTAAGACTTGAGGGGCTGTTGTGATTTCTTTTTTGATAGTTCTTTTCAGTGTTGTTTTTGGTCTTCCCCTTTTTCTCTTGCCACTCGGTGACCATGTAAAGACTTGACGCGGTATTCTGTCTTCATTCATTCTGAGTGCGTGACCAATGTATGCCCAATGCCTTTTTCTAATAACGTCTGTGATGTATTCTTGTTTTGACTCTTCTCTTAGTGTCTTGTTTGACTTAAAGTCTTTCCAGATTGTGTTTGCAATTTTCCTGAGGCATTTTTTTTTGAAGGCAATTAGTTTGTTTTAGGATGGCATGTTTTTATCACTTGTTGTCAAACTCCTGCTGGGTCTCTCTTGTAGGATGACCAGTAGGTTTCCAGTAGGATATAGATGTGAGAATAGAAATGTGTGGAGCAATTGTTCTATTTGCACCAATGACCTGACATCTTCTACGTTTGCTCCCTGATAGCCAGCACGGAAGTTTGTGCGATTTCCACCAGGGGTTGTGTGAGGTATGTAGTGCTGCCAGTTCCACAGCAGAGCTGTGTTATATGCACCAGAGTGTCCAGAACATCTATTTTTGGCATGGCTTTAATTCAGGTAAGCATCCCTAGTCTGTGACAGCCTTCCTATCTGTCGCCGGGCAATGGATACCTGACTTTTTCATTTCAGTGATGAGTGGGCTAGTTTAGTTTATTCTATTCAGGTTGGAGTTTGGTGCAGTCTACATTGTTCTAATCTGGGAAATAGCTCTGTGATCTTTTCTGTACTGTGAGTTTGTGTTGTCCTTTGGTCCTGGCCTATTCATTCCAGAGCATGACACATCCATTTATCTCCATACATACTGACAACTTATTTTTTTCATAAATCTGTATTTTTAACAATTCTGTATTTTTTCCATAATGTTAACAAATCTGTAAATCTTTTAACAAATTTCTGTATTTCAATAAAAACATCAGTATTTAGCACTCAAAAATATTACAAAACCCCAACATTTTTTAACACATATTTTCTCATCAATACGTGCATATGAGATTAAAAAAAAAAAGCATCTGCATTAGAAATAATTACTAGGAAATTTCACACCAAATGACCTTTTTGTTAAAAAAACACCAACAACAAACATTGGGGTTTTTGGGAATTTTTTGTGGGCCTAAAATCCATATCAATATGGAAAATATGTATTAGTTGATATCTATGCCCTTATCCCAAATTACCAGTGTATAAAGTATGATTTCTCAATATCTGATTTACAGTGTGGCAGCTCACTGTTTTGTTTTTCTTGCAATGATAATTCTTTGCAAACTTATTTGCTCCTTTATTTCTGGTAAAGGCTGAGTGTCTTGAGACCAACTGCAATCTGACATAGATGTTGTGGGGAAAAGAAAAGCATTTCCCAAACAAAACAAGAAGTTACATTTTCACTACAAAATAATTTTAACATAAATATCATGCATATTATATAATAAATGTTTAAGTCACCACTACAGCGAAAACTAAGGTGATACCATTCACAAACGTGAAAAACAATATTAGATTGAGAACCCTATCAAATATGGATGTGTCTGGTCATTGGCGCATATAAAACGGTGACACAGTGCATTTCTATTCTCTGGACTAAATCATGCTGGAATCTAGTAGGACCATGGTCGTGTATAAAGGAGATCCAGCGGGAGTTTGAGAATGAACGATGAAGAAACTGAAGATTGAGAAACAGGCCAATTCAAACAACAAAAAGTATAGAAGTGTTGGGGGTTGGTGATAGCGATGTGTATCCTTATGGAGAATCTGAAGAAAACACAGAACATACTCTACAGAATTGCCCATTGTGAAACACACCATCCTACTAAATTAACTCTTTAAAGATCATGTATTCAATTTCTCAAAACAATACTTGCTGGTGACTTTAATGGTTACTCACCCACATTGGGGTTACCAGAAATGATTTTATATCTTCTTCTTGTTCGCAGTTTAGCATGTCTACAGAGCAGGTCCGGTTTTACAATTTAATATGTCTACACAGCAAGTCCAGTTTTACATGTCTACACAGCAAGTCCAGTTTTACATGTCTACACAGCAAGTCCAGTTTTACATGTCTACACAGCAAGTCCAGTTTTACATGTCTACACAGCAAGTCCAGTTTTACATGTCTACACAGCAAGTCCAGTTTTACATGTCTACACAGCAAGTCCAGTTTTACATGTCTACACAGCAAGTCCAGTTTTACATGTCTACACAGCAAGTCCAGTTTTACATGTCTACACAGCAAGTCGGGTGTTACAGTTTAATATGTCTACACAGCAAGTCCAGTTTTACAGTTTAATATGTCTACACAACAAGTCCAGTTTTACAGTTTAATATAACTACACAGCTAGAATATTTTACAATTTAACATGTCTACACAGCAAGTCTGGTTTTACAGTTTAATATGTCTACACAGTGAGTCTGATTTAAAAAAATAAATGTTGCTGTATGTGAAAGCTCCTCAGTGCTTCCTGTACAGCTTTCTGTGAATATCCATCTCTGTGGGATAGTCCTCCTCCCTTAACTAGTTTAGTGTAATGCAATCTTGCAGGATATGTTCCACAGTCTGTGCTGCCTGCCCATATGGACACAGAGGTGATGGAACCAGTCTTAGTCTATTTAAGTACATGTTTAGCCTGTTGTATTCTGTCCTGATGCAGAAGGTTATCATCTAACCTACTCTGCTGTCAAGATAGCGATAGTTGTCTTTTGGGTGGTCGACTTTCCTAATAGCTTTGTTGAGGGTCCTATTTTCCTGGTAAGTGATTACAATTTTACATAAAGGTATTCATAAAAACAAAAAAATTGAATAAAATGCCTAGCACTTAAGTTGTAGAAAAATGAATGATATTTTTATGGCAGGCATGTCATAACTGCTGCTACATTCATAACTTCATCTTTAGTAATTCCTCTAATTCTTCCTCGACAAAAAGAGATGGTATCTTCTTGGGCATCATGCGGTCAGGTTCATGGTTAGGGTCGCATCTATACTTGACAAAATCAGTTACTCCTTCCGATCTCAAATAATCTTCATCTATCAGGACTTTCCCATTCAGTCTGTAAAGATAAAAATATTTAAGATAAAAATATTTGAAGATGCATGGTAAGAAAGAATTAACCCTGATCGTTATCATCAAGTGCCATGCCAGCTGACATAGGCGATCATGACTCTCCACAACTCTCTGTCTCCAGTATTATGTATCAGAATAGTTTTTGTTTCCCTGCCATGCCAGGTTATTAAACTGTCTAATATTTTCTCACATTGCTGCCCTCTGTCTATGTTGCCTTCAATCTTTCCTGTTGTGACTATGTTCTCCAAACCTCCTTATCTCATAACGTGGCCAAATAATAAATATTGTCTTTTCTTATATTATTGATTAATCTCTGTTTCGCATTTAATTCTTTCAACACCTCAACATTAGTTTTCATGGCAGTCCATGATATTCTCAGCATTCTTCTGCAGAACCACATCTCCACTGCTTCTGATTTTCCACTTTCCTTTTTGTGCATTGTCCAAGATTAACATCTATATGTTAGGTAACCCTGATTATGTGCAGAAAAATAAAGATGGATTGGGTACATATTCAGAAAACCAGAAAAATATATACCTAAAAGATCAGTGACACAGGACTCAACAAAGAGAATATAGAAACACACAGAGAAGAGAGACCATGATGGATGCAACAGAAATGGAAATCACATGAAATGGGAATCACATGAAATGATGTTGAGAACATATCTAAGGATAATAGCAAATGGAAAATTCTCATCTGTGACCTATGAACTGAAGATGTGAAAACACTTCAGGGGGGGGGTAAGACTAATTGATCGTCATGTGTTGCCGGGGCCCGAAAGGGGAGCAAAGAATAGCAACACTGTTTACCTTCCACGCATGTCGTAAAAGGTAACTAAGGAGGTTATGGGATGGAGTTGGCTGTCCCATTCCATATAGGGTCAGTGACCCAAAGCCATGCTGAAGTCGGATGTGTCAGGCTAAATGGTGCAGATATCGCAGCACTGCTGTAAACCATGACACAACGCATTCCGTTATCTGGACTACATCCTGCTAATCTGCAGGAGTTTGAGAACGAATGCAGAAGAAGAAGAAGACTGATTGATAAGAGAGGAGTGGGTCACCTCTTTTGATAATGTTCATATGCAAGTATGACATGGATCTACTGTCCAGGACATGTGTTAGTCAGGGACAGTGAATGAGCTGATGCATTGGCGGTAAATGCTAGAGTAAAATAGCCCAGTGGTAATAATAATAAAATCCATAAACCGTCAGGATCGTACGAGTGTCACATTGAGACATTTGGTGCGGAAAGATCTCCACACATCTGTATTCTCTACCATCCTTATGAGTTTAGAAACTTCACACCCTGTCCAGTTCTGATATTATCCAGCCATGTTTTTTTCCACCCTCTATCGTACCTTGAAGAACATCTTCTGTTATAAAACAGAGATAAGAGACATATCTGAGTTAATTAGGGCAGATATGGACACAGTACACAGTGATGAAGAGGGCGATGAAAGAGTCATTGTGCATGCAGAGAGAATGATAGAAATTGGAGTGATTAGGGAAGAGGGAAAAATTGTGCTCTTTAAGAAAAGAAAGAGCACAGTAATAGAAAGGTGTATTCACATACTTCTCTGTTTTTTCTTCAGCTATTCCCAAACATGCGTCTGCAAATATAGTTGGCTTTCGCATGTATTCAGGTGACAGATTTTTGACAACAGTCACATGACTTTCCACAACAGTAGCAGGCCAAATACCACTTATGGACACTCCTGAGCAATGAAATAAATATAGCAACATAAATTATAAACACTTGCATACAGTGATGGATGGTAAAATTCTAAAGTTTGCAGTGGCAGAATTACCTGAATTGTGTCCTGAATAATTTGGATTGTTAAGTGCTTAGTTATAAATAAATTTGGTTCAAATCCATGGTTGAAATAATAATTATAGTTTTGTTCCTCACCAAAATTGGTTTTTTAATTAAATGTAAACAAAATACGTGGAAAACATTCAAGAGAATAAATATGCAGAGGAACATGGCATAGAAATAAGGTGAAACAAGTCCAATGAGTCCATAAGGTGACTGAGAAGTTAAATCTGGGCCCAAAAAACATGCTGCAGCTTGAACAAGAATAAAGAAGGTCTTGAGACAAGGGAAAACAGTCTGACTTCTTTCGCTTTTGTCTTTTCTTAAATTTTAAACAAGTTCAATTGATATTATCAATTTAAGCAAACAAAAAGAAAATGAGTTAAATATAAGTTTTATATGAAACAAATATAAGTTTTATATGGAACAAATTTAAGTTTTATATGAAACAAATATAAGTTTTATATGAAACAAATATAAGTTTTATACGAAACAAATATAAGTTTTATATGGAACAAATTTAAGTTTTATATGAAACAAAAATTAAAGTTTTATATGAAACAAATATAAGTTTTATATGAAACAAATATAAGTTTTATATGAAACAAAAATTAAAGTTTTATATGAAACAAATATAAGTTTTATATGAAACAAATATAAGTTTTATATGAAACAAATATAAGGAATTGGCCACAAATTTTTATCAAGATACAGACTAACAAATACAACAGAGCACAAGAAATATCTAGATGGTTACTGCACATAGAAACTGACATAGTTTTGAGAAAGAAAATTGTTTAAATTTTTTACATAATTTTACTTAGAAAACAACTGCTAATGTCCCTTAGGAGTCCCTATACATTTACTTCGTTTACAATAAATCCATTGTGAGAGTGTATTATCTTTCTGTGTGGACAAAAAGATGGACAATCCAAGTCACAACATTGTATACATTTTTAAGGGATATTCTACCTTAATGAGAATGAAACCTTACTGGCAAAAAATACATGAAAATGGAAACAGCAAGATACAGAGGAAGACCAAGAAGAAGGTGGATTGAAGGAGTTACCAAAATTCTGAGATATGACAATATTACTGCATATCAAGCAACCAAACGTGTTTTTGCCCGAAAACTGATTCAATCCTGCTACACCTTGCAACAAAGAAGAGAAAAGACAATAGATGGATGGAATAATTACATACAAAATAACAATGAACTCTGACCTGTTCCTTTGAGTTCATTAGCGAGGCCATGGACTAGTACACTCATTGCCACCTTGGTCATTGAATATGGGGTTTTTCCTTTGAAAAATCTAGATAGTAGTTAAAATATATTGTTTTATTAGAAAACATGGAGAAAATTTTGAAAAAATTAAAAGGTAGACAAAATTTAAACACGGTCCATTCAGTTGATTTGTTTTTCAATTACTGTCTATCTATCTATATATATGTAAAGTAAAGTAACCCATATCATTTACTAATGCAGTAGGGGTGTGAGATGTTAGCGATCTCACATTTCAGTGGCTCTGCAAATGAGGGTGGTAGCCATCTCCTCTCCCTCACAGTCTTTACTTCCCGGATTAATCCGGTACCCATTTAAGGCTGGGTCGACCAGCGAGCCATTGCAACCTGAAAAACATTTCCGCCTCAACTGGAGAATGAACATAGGACCACTCATATGTGAAGCCAGTACGCTAACCACTGCGCTATGCAGCTCCCTACATATATATATAGATAGACGGTAGTTCCAAAAAACTAAAGTGGCATATATTTTTTTTTTAAACTATAGCAAATCAACATTTTAAAATATCATTTTTGTTTTCAGTACCCCAAAAATTAGTTAAGATCAACTTTTTTTCATTACTGGTACAGTTTTGATGTTGACTAGTTTGAGGGAAGTCACGTTCAGACATTTGATGCAGAAATATCTCCATGTATTTCTATCCTGGAAACTTCACATTCTGTTCAGTTCTTGATATTATCTAGTCTTGTTTTCTTCTGACCATCTCATCTTCTTCCACCCTCCACCAAAAAACCAAATTGAAATGGTGATCCTTATGCTCCAGAAGCTACATGAATAACAATGATAATGATTTCAATAAAAATAAATAACCAGGAGAAATACCTGTTGTATATTGGTGGACAAACCAGAATCAAGCGGCCTGTCTTACGTTCGAGCATATGTGGCAAAATCTTCTGTATCAAAATGTATGCTCCCCGTGCATTTACCTCATTCATCAAATCCCATCTTTTGAGCGGTGTTTCCACAACACTGTTCCATAAAATTGCCCCTAAAATATAACAGAATGAGAAATACAAGACAAAATTAAATAACAACTGCCACTAATGTAACAACTACCACTAATGGTAATAACAACTACTACTAATGTAACAACTACCACTAATGGTAATAACAACTACCACTAATGTAACAACTACCACTAATGGTAATAACAACTACCACTAATGTAACAACTACCACTAATGTAACAACTACCACTAATGGTAATAACAACTACCACTAATGTAACAACTACCACTAATGGTAATAACAACTACCACTAATGTAACAACTACCACTAATGTAACAACTACCACTAATGGTAATAACAACTACCACTAATGTAACAACTACCACTAATGGTAATAACAACTACCACTAATGTAACAACTACCACTAATGTAACAACTACCACTAATGGTAATAACAACTGCCACTAATGTAACAACTACCACTAATGGTAATAACAACTACCACTAATGGTAATAACAACTACCACTAATGTAACAACTACCACTAATGGTAATAACAACTACCACTAATGTAACAACTACCACTAATGTAACAACTACCACTAATGGTAATAACAACTACCACTAATGATAATAACAACTACCGCTAATGATAATAACAACTACCACTAATGGTAATAACAACTACCACTAATGGTAATAACAACTACCACTAATGATAATAACAACTACCACTAATGATAATAACAACTACCACTAATGGTAATAACAACTACCACTAATGTAACAACTATCACTAATGTGAAGTCTGGAGAATGGAATGTTTCAAACTCTTGCAGATTAGCATTATGTTGTCTGGAGAATGGAATGAATCAAACCCCAGTAGATTAGCAGGATGTTGTCTGGAGAACAGAATGTCTCAAATTCTTGCAGATTAGCGGGATGTTGTCAGGAGAATGGAATGCGTTGTGTTATGGTTTACAGCTTGGTAGCAACCTCTTTGCCTTTCAACCTGATACATCCAACTTCAGCATTGCTTCTAGATCACTTTACACTCTATAGGATGAGTCGGCCAAATCCAACCCCAAAACCTCCTTAGTCAACTCTTATGACATGTATAGTAGGTACGGTGCGTTTCACTATTTTTTGCTCCCGTTTTGGGCTCAGCAACATATAGGTTCTATATGTGGCGAGTATTCATTATATACAGTGGAATCCTGTTATAACAACGTGGTCTGGACCAACAAAATATGTATGTAATAACAGAAATTCTCTATACACAGTACAAAAAATAAAGAATAAAAATAATTGGGGATTTTGAAAAGTGTTGTTATATAGAGGAATTTGCTATAAAAGAATGCACTATAGAGGAATTCCACCGATATTACTTACCAGCATTATACACTGCAAGATCTAAGTGGCCATAGTTTTCGAAACATTTGTCGATTGTCGAATTGATATCAAGCTCTGAACGGACATCACATTTTATAGGGAAAGCCTTTCCACCTTTGTTATTGATTTCATTGGCCACATCAAAGATAGTTCCTGAAATAGTTATATATCCTCGATAAGTTATATATCCTCGATAAGGAAATAGTTATATATCCTCGATAAGAAAATAGTTATATATCCTCGATAAGTTATATATCCTAGATAAGGAAATAGTTATATATATCCTCGATAAGGAAATAGTTATATATCCTCGATAAGGAACATATTTTCTTGTATGAACCAATACAATTTATTAAATGATAAAATAGAGCACAAGACAAGTGGGCAGGTAAGATATAAAACCGAGATGTGTACAGGGCAGTAGATGTATTCTCTACATAAAAATGCAGGGGGGGGGGAGATTGCGCGTGTGTTTGGGTTTTTTGCCAGCCATTTGGTAAAGTTATTTGTACTAAAAGTCTGCTTTGCACAAAAAATATGACAAAACTAGGAATGAATGCCAAATTTTTGTCATACTTTTATTGCTTACAATTGTTTAAAAGGAGTGGGGTGCATCATTTTTTGTTGGTGATATACTTAAGCAGGGGACCCCAAATACTTGAAACATTGTTGACAGCAAAATTGTGATCAAAATTTATGGATAGGGTTTAGTGTACAATACATTTTTTAAATGCAAATCATCAGCCAGTCATATAGTCCCCATACACAACAAAATCATGCATACATAGTTTGATCACTGAGAAGTATCAACTTGTAGAGGCACAGAAAACACATGCTAGTGTAAAGCATTGAAGATCAAGGTGGTCGGCAACTACATGTTGAGGGATTTCGTGAGGAGATTGAGCACTTATAGACTGATGATTCAATGTGTTGTGGGATATCGTGAAGAGACCTGAGCACTTATAGACTGATGATTCAATGTGTTGTAGGATATCGTGAAGAGACCTGAGCACTTATAGACTGATGATTCAATGTGTTGTGGGATATCGTGAAGAGACCTGAGCACTTATAGACTGATGATTCAATGTGTTGTGGGATATCGTGAAGAGACCTGAGCACTTATAGACTGATGATTCAATGTGTTGTGGGATATCGTGAAGAGACCTGAGCACTTATAGACTGATGATTCAATGTGTTGTGGGATATCGTGAAGAGACCTGAGCACTTATAGACTGATGATTCAATGTGTTGTGGGATATCGTGAAGAGACCTGAGCACTTATAGACTGATGATTCAATGTGTTGTGGGATATCGTGAAAAGACCTGAGCACTTATAGACTGATGATTCAATGTGTTGTGGGATATCGTGAAGAGACCTGAGCACTTATAGACTGATGATTCGATGTGAGGGATATCGTGAGGAGACCTGAGCACTTATAGACTGATGATTTGATGTGTTGTGGGATATCGTGAGGAGACCTGAGCACTTATAGACTAATGATTCAATGTGTTGAGGGATATCGTGAGGAGACCTGAGCACTTATAGACTGATGATTTGATGTGTTGTGGGATATCGTGAGGAGACCTGAGCACTTATAGACTTATAGACTAATGATTCAATGTGTTGAGGGATATCGTGAGGAGACCTGAGCACTTATAGACTGATGATTTGATGTGTTGTGGGATATCGTGAGGAGACCTGAGCACTTATAGACTAATGATTCGATGTGTTGAGGGATATTGTGAAGAGACCTGACACTTATAGACTGATGATTCGATGTGTAGGGAGGATGGTCTGTTAACTAATTATCTATCTATCATGTTTTCTCTACATTTGCAGTTAGGAATCCAGGATTAAATAACCACTGGTATTTGGACTATGGTGCATTTGGTCGCTTGATATGCAGTAATATTGTCATGTCTCAGAATTCTGGTAACTCCTTCAATCCTCCTCTTTCTTGAGTTTCTCCTGCCTCTTTGTGTTTCCATTTTCATTTTGTATGTTCTTGCTGCTGACCAGTATAGGCTCATTTTCATGAAGTGGCTGGACTATTCTAGTCAGTTTTTCAATACATTTGACCACAGACGTTTCAACATTTCTTGTAATTTCTTCACATAATCTATTCTTTTTCTATTTGATGTTTTTATTTTAACATATCATTTCACATGTAGTCAGCTTTCTCTATTGTTCTTTAGTTAGTGTCCATGACTTATATTGATAACACAATGTTGGTATGAAATTTGAATCATTCTACCTATCGTAAATGTTGAACTGTCTTAAATATAATGTTGGTATGAAAGTTGAATCATTCTACCTATTGTAAATGTTGAACTGTCTTAAATATAATGTTGGTATGAAAGTTGAATCATTCTACCTATCGTAAATGTTGAACTGTCTTAAATATAATGTTGGTATGAAAGTTCAATCATTCTACCTATCGTAAATGTTGAACTGTCTTAAAGCATTAACTCCAATTAATAGCATAGAACAACAGTTGTGTTTTTCTGCTTGCCGATAAGTTGGACACTCAATGCAGACGCAGAGAGAAGGATTCAGGCTTTTGAAAACTGGTGCTACAGATGTTTATTAAGAATTAATTATATAGAACACAAGACAAATATGTTTGTCTGCAGCAAATAAACAAACTTGCAGGTTATCAAGAACCACTTTTGGCGGCAGTGGTGAAACAGCGTAAACTTGTTTGGTTTGGACATGTAACGAGACACGTCTCTTTCTCTCTAAAATTATTTTCCAAGGGATAGTCAAGGGTGGTAGGAGAAAAATGGAGCAGAGAAAATCATGGATTTAACATCAAGGAATAGTCTGGGCTTGATTTTTCTGCACTTTTCCAATTGACTGAAGACAGAGATGTTTGGAGGACTTTTTGTGCTGATGTATCCAGTGTAAAAGATGTAAGCAAGCTTACACACAGCACACAAGAATGCAATCTCCAGAGAATTCTTCTACCCATGATGACGCAAGGCAAATAAGGGCCACAGAGTATAGATAGATAGATAGTATCTAGTGTAGAACACCTATGACCCTGATGGATTATTGTTCTTCTTCTTATTATTATTATATTAACTACAAATGTATCCTACCTGGAGTCTTGTCCGTACCCACTACAGTCTTGGCTGCAACACAAACTCCATAACCATTTTCTGCAAGTGTAAGTGCTATTTGTCTCCCGATGCCTCGTGTGGCACCAATAACAAGTGCAGATTTCATTGTAGCTGAAGAAAATATGTGTCAGGAGTGAAGATATAAACATGACAATGAGACATAGGCTATACTATATATAACTACTGAAGACAAAATGTGTGAGGCTATTGGTGAAAATAAAACGGTGACACAACACATTTCCATTCTTTAGACTACATCCTGTTGGAAATCTAGTAAGACCATTGTCCTGCTACAAGAGAGAACCAGTTGAATTTTGAGAATGAACACAGAAGATTTGTTTGGGTTAGTACTCAAACTGCTACTTGACCTCTCTGTAGCAAGATGGTCACACTACTAAAGTTCCAGCTGGATGTTGTTTTATTTGCGCAAATGGCCAGACACAACCTAATTTGGTGGTATATCAGATGTCCCTGGTTTCTTTAAAATTATAATGTAACTAAAGAATATATTCATTGAAGTTAATTAAGATAAGTGCTCACATTTAGTAGATGAATCCATAAAATCAGCGATAGCAAAATATGTAATGAAATTAATTAGGGTCTAGATTTTACAACTAGGCCTATAGTACAGTGGAATAACTAATGGAGCTAGTGTTGGGAACAGATAAGATAGGCCTATTTTAGTGAATGAATCATGATGAGATCAAAGTTTACGTTATAGTTAGTCGTAAGTTCAACTAAGTTGATATATAATTATAATATACCATATCCGTACTAATATTAATTAGCTTCTTATATTAACTCAAAGTAACGTTGTAGCATAGGCCTACTACAGAGATTCTAAAATGACTAGGTCTAGGCCTAAGCTTTAAAAAAGAAAATTCATCTTGGAATTGTTGCTTGTTCAGTTGTGTTAGTATCTCTAACTTTTTAACTTTTTTTTTTATCTTATCTATCTATCTAGTCTCTAATTTATTAGATACTTCTGAATATTATGCAGGATGAGTTCATGGTTAAATGTAAATTAGCGTGCAAAAAATTAACTTATCTAAATTTGAAATATGTGAAATGTAAATACCGTGAAGAAAGTTATTGTGTTGTTTCCAGAACAGTAACAGCGACACGCTCTACCAATTGAACTTTGTCCTATTCTGTTGTTGTTTGGACTTGGACTCTAGTTTCGCTTTTATTACCGGATGTTTTCATTTAATACTTTCTCCAAGTACCGAAGAAAACATAATAATTTACAAATCGCATTTCTACTATCTATTCGCTAAACCCTTCGTTGCCTTTAAGTGTCAGGGGAAGAATAATTTTCTGGAGATGGCCCTCGGAGTGTGCTGAGTATATTGTGGAATTTGTCGCCTCTTTTATTTCGGTTGTCCATCGTTTTCGAGGTTGGCCTCTAGGTCTGCTGTATCTGCATAGCATAGCTTGCCGTGATATGCTGTCTGATGATAGTCTGCTGATGTGTACAAACCATTTTATGTTGTCTCTTAATATACTCCAAGATTTGGGCTGTGTTGATTCTTTGTCTAATGTCTTCATTCCTTTCTCTGTATCTTAGCGATAGTCCTAGGATTCTGCATGTGTGTTGTTCGTCCATCACAAGTGATGATGACCATTTGTTACATCCACTTTTGAAAATTCACTTTTAGTTATGTACTTGATTATGAGTTCGTAGATGGCTAAAGAGCCCTATTCGAGCTGTAAATGTCCTTGGAAGTTTGGACATGGAATAACGACTGTAGACGGATCTTGGTCTATCCGTCACTTTCTAGCTGCTCTCCGCTGTTGAGCTGCTGCATTTCTCTTTTTTTTTTCACAAGATGATGCGCTCTTTTTTATTTTAGAACGCCATGTAGATGTATTTCGTGCAAGTTCTTCCCATGTATCGTGGTCTATTTCAAAGGCTTTCAGTGAGTCCTTTAACAAGTCCTTGTAGCGCTTCCTTTGGCCACCTTGAGATCGTATACCCTTCTCTAGCTCACAATAGAGAAGTATCTTTGGCACACGATGGTCTGGCATGCGCACCAAATGACCTGCCCAGGATTCTGCGTAAGCATGCCATTTCAGCTGTCATTGGAGAACAACGACGTATCCTGAGCCGCATACGTGCAGGTTTGTAACTATGGCTGCCAGTGTATCCACACCATTGATAAGATGATGATGAAAGCCACGACTTGTACGATGGAAATTGGATTAAAGTGAGGGAAAGTTGCGCAATGTCATCAACCTCACTCTGTTACCCCTACACATATGGTCTCATTGGCAAGACTGAGTGTGTGTCAAAGAGAGGCTGTAATGACAAAATGTTTTTGCAAAGGACACATCACATATTGTAGCTATATATATATATATATATATATATATATATATATATATATATATATATATATATATATATATATATATATATATATATATATATATAGGTATATATATATATATATATATATATATATATATATATATATATATATATATATATATATATATATATATATATATATATATATATATATATATATATATATATGCCTTTAGATAGATATACTTATAGATAGAGGAGCGCGGTAGTTTAGTTGATAGTGAACTTGCTTGATATCACCAAGGTACAGCGTGCCAGTTTCGAAACCCCGACTACGTCTGGGCCAAAAAAAAAGTCCGGGTTGTGATTTCTCGCCTGGCACGACCACTCCTCCAGTCGACTCAGCTGTAAATAAATACCTGACGCATGAGTTAGGGAAGGTAAAGACAGTAAGGAAGGGAATAGGCCACCTAATAATTGTTACGACTTAGTGACTTAGTACATAAAGAGTAATCTTCATCCCCCGCGGAAGATTGTTGCCATGGAACCTACCTTTACTTTAGATACATACAGGTTCCAACATGGTCTTTAACAATCTCGCAGCAGAGAAAAATCATCACATATGAGATGAAATATGAGATGAAATGTTTGAGAAAAGCAGCTATGGTAATTAAACTAGATAGAGTAAGAAACGATGATATAAAAAAGAGAATGGACCCAAACCAATTATTTTTGGGACCACACACGATCATCTGGATATAGAGCAAAGGGAAGAACGAGAAAGAGATGGATCGATAACAATCACGACCACCCTCCACACAGACTCAGTACAACTCAAGCATCACATCTGGTTTTGAGCAGAAACTTACAGCTTCCACCCCTGCGATTAACGGAGTGTGGATGCTATCAACCAGCATCTACCTGGGGATAGACAATAGACAGGTTCACGCACAAGATAGTGATGGGCTGAGTTGGTTATAGAAACAATGCTGTGATATTTCTTTTTTCTTTCTTTTCGCTTTAATCCCCTTTATGCATTGCAGCGTCAATGATAGAATAGTTCTCTGGGGATTACTTTTTGTCATATATGGGATGGCATCATATAGGCCTATGTTTGTTTTCGTTGATTTTTTTTTTAGTTCTGTAATCCATCGTTTACAAGGTTTGCAATTGGCTTTTTATCCATCGTGTCTGTATAGTAATGCTTTTTGAGGGGCACTGTCTGATGGTAGTCTAGAAGCATGCAAAAACCCCTAAATCTGTTGTTTTCTGATGCAATCCAGGATTGACATTGTGTTTGTTAGTCTTCTTATGTTTTCGTTCTGATTCATTCTCTTATTGTTACTTCGATGATTCTACGTAGACAAGTCATTTCTGTTGTAACAAATTTTCTTTTAGATTCTGTTGTTAGTGTCCATGTTTGACATTGGTAGAATAATGATGGCATGATGCTCGTTTTATATAGTGCAGTTTTAGTGTTCATGTTCACATAGGCCTATCTGTTGTTGATTCTCCATTGTAGTATTTCAGTGGACGAAAGGTTTAGCTAGTGATGCCCATCTCCTCTCCAGCTGTCGTTTTTTAAATATTTAACATCCGAATTTTAATTGGAAAACATATTCAGCACGAACCACAATTTCATTGATTTTACAAAGGCCTTTGACCGAGTTTGGCAGTATGGTACGTGGCACATACTGAGACAATTTAATTTTGACACCACAATCATAAACATTGTTGAACCACATTACAAAAATTCTTTCTTGTGAAAGAATACAACGGGAGAGTTCTCTAAAACAAATGTGGGAGTTCGGCAAGGATGCATATTGTCTTCAGTACCTTTCAACATATACCTAGAGCACATTATACAGGAGACACTACATGACTACAACACGTCTATATCGATCGGAGGTCGCTCTAATTGCAACTTGCATTTCGCTGACGATAATGATCTTATAGCTGGGTCAGAACAAGAATTACAAGAGTTAACAGCAAAGTTGGGGAAGAGTTACAAGCCAGTACGGAATAGAAATCAACACAGAAAAGAGCAAGATCTTGGTAAACAGCAGAGACGCAGAAGAACAGACCATCATCATGATGAATGTACATACGATTGAGGAGGTGAATACTTTCAAATACCTCGGATCCAGCATATACAGGGATGAAAAATGCAAAGCAGAATTTTAAAAAGGCTGGAGATGGCTTTAGCGTCTATGTTAAGGCTAACGGTTATTTGGAAAAGCAACATCAGTGTTGGAGTGAAAGTCAAACTGTATACGTCGCTGGTGCTTTCTGTTGTGCTGTATGGTTGTGAGAGTTGGACACTCACTTCGAACATGGAGAGACGATTACAGGCTTTCAAGAACAAATGCTACAGACGAATTTCCTATAGGCAGCATAAGACAAACTTGTACGTAAGAAATAAAATAAAGATGTGTATGGGTGTACAAGAACCTTGCTTTCAATAGTGAAACGGCGAAAACTAGCATGGTTGTGACATGTAGGCCTATGCAGACTTGACTCCTTGTCAAAAACAATACTACAGGGAACTGTCGAAGGGGAAGAAGCAGAGGAGGACAAATAAAAGCATGGACAGACCACATCAAGGAATGGACAGGGCAAGATTTTTATTCAATCCTCCGCATCGTTGAAGATAGAAATCACTGGAGGGCTCTGTGTGCTGGAGCATCCAATGTGGTACCACTGCGACCCTGACGGGTTAATGCATTCATTTGTTTTTGAAAATATGAGACATCTGCCCCTAGATCTTGTATGCTATGTTGCATTTCTTTGGTATTTTTCCCATTCGAAAATATGGTGCTTCAAAGATAAGTGAATTCTTTTACCAGTTTAAGTTGTTAATCATAGATTAGAACAGTGGTGTTTCTTTCTCTTTTTGCGATTGACATTACATTTTTTTTCGGTGTTTATCTTCATGTTAAAGTTCCTACATTACTTTTTACATCATCCAAAATATTAAAGTTCAACAAAGAAAATGAAACGAAACGAAATAGTTTGAAGAATATATGAAAAAGACAACATGGAGTTGCCCCATCTTGGACACCATTGCAGTGTTAATGAATGTAATCAGCTAGGTAAGAACATTCATTTCAATTTACTGATGTAAAAGAGTCTATATATTCAGTACACAGCTGTTTTAACCTAATTAGAATTATGATTTGCTGAAACTATTTTACGAGCACCTCCTGTTCCGCCATTGATGAAACTTATTGTAACTAGGTATTACTATAATTTATAAGGTATTAGCACTAAATTTTCAAATTGGGTTTATAACATTATAAACACCACAGTTAGATAGCCCTTGAAATTTGCAATTCAACGATACCTCAACCAAGTCTGTAGGTCGATTCTGTGAAAAGTTATGAATTTTTTTTGTCGAAATTTCAGGAAAAGATAATTACATTGGAACATATAATAAAATATGAACGGACTGATGATGAAAGTTGTGACCAAGAATTGAAGCAGAACTAGCATTTTATGAAATATTTCAGTTATTTATGATAATATATGCATAAAACTATACATTTTTGTGTTCGGGAAGGCAAGACGCATCTGTTGAATATACTGTACCAATTGTCAGGCATAATTGGGGCTAATTAATATTCAAAATGGTGGCTAATTTGCATAATTTACTTGTAATTTAATTGTCTAATTATTAATTATTTCACTTATTTATGATAAAACACCATACAAACTATACATTTTTGTGTTCGGGAAGGCAAGACGCATCTGTTGAATATACTGTACCAATTGCCAGGCATAATTGGGGCTAATTAATAAGAAAATTCTGGAGGTAAGGTAGGACATTGCGAATGCCAACTGACTAGAGTACAGGAACTGTATGGCGAATAACTAAGTGGGAGGTTTGGAACAGAGGATGAAAAAATGCAGAGGTGGAGAATACAAGAGGAAAAGAAAAGAAGAAAAAAAGAAGAAAATATGTGGTGGATAGACGGAAGCCCCGAGACGGAGATACGCCAGCAAGAAAGTAAAGTGTGGGTGGGAGGGATGAGGGAACCCAGATGCCTAAAGCCTTATGCATTAGGTCTCCAGTCATAACATCACTGTCACTATCAGAATTAAATAGAATATCCAATAATGCATCTTAAAAATTATCTTTACGGTAATTCTAATTTATACCTAGACCTACTAATAATGTTTGAATAGAAGCTATCTGAGTTCGATTACAGTGACAGTGAGACACAAACACTTGTCATCGTCATGGTAACATGGGCTGCAAGCATTCTGACGCGCTGACATGTTTTTTTATCTGTACCCTTGAATAATTTAATACAATACTGTTTGAAGACATTTCAATAAACACTAGTACATAGTGTCACATTAAATTAACTAAAGGATGATAAGATGTAGAAATTCATTAAACTGTAACTTAAATTTTTATCATTATACACGAATATCGATAATTAACGGCGCGGCAACATTGAACAGCCTTAAACGAACTCTAAAGTTAGTAGCGTGGTCGGTCGATCACCATAGCATTTTTAAAATTTAATAATAATTAATAGGTACTTCTAGAAATGTTAAAATTTGGTACATAAAGATAGAAATGGTTGCTGAATATGTTAGACATGGTTTCACATATTACTTTTAATCAAAATTTAGAAATATACGTGTGCAAAGACAAAAAACACCTACCTCGTCTTGTTTAATTGCTTGGTGTTAATTGTAGATAAGGTATCTCCAACATTTATAATCTTAATACACTGCAGAAATGGATGATAAAAAGTATACAGTTCACTTTTATATGATCTAAAGCTGCGTGGCGTCACTAAATGACAATTCCATTGGATAGTACACACGTGGTCCATGAAAAAATGAAAATGTCGGCACATGGCATTTTTATCAAGGGACATTACTCTAAATATCTTTTTGCGGAAATATTTCGATTAGTGCTAATGCCTACTATAATTACTGGTCTATTGATTATTCTCTTCGCACATCGGACACGACCATAGGTGCTCAGATATCCGCTTCAGTAAATCTCTCGGGGTATAACGGCTGATGGGTTTGGTTCTTTGTTGGTTCACTGCTCTTTTTGAGCTCTTTGTCAGGGGTTCTCCACAGGACACACACGCATCTTCACTCCCAATTCTCAATATTGACTCATGCTCATTCAACTGAAAATCCTCAGATCATGAGGACTTACGAAGAGCAATGAGTATGTCTGCTTGGTCCATAGGCTGACTATCTGTTGTGGTGGCGAGGCTAGCTAATTGGTCGGCTTGTTCGTTTCCCTCCACGCCCATGTGTCCGGGGACAAAGATAAGCGTGAGTTTTCATAGTGATGCCCGTATTTTAGCTCTCTCTAATGACTTCACCCAATCCCTACAAACATCACCTGTTTTGACTTTCTGAGTCATATTCAGTGAGTTACTTAATATGCACGCATGGGAATAGGCTTGCGATTAAAGCCAGTTGAGTGCCTGTGTTATGGCGAATACTTCCATTGTTAGGCTTCTTATTGTTGCGGTAAAGGCACCACTGGCTTTGTGTACTGTTCTTCCTTTTGATCTGGCAGTAAAGGCCCATGTGCATCGGTGGTGACAGATGACCGACCCGTCCTTGTAAATCACATCTGTGTCATCGGTATTCTCGCATATTAGTGACTTGACCTCAGCGTCCACGCTCGCGGGGCTGTGTTCCCTGCACCCTTTTTGAGTGTAATGATGGTCTTGAATACCCCTTGAAACATTGAAAGAGCATAGGAATAGGTGTCCATTTCATGTCAGGAGTTATATTTTCTGGGGCGCAGATATGTTTAACAGTATCATCGGCACGACCCATCCACAATTTGCCTCTCTTGAGCCTGCTTCCCTTCACGCACGGGAGCTCGTTGTGTAGTGGTTTGTCTATGTCAGAACTCCTCTGAGGTATGCACGGGCATGTCACATATCAATTCTATGAGATATGCTCGGAAAATCGAGGAGAAATCTTATAGCCACATAGGGTGTGTCCCTTGTGCAACCAAGGATGATCCGCTCACTTTGTTTTGAATTCTCTCCAGCAATCTGTGTGTGAGGAGAGTAAATGCAGAAGGTAAATGTAGAACATCGTAGTTAATTGAACACTATCGGGTTTTACAAAAACATTAAAAAAATATCTCCCTCCTTCCCAATATATATATTTAAAAAAAAATTAAAATTACTCATCTCCACAACTAAGATTATTGGTAATTAATTTTGAAACACATGCTTCTTAGTCTGGAAGGCTATTACACTTGTACAATCTGCTGTACTTGACAGGTTTAGTCGATATATTTATGCTCATAAGACAACAGTGCTTTACAAAATGAATGAAATGTCTGAGAAAAGCTGCAAAGGTTACCAACCTAGATAAAATAAGTAATGAAGAAATTAGGAAAAGAGTTGGTATAATATCATGTATTGAACATAATCAAAAGTCAACAAGTAAAATGGTTCGGTCACCTTATGAGAATTAACCCAAACCAAATACCAATAAGAATATATAACAAAAGAATATTAGGCCGTAAAGCCTTACGTTAGACCAAGAAAACGATGGATAGAAAACATCAAGATAGCCATTAACAAACATGGACTAAATGCAACAATGGCAACACATCTGGCCTTGGAACAACAGCTAAAGCTCCCACCCTTCAATTAATGGCAAGTGTGAATACGGATCAATCATCATTCATCCGGGGACAGATAATAGACAATAATTATAGCAAGGCAATCTTTTAGCTCAACAACAGCTAAAGCTCCCACCTTAGCTCAACAACAGCTAAAGCTCCCACCTTAGCTCAACAACAGCTAAAGCTCCCACCTTAGCTCAACAACAGCTAAAGCTCCCACCTTAGCTCAACAACAGCTAAAGCTCCCACCTTAGCTCAACAACAGCTAAAGCTCCCACCTTAGCTCAACAACAGCTAAAGCTCCCACCTTAGCTCAACAACAGCTAAAGCTCCCACCTTAGCTCAACAACAGCTAAAGCTCCCACCTTAGCTCAACAACAGCTAAAGCTCCCACCTTAGCTCAACAACAGCTAAAGCTCCCACCTTAGCTCAACAACAGCTAAAGCTCCCACCTTAGCTTAACAACAGCTCACAATATAATGTATGCCATGTTGAAGTGACATGAACAGGAAGCAAAAGTGATGTACATCACAGAAAGAACAGAGGATCCGTGGTTATAAACAAGGAAAAAATAGGAACTGAAAATCAGATTATCTGCGAGGAATGTGGGGAGAGGGAGGGAGAGAGAGATAAATGATGTGCTCATATATGAACATATGAAGAGTATTAAAGTTTAAATATGCTCATGGTGTGACCAACGCTGCCTCAGTCACAAAGAAATTTGTATGGTGCGATGTGAATGGCAGTGACTAAGATAACTAGTGTGCCGCAGTGGTCAGGAGCATTAAAATGAGCACCCACAGGGTTAATGATGTCACGATGTATATGTTTCCCATTTGATTGTCCTACATTCACTTCACAATCTGTGTATGCACTCTGTGAATAGTAATGTCACATTACATGCTGTGTCAGCTGAAATATCTATCTAGAATGTATGATTTTGTAATGACATAAAAACACAAATTGTATGCCCGTTAAACAGGAAAGTACCACATTGTTTTCTATTTTACAGATTTTTTACCATTTCAATGTGATGGGTGTGGAAAAACATTTTGGTATGTACCTGTATATTGTTTTGTTAGCTTCAGAATAAACAAATTATACAAGGTCTTAAAGTGTTTTGTAGAAAGTAAATACATGCGTCTTTGCGGTATTAAAGTGTATGGGTGAAAATGAAAGGTAAACTGCAGTACAACTTTCTTCCATGTGACAAAATTTTAAAAAGGCTAAATTCAGTTTTACAAATAAAACAGATGCACAGAATTGATGCTTCAATCACAAGGTCTTTATTAAGATAAGGACAAACATCATGCTAAAATCAGATATGCTGGGTCAAAAGACACAGATATCACAGCACCTCCATAAGCTAACAGCATAGCATATTCACAGTGTCTGGCTCAAATCACATGATTATCATCAAACACTGATTATCCTAAACAAAAATGCTCAAGGTAAGCTGAATCTAATGAGATGTAGTTTTTGAGAAGAATGATGAAAGTTTCATGGACAAGTAAGAAAACTAATGTAAACGTTCTCAGAGATGCTCAGGTAAAACAACAAATTATAGCGAAAATTAGTAACAGACAATCAAGATTTTTAGGCTTGTCATGAGAAAAGTAAAACTTGAACATTTAGTAACCACCAGAAAGATCAAGGGGAGAAGAGACAGAAAGACAAAGAGAGAAATTTCTGGATGGGCTGTCACTGTGGTACAAAAAGAAGTCACCAACTGAATTTATTAACAACACAAGAGACAGAGAGTTGTAGAGAAGTGTGATCGACTACACCACCCGGCATGGCACTCTATTGATTGAGAGCAAACATAAAAAAAGATGGAAAAAATAATAAAAATTGTAAAAATAATTGCATAGAACTACACGTAGAGACATAGAACTACACGTAGAGACGGTATGTAGGTATCAGATAACTGTATAGTGACACACATGTCTAACATAGATCTAAGGTGATCATTTAGAAAACTGCATTATTCTGTTTATTATTAATTCCTTTTACCATAAGATTATCATTTATAAAACATGGCAATAGTAAATGTTCTATTCTAAGCATGTTCCATTCAGATCGTATCTTTTTATTTAATGTTTCAAATGTGGTAAAACCATAGATTGTAACTTGGTTTGCGAGTGTTGTGCAAGCAAAGCAATATTTTCATTCATTTTCGCCAGTATAAACGAGCAGCAATGTCTCGTAATACGATGTCATTCTCTAGCAACATAACCCATGCAGAATGATGAAATAGATCACAATATTTTGCAGTAGAACAGGCCACTGCAGACTCTTGGGTTACCTTTACCAACTGAGGATCTCACAGATGAATGTCCATGCGGATCCAGAATCCAGACTCATGAAATATACTTTAGGACTGCCCGACATACAAAGAGCAGAGACAGCAGACCTGACTAGAGGATACAGACTTGAGGCAAAAGTTATGAGGGAGCCACTCTGACCTGGAGAAGACAGATCTGACGATGGACCTGACAATATAACATGATTGACTGCAGGGGCTCAATGCAGAAGAAGAATGATGAAATTTTACACTTTTGAACAGAAAACTATTTTAGACTATGCATAGGGCACTGTTGTCTTATGAGCATAGTTGTATCGACTTTATCTGTCACGTAAGTAAAGTAACCCATAGCATTTATTAATGCCGTAGGGGTGCGAGATTTTAGCGATCTCACATTTCAGAGGCTCTGCAAATGAGGGTGGTAGCCATCTCCTCTCCCTCGCAGTCTTTACTTTACTTCCCTGATTAATCCGGTACCCATTTAAGGCTGGGTCGACCCGGGAGCCGTTGTGATCTGAAAAACATTTCCGCCTCAATGGGGAATGAACCAAGGACCACTCATATGCGAAGCTAGTGTGCTAACCACTGCGCTAACACGGTTCTAAATCTGTCATGTACTGCAGATTGTATAAATGGAATAGCCTCCCAGACTAAGAAACATGTATATCAAAACTAACAACTACCTACCGGTACTCTAATAGCAAGGAGCCACATCACAAAATGAACTCTTTGGTACCTAAGATGATCTAATGGACAGCAAGTTTTATCTTGTCTTGTCTTTTACTATCCATGTATGTCATGTGTCCCACTAGGCGTCATAGGGAGCTGAAGTCTTCTTTCTTTAGTTAACTATGATGCCGCTGCCATAGTGCAGCCTTGGTGTTCTAGTATTTCTCTGATGTCATCTATCCATCTTCGTCTGGGCCTTCATAAACACAGTGTTCCTGCCGACACTGTGTTACCAATGCCAGACATCTGGACCCTGACAGAGAAACTAGAACAAAAACTCCATTCCTGCCGACACTGTGTTACCAATGCCAGACACCTGGACCCTGACAGAGAAACTAGAACAAAAACTCCATTCCTGCCGACACTGTGTTACCAATGCCAGACACCTGGACCCTGACAGAGAAACTAGAACAAAAACTCTGTTCCTACCGACACTGTGTTACCAATGCCAGACACCTGGACCCTGACAGAGAAATTAGAACAAAAACTCCGTTCCTGCTGACACTGTGTTACCAATGCCAGACACCTGGACCCTGACAGAGAAACTAGAACAAAAACTCTGTTCCTACTGACACTGTGTTACCAATGCCAGACACCTGGACCCTGACAGGGAAACTAGAACAAAAACTCTGTTCCTACTGACACTGTGTTACCAATGCCAGACACCTGGACCCTGACAGGGAAACTAGAACAAAAACTCCGTTCCTACTGACACTGTGTTACCAATGCCAGACACCTGGACCCTGACAGAGAAACTAGAACAAAAACTCTTTTTCTCTTTTCAGATGATCTTTTACTGAAGGCTATCTATGAAATGCAATCTGGTTCCATTCTGATTAGGTGGCTGAACCATTTGATCTTTTTTGTGTCTATGTATTCTTTGCTGGATATTGTTTTCATCAGATTTCTTATAGTGTCATTGTTTATTCCATCTCTTTTTGTTACCCCCAGTGCTATTCTCGAGCACTTCATTTCGCATACAGAGTTTTTGTTCTAGTGATACTCTCATCTGACAATGTGCTACTTCACAGAGTGATACTCTCATCTGACAATGTGCCATTTCACAGAGTGATACTCTCATCTGACAATGTGCCACTTCACAAAGTGATACTCTAATCTGACGATGTGCCACTTCACAGAGTGATACTCTCATCTGACAATGTGCCACTTCACAGAGTGATACTCTCATCTGACAATGTGCCACTTCACAGAGTGATACTCTAATCTGACAATGTGCCACTTCACAGAGTGATACTCTCATCTGACAATGTGCCACTTCACAGAGTGATACTCTCATCTGACAATGTGCCACTTCACAGAGTGATACTCTAATCTGACAATGTGCCACTTCACAGAGTGATACTCTCCTCTGACAATGTGCCACTTCACAGAGTGATACTCTCATCTGGCAATGTGCCACTTCACAGAGTGATACTCTCATCTGGCAATGTGCCACTTCACAGAGTGAGACTCTCATCTGACAATGTGCTACTTCACAGAGTGATACTCTCATCTGACAATGTGCTACTTCACAGAGTGATACTCTCATCTGACAATGTGCTACTTCACAGAGTGATACTCTCATCTGACAATGTGCCACTTCACAGAGTGATACTCTCATCTGACAATGTGCCACTTCACAGAGTGATACTCTCATCTGACAATGTGCCACTTCACAGAGTGATACTCTCATCTGACAATGTGCCACTTCACAGAGTGATACTCTCATCTGACAATGTCCTGCTTCACCGAGGGGGATGTACGTACGGGAGTGACTTAAGTACAATGAAGTCAATCCTTTACACCTTTTCAACCCTTTTCAACTATTTGTGTTTCCATAGCTTACAGCACAGATCTAGAGATGGGCACAAGTGCATTAATGTATGTATTGATTTTATAAAATCTGCTTAATTGTTTGTGTATTTTTTGTGAGTTTAGTTCATCATCATCATCAAGTGCCATCTCCGCAATGAAGGTTGGCTGCAACGGACCTCCAACATTTTCTGTCTCTTGTTGTGGTGGTGCACTGTGCTAGACTGTAAATCCCACTTGTATCTCTGCCTTCCTCTTACTCACTTCCCTTCAACTTAACCCTCAAGTAAGGTCTTCAACAAGGTGTCATGTCTTTTAATGTGTCCGAAATATTTTTATTTGCTTGATCTTTATTTCCTTTAATAATTATTTCATTATATTAAGTGTTGTTAGAACATCTTTGTTGTTTTTCTTCTCTTTCCATGATGTTCTTCCTATTCTATTATATATCTACATTTTTAAGACATCAATTTTGTAATTGTTTGTTTATTGTCCATGTTTCTGAGCCATACATTAATATAGAATAGATGTAGCATTTTATAATTCTCATTGTTAGCTTGTTTGTAATTTGTTTAAATGTTAATATTTTTCTCATGTCTTTGAAAGTTCTTTTAGCCATTTCTACTCTACTTTTAACTTCTTTGCTGACCAACAATCCTGAGCATTTACGAAGAGTGTCATCTCTCAATACGAAGGGTGTCATCTTTCAATACCAAGAGGGTCATTTGTCATTACCACGAGTGTCGTCTCTCATTACCAAGGGTGTCATCTCTCATTACCAAGGGTGTTTGTAAATCTTAGAGAAATTTTGAGTTTGAAAATTCATAAAAAAATTGAAAACACATTGTATCAAAATGCAACTGTCAGGGTGGAATAGATATATAGATTTATTAATCTATTTACTATTTTTAAGATTATCTTTCATATCTTCAAACATCTTCTCATTTATTATATGTTTGTTATAAATCTGAAGGCATTGCACACCCACTGAGATTTTAAGTCTTCTCAGTATGAAGGTAATCTTTGGAGAAAGCAAGCTGCTGTGGTTCTTTCCCAGAGAAAGAGTCCATGTTTTCTACGAGAAAAGAAACACAATAAAGAAAAATCTGTGCTCCTCCTATTTCCAAGGGTTATTAAAGACTAGAGAAGGGGGAGAGGTGTGATCCAGCGAATCTTTACCCCAGGGCAGTACGATAAGGTGATATCTTAGCTGCATGCATATCTTTGCATCTGGGAGTACTCCTCGCAACTGTAACATTTGTACTGCATCTTTTTAGGTGGAATGCAAGTTCAGCATAATTACGGCAACCATTATAATTAGGGCAAGTGAGATAAACAAATTACACAAAATTTAGAATTTATGCAGATATTTTTAAAAAGTTCAATGGTAGGCCCTTTCTCTGAGAACGGACCACTACTGCATACAGGAAACAACAATTACATTAGGTGTAATTTCTCTAGGACAGAAATAACAACAACCGTTGTTAATTCTGTGATAAATTAAACAGATTAGACTAGCTGTATTTTTTTTTTATTAATTGTAACTTTTGGCCATAATTAATAATCCCAAAAGTCTTAACAGTAGTCTATCAGACCAATAAAAAGTCTCATCCCTATTCTATCAGACCAATCATAAGTCTCAGCTATAGTCTATTGGACCAATCAATATGCAGCAGTAACACCTTAGTAGGTGACATCACTAACCACTGGAAAGATCAAAGGGAGAAGAGATAGAGGTGGACAAAGAGAAAAGTTACTAGATGGGCTTGTATCGTGGCACGGTAGAAGCTCACCAACTGAGCTTATTGACAACACAAGAGACAGAGTCGTGGAGAAACTTGATCGCCTATGCCAGTCGGCATGGCACTTGATTGATTGAGGTGACATCATGCATATATAGTGAGATTTTTCCCTTTTAAAATTGTAACAGCTGTTCAATGTGCACTATTAAGTTTTTGTCTCCTTTTGGGTAAACATCTTCTCAAAGAACAAACTAAACAATTAAAAAACAAAAGAAATAATCATTGCGATGAGCTTGTATATTTGTTTTTTTTCCAACAGATCTCACAGAATGAGCCAGTGTTACATGTTGCTGAGAAATATTACACATGTGCTGTTGTGTCTTGTCATAAAAAAGAACTGGCAGAATTTGTATGTCATCACTGCGGAATAAATTTGTGCCTCAAGTAAGATAGTTCCTTAATATTTAATTGATTGTCTGCCGAAGATGGATGTGTCTGATCATTGTCGCAAATAAAATTGCGGCACAACTTATTTTTATTATCTGGACTAAATCCTGCTGGAAATCTAGTAGGACCATTGTTTTGCCACAAAAGAGATGCAGCGGGAGTTTTTCCTTGTGCCATATTGTTATAATGTGAAATAGTTACTTGAAATTTTTCCTTATTATAATGTGAAATAGTTACTTGAAATTTTTCCTTATTATAATGTGAAATAGTTACTTGAAATTTTTCCTTATTATAATGTGAAATAGTTACTTGAAATTTTTCCTTATTATAATGTGAAATAGTTACTTGAAATTTTTCCTTATTATAATGTGAAATAGTTACTTGAAATTTTCCCTTGTGTTCTATTTTTATAATGTGATAATTTATTATTAAATTCATCCTTGTGTCATATTTTTATGTGATATCATTTTTTAAATTCATCCTTGTGTCATATTTTTATGTGATATCATTTTTTAAATTCATCCTTGTATCATATTTTTATAATGTGAAATAGTGTTTTAATTCTTATTTTTGTCATAGTTCTAGATTGCGATATCAGATGTCATTTCTATTTTGGAACAAATTCATTCTCCATGTTGAGGTTCCATTTTATTTTCTGCCACAATGTCCTAGATATGATACATTACAGTTCCATTTGATATTTTCAGTCATCATTTGATGTTTTTCATACATTTGATATTTTCAGTCATCATTTGATGTTTTTAATACATTTTATATTTTCAGTCGTTTGATGTTTTTCATACATTTAATATTTTCAGTAATCGTTTGATGTTTTTCATACATTTGATGTTTTCAGCCACCGTTTGCAAGAAGATCATAATTGTGAAAAGTTGCCAGAGAAACGACCTAGTATATCAAAAACCACAGAACATGTACAGAAATTGTTAGGTGAGGCGGTATTTATTTGAATTTGTTTTGAAGGTTGTATTTATCAGTATGTTGTACCTACCGTTGTTTCTTGTCAATCTGCTGCCTCTACTTTCCCACTATCCTGTTTGTTCATTGTCCAAGACTCGCATTCATATGCAAGTGTTGGGTGTAGGGTTGGTTATAGATTTGGGTATATGGCTGGCTATAGGGTTAGATGGTTGCTGATCCAGCGTTCCATGGGCTCATGCCCTTTGGCCTAATGCCATCAAATGGCATTATATTGCTGGGAAGCATAGGGTTAGATATATGGTTGGGTATAGGGTTGAATATATAATTGGGTATATGGTTGAGTATAGAGTTGGATATATGGTTGGTCATGAGGTTGGGTGTAGGGTTTAATATATGTTTGGGTATAGGGTGGGTTATAGGGTTGTATATATGATTGGATTCCATTGATGATGGATGTGTCAGGGCATTGGCAAAAATAAAATAGTGACACAATGCATTTCCATTCTCTTGACTACATCAAACTGGAATTCTAGTAGGACCATTGTCCTGACATAAGAGACATCCAGCAGGAGTTTGAGAATGAACGCTGAAGAAGAAGAAGAATATAGTTGGGTATAGGGTTGTGTAAAGGGCTGGGTATATGGTTGGTTATACAGTTGTATATATGGTTAGGTATAGGGTTGAGTATATGGTTGGTCATAGGGTTGGGTTTTCCATCTTGTAAGTCAAAGGTTCCTACAAATTTCATCTGAAATCATGTCAAGCTTTAAACAATACAACAAATTCCATTTCTCATACAACATCCTACTAAACAGCAGCATAATGAACATGAGTGACTGAAACAATATGAACATGAGTGCCTGCAGGAATATGAACATGAGTGCCTGCAGCAATATTAAAATGAGTGCCTGCAGCAATATGAACATGAGTGTCTGCAGCAATATGAACATGAGTGCCTGCAGCAATATAAACATTAGTGCCTGCAGCAATATTAGCATGAGTGCCTGCAGCAATATGAACATTAGTGCCTGCAGGAATATGAACATGAGTGCCTGCAGCAATATTAAAATGAGTGCCTGAAACAATATGAACATGAGTGCCTGCAGCAATATTAAAATGAGTGCCTGAAACAATATGAACATGAGTGCCTGCAGGAATATGAACATGAGTGCCTGCAGCAATATTAAAATGAGTGCCTGCAGCAATATGAACATGAGTGTCTGCAGCAATATGAACATGAGTGCCTGCAGCAATATTAGCATGAGTGCCTGCAGGAATATGAACATGAGTGCCTGCAGCAATATGAACATGAGTGCCTGCAGCAATATGAACATGAATGAAGAAGCCAAAATGACAGTTTAAAAATATTTCAGTGAGAATTCCAGCATTTATTTGTTCAGTTTTTGATTTTTCAGCACAAAAAACAATCAAACCACAAGCAAAATTGACAAACCCTAAGGCTATACAAATGGCAGCAAAAGTAGCCCTCATGAAACTGAAAGGAAAAGCCGTGGGTGATCATGGAATTCCTCAGGATGAAAGAATCTACTTTAATATCATCATGCCTGCAGAACACAGGAAGCCAAGTCTGCCATTATTCTTCTCAAAGGTTCGTTGCGTGTTAAAGCGTAGTAATCAGGAAAACACACATTCATTAGATGTCCTTTTCAGATATTCAAAATAAATGTGTCTTTTGTTTATTAATCCAGTTTTTCTTACAGTCAAATAAACAGTCACAGACCAAATAATTGTATCATTTTATGCAGGGTCTGGTGGACCTCTTGATTATTGATCATAAATACTCATGATGATAGTTAATCAATCAAGTGCCATGTTGAATGTCGTAAGCTTCTCCATAAATCTGT
This sequence comes from Meghimatium bilineatum, assembly GCA_034231615.1. Lineage (NCBI taxonomy): Eukaryota > Metazoa > Mollusca > Gastropoda > Stylommatophora > Philomycidae > Meghimatium > Meghimatium bilineatum. The sequence goes on from CM067310.1 coordinate 17,871,447, forward strand.
CTTTTATGTTGTTAATAAGTTCAGTTGGTGACATTCTCTCGTGTCACAGTGACAACCCATCCAGAAATAGCTTTCTTTGTCTTCTTCTGTCTCTTCTACCCTTGATCTTTCTAGTGGTTACTAAATGTTTCAGGTTTACTTTTTCTTCACATGCCCTAAAAATCTTGGCTGTTTCTAGTTTTTGCTATAATTTGTTTGTTTTTCGTTCGCTCCATTGTAACCATCACGGATATCCGTGCGATTTCCGCCAAGAGCGTGATTACGTTGTGTCACCGTTAATGCGCCTTGTAGGCCTAGCACATCCGATTTCGGCATGCCTGCTATAATTTGTCTTTTCCATCATCTCTGAGAACTTCTGTATTAGTCTTCATGGCTGTTCATAGAATTTTCATAATTCTTCTCAAAAACCACAACTCAGTTGCCTCCAGCTTATCTTGAGTTATTTTGTTTACTGGTAGTGGTTGTGTTTATTTATTCTCATAAATGCTCAGGCAACAGTCCATCTGCCATCAGAGGATGTGTAAGCTCATGACCCAGTAAATTGTTGGTTGCGCGTTCATTGAATCTTTCCAGAGGATGCATTTCCTACTCTTTCCATTAGTCACTCCCATTTCTCAGCAGATGGCATACTGTTATGTTTATAGGGGAGGAGCACATGTGGGGAAACCTGAGTACAAAAAGTCAATCCTCTACACATTTTAACCCATCACATTTTTTGAAACATTAACAATCAAACTTTTCCTTAATTCTTGATTGTTTGTTGATCTAAAGCTCAGAAAAACTTCTCCATCAAAATAAAATTCCCATGGAAACACTACTCTGAAGATCAATTTTAAAAATATGCAATCTGGCATAGGAAACAAGAGAGTAACAAACTCATAAACCACGGAATTCTATGATCATCATCATTACAACCACCACCACTACTACTACCATCCTGTTATCAACCACCACCACTACTACTACCATCCTGTTATCAACCACCACCACTACTACTACCATCCTGTTATCAACCACCACCACTACTACTACCATCCTGTTATCAACCACCACCACTACTACTACCATCCTGTTATCAACCACCACCACTACTACTACCATCCTGTTATCAACCACCACCACTACTACTACCATCCTGTTATCAACCACCACCACTACTACTACCATCCTGTTATCAACCACCACCACTACTACTACCATCCTGTTATCAACCACTACTACTACTATCTTGTTATTCTGTTGTGTTTTATTGCAACAGATGTGGACAGTTGGCAAAATGATTGATGTTATTGCTGAGAGAGCCTCACTGTCCAACAGTAATAATACAGGAGCTGTGAAAGTAAGTTTGGATGTTTGAGGCTTATAAAGAGAGAGTGTTTCTGTTAGTGTATATTTGTGTGAGGCTTAAGATGAAAAAGGAATTTGTTAGTTGTGTGTACAGATAAAGATGGGAGTGGGATTTTGTAAGTTTTGTGAGGCATAAGATGGGAGAATAGTTTTATTAATTCTTATAGGTTTAACCTTTAGCAAGCCAGATTTAAAAATACGAAACGTCTCCCTGCCACCGGATTCTTTTTTGAAAATTTGCGTTATTGATGGTGGCTGTTTTGAAAATGTGATAATTTTTGGGTTGTTGAAGATATTTAAATAATATTTGCACATATAGAATAAAGAATTGAATTCTGCATATATTGGTGTAATTTATGTACGTGTGTGTGTGATACCAGACGTATGAGAAAGTGGTAAAGACATTTTTCACCAAAAAACATATATTTTATAACAAATAAAGACAAAAAAAATTAGTAAAAAATAACTTACCTTACTTATCGAATTCCTTGGCAACACTGTACACTAAATCATATGCAAATCTGTTGTATTTATGTTCTTTCATTGCAAAATTATCAAAATATTGCCGGGGGAACTGTATAAAACATGTAGAAATGCAGTAAAATCGTTCTTTGATCTAAGGTCTAAAGTCATTTTTTGGTGCCACTTCAACATATTCGATATCAAACCTTTACAAGACCCCAAACCAAGACATCATTCTGTATATTCACTGCTGTGAAACTAAATAATTCATGATTCAAGCCACGATTCAATGTTATTTTATTCTAAATATGATGAAAGAAAGGTCTATAAAAACGGTCAACCATCATGGCATCGTATCGGTATGCAGATGTGGTCAGATTAATTGTTATAACATGCGTATCTTCCACCTCGACATATTTACAACAATCATTTAGGAAGTGGGAATGTCCCGGCCTCGATTGCGCATGACCAGAACTATATACAAGCGGTAATTAGGCTGTGGTAGGCCTATTCCGCACGATGTCTCATTGAGCGAGTGCACTTGACAGCAGTAAACGGCCGCCATCTTTTTTTGTCAATCACACTTCACCAAAACGTGGTGAAGGTTAAGATGGGAGAGTGGTTTTTAGCGTGTGTCTGAGGCTTAAAATGGGAGAGTGATTTTTAGTGTGTGTCTGAGGCTTAAGATGGGAGAGGGGTTTTTAGTGTGTGTCTGAGGCTTAAGATGGGAGAGTGGCTATATTAATATATGTGTGAGCCTTAAGATGGGATAGTGGATTTCTTTGTTTCTGTATTTGAGACTTATTGTTGGTGAGTGGTTTTGTTAGTTTTGGGTGAGAAGCTGAAGAATAGAGATAGGTTCTGTTAGTATGTCTGTGAGGCTGAAGAATAGAGATAGGTTTTGTTAGTATGTCTGTGAGGCTGAAGAATAGAGATAGGTTCTGTTAGTATGTCTGTGAGGCTGAAGAATAGAGATAGGTTCTGTTAGTATGTCTGTGAGGCTGAAGAATAGTGATAGGTTCTGTTAGTATGTCTGTGAGGCTGAAGAACAGAGAGAGGTTTTGTTAGTATGTCTGTGAGGCTGAAGAATAGAGAGAGGTTCTGTTAGTATGTCTGTGAGGCTGAAGAATAGAGATAGGTTCTGTTAGTATGTCTGTGAGGCTGAAAAATAGAGATAGGTTCTGTTAGTATGTCTGTGAGGCTGAAGAATAGAGAGAGATTCTGTTAGTATGTCTGTGAGGCTGAAGAAGAGAGAGGTTTTGTTAGTTTTATGTGAGATGCTGAAGAAGAGAGAGAGGTTTTGTGTGTGAGGCTGAATAGAAAACGATCTAATTATATGTATAAGATGGAAGAAAAACATTTTCTGTAAAAATATGTGTAATTTATTATCTCCGTTATAATTTGTCTGTTGCAGAAGCTGCGGTTATTTCATGGAGACCTCGGTACCAAACTTCAAACTGATAAACAGTTATTTGAACTAATGTCCGATGACAACAGCTGCCTTCTTAATGGGTTGACTCTGATATTAGAAAATGTGTCAGATGACGTGCAACTACTTGAAGATTTGGAAGCATACAGTACCTGAAGACTGTGCTTGTCATGCACTGATGGTGCGTAGTCTCTTTCAGTTTGCTCAAAGTGTCAATCATTTCCAATGCTGATGTTCTCCCATACCACAATCTTAGGTTGTCAAGTATTTTCTCTCTTGGTCTTCCTCTACCTCTCTTGCATTTCAATTTGCCTGTTGTTACAATGTTTTCCATCTTCCCTCTTCTCATGATATGTCCAAAATAATGTGGACTGTCTCTTTCTGATGTGGGTAAGCAGCTCTCTTTTTGAACTAACTTCTTTCAAGATACCTTCATTACACTTTTTATCTATCCATTGTGTTCTCAACATTCTTCTATAAAACCACATCTCTTCTGTACAATTTGTCACTGTTCTGCTTCATGTTTCACCATATTGAATGCCTTAGTCTGCCGAAGACGGATATATCAGGCCATTGGCGGAAATAAAACAACGACACAACACATTTCCATTTTCTGGATTACATCCTGCTGGAAATGTAGTTGGACCATTGTCCTGCTATAAGAGTGATCCAGTGGGAGTTTGAGAATGATCAAGAAGAAGGAATGCCTTCGTGTAATTTACCCTTCAACAGAAAAAAATCCCAGTTCTTACCAGAAGTGGAACCCTGGACCTCATGATTGAGACCAATGCTCAAATAAGAACCCTATTTTTTTATTCTGACTATATTTGCCTCAATACCACTTTCCTACATTTCTTGGTCTTCCTTCTCTTCTCATTCCCAGAGGTTCCATGACATTGACCTCCTGATGATACTCATCAGAGCTTTTTATAGTATGTGACCCATCCACCTACATTTTCTTCTGAGGATCTCCTGCTCTTCCACATCTTTGGAAATATATTCTTGATTAGGAACAAGTGTCATGACACTGGGGACATTCCTATATATGCTCTGCTTGCCGTTCCATCAGCCATCTAAAAGTATGTAAGCTCAGTGTCCCAGTCAGTTGCTGATTACCTGATATATACAGGAAATATATCCTTGATTCTTGATTAGGAACAAGTGTCATGGCACTGGGGACATTCCTATATATGCTTTGCTTGACGTTCCATCAGCCATCTAAAAGTGTATAAGCTCAGTGTCCCAGTCAGTTGCTGATTATGTACAGGAAATATATCCTGGTTAGGGTTAAACATCTTGCTGAATTTTAGACATGGCTTGTGCACCCATGAATTCATAACTTGTTACGGTCATAGAAGTACTGCATTGGATGCATCTACACATAGAATCCTCTAGCAATTTCTATCCTCAGCAATATGGATGATCAGGGACAAATATTTACCAGTCCGGTACTAACTTTTATCTGTACATCGTTGAATATATCCTGCAAGACTGCAATACACTAAACCAGTTAAGGGAAGAACACTGGCCCACAGAGATGGATATCCACAGAAAGATGTATGGGAGCACTGAGGAGCTTTCAAATACAGCAGCATTTATTAAGAAAACTGAACTTGCTGTGTAGACATGTCAAACTGAGAACGAGAGGAAGAAGATCTGTACATGATTTTCTTTGCCCTGTGTTTCTTCTAGCTTCAACTGTTCCCTGTAAGATTGTTGTGACTGAATCATATCGGCATACATATCCAAATCACACCAGCTTTCGTTGTTGTTTTTTGGCTATTGAAAGTCGTGCTTCTTGTAAACCTGTGAGGCTGTCTACTTTATTTCTTAAGCACACACTTGTCTTATACTCTTATAGAAAAAACTTATCAATCAATAAACCCGTAACCCTTCATTGTCGTATGGGTACCACATTGGATGCCTCAGCGCACAGAGTCCTCCAGCGAATTCTATCCTCAGCGATGCCGATGAGTTTGGAAATATCTTGCCCTGTCCATTCCTTGATGTTGTCTGTCCATGCCTTTATTTGCTCTTCTCTGCTTCTTCCACCTTCGACAGTTCCCCACAGTATTGTTTTTGACAAGGAATTTTAAAAAACTTATACTGTACATACAATTGCAGTTACTATACTCTGTTCACTTTAAGAATGAAGTGGGTCAAAGTACACCCCTATATTACTCCTCGATTACAGGTGATTTTTAAACAGCCGTTGACATGTTAAAACAATATTATTTAAAATATTTAAATAACATTTTAAAAAAACATTAAAAAACGAAATTTAAAAACAATATTATTAGGCACTTAACAATTGATTAATGCATTCTGCGTCCAACAACCAATCAGAAGCACTGACCCACTTCATTCTTAGAGTGAACAGAGTATATTACAATATGCCAGGTTGACTAGTTTATACTTTGAACAATGAGTAAATTCAGTGATTTGAGTTTCTGAGACTGGCTCACTAACCCCTCTACAACCTAATATAACCACAAGCTTGTCATCATCAGGTGCCATGCCGGGTGGCGTAGGCGGTCATGGCTCTCCACAGCTCTCTGTCCACAGTATTATGTATCAAAGTCGTTGTTGTTTCTTTGCCGTGCCAGGTTGTCAAACTGTCTAATATTTTCTCACGTTGTCGCCCTCTGTCTCTGGTGCCTTCAATCTTGCCTGTTGTGATTATGTTCTCTAAACCTGCCTGTCTCATGAAGTGGCCAAAAAAAGAAGATTGCCTTTTTCTTATATTGTTGATTAAGGTCCGTTTCGCATTTAACTCTTTTAACACCTCTACATTAGTTTTTCTGGCAGTCCATGGTATTCTCAGCATTCTTCTGTAGAACCACATCTCCGTTGCCTCCAATCTCCCACTTTCCAGTTTGTTTATTGTCCAAGACTCGCACCCATATGTTAGTATAGGGGTTATATATTGCACTGCAGAACTCTCTTTCTCACCCTTAATGACAAGGTCATATTACACAGTATATTTTTCATTTTTCTGAATGTTGTTTTTGCCTGTCCTATTCTGCATCTTATTTCTGTTGAACTTCTTCCATCTGCTGTTATAATTGTACCTAGATATTTGAATTGGTGGACCTGTTTTAATACTATATCATTCACTATGATCTTGCAAGGTGTGTTATTTTCTTTCTTTGAAATAACCATTACTTCTGTTTTCTTGATATTTAGGAAGAGGCCTTTCTCTTTGCTTTCTGTGACTACTACTTTAATTAATTTTTGAAGGTCTTTCACAAGCTTGTAGAGACTAATAAAAAAAATTAGCCATTTTATGATATTTGTTTTGTTTTCGTTTCTTCTTTGTTTCTTACTATAAAGGTTTGCATTGTATGCCATGTAAGAGAATGCATCTTTGTGAGGCACAACCGCTCAAATGTTTAGGTGGCGTTGAGATCTAGAGAGTGTATTTTTTTCAGATCCATATGACTCTCGTTCAGATCGGATATGACTGGTTCAGATCCCTTCCAAATCTCGCTCAAAGTGGGAGTGAGTCTTCTGTTAAGATTTATGACAATCAATACAAGGTAACTGCATGAAACGTAACAACAATCGTACTTTCGTATTACACAGGTTTATATAATCGCTTCAATCAGACACGACAGACTATATTTAAAACTAGTGGGAAATGATGTGCACACAAGAAAACATACAAATTACAGATATACAAATCATATTCAACGTTTCAACCAAAAGGTCTTTATCAAGGTACACACAAAACATCAAAAGACGACAAATGGAAAAATTGTCACAACAAACAAACGTCATTTCCATATTTCCGTTGAAGCGATTATATAAACTTGTGTTTTACGTAAGTACGATTGTCGTGTCTGATTGAAACGAATATATAAACCTGTGTTTTACGTAAGTACAATTGTTGTGTCTGATTGAAGCGAATATATAAACCTATGTTTTACGTAAGTACAATTGTCGTGTCTGATTGAAGCGAATATATAAACCTATGTTTTACGTAAGTACAATTGTCGTGTCTGATTGAAGCGAATATATAAACCTATGTTTTACGTAAGTACGTTTGTTAAGATTTATGATCATTTATAGTGATTTTTGAGTTGTGTCATAGTTTACAGACATTCTATGAGTGTCAACATAGCACATCTGACTATATGGCAAGCATTTTTAAGAGGTTTGCTTTCTCTAGCTTTTGGTTGTACCAAGCCTTCCTGTGTGGCAGCATGTAGCGCGTATGTGGATAGGTTAGTAGCATTTAATGTTCACATCCTGAGAGCACCTCGTGGGTGCTACACACTTCTCTGTTCTTCTATAAGAGCAGACTTAGAACTGGCCACTGAAGACTCAATTACCACATGTAGAATATGCTGAAACTTGGTCAGACAGACAGACAGACATGTTCCCATGTGAAGGAGACAAACAGACAGTAGAGCATGTTCAAAACTGTCCTCTTCATGAAAAGACTAGGGTAGAGATGTCCTCTGCAACCAACCTGAAGGAAAAACTGAATGACGAGACACATTTGAGACATATGAAATGCTGGGTTCTTTGAATGTTTCACCACAAATTGAAATGTAATTTTACAAATGAAATTCTGCGAGCCATACACAAGATTCAGTGGAATCCCATTATAACAACTTGGTCCAGACCAACAAAATATGTATGCAATAACAGTAATTCGCTATATACAGTACTCACAATAGAATAAATATATTTTGGGATTTTGAAAAGTGTTGTTAGAGATGGAGATTTGTTATAAAAGAATGCGCTATAGAGGGATTCCACTGTATATTGGAATGTCATCTACTAAGAATAAGATGCTAAAAGCCAAACGCAGTGACTTATCCTAAGCACACATACATCTTACACATACATCTTACACATACATCTTACACATACATCTTACACATGCATCTTACACATACATCTTACACATACATCTTACACATACATCTTACACATACATCTTACACATGCATCTTACACATGCATCTTACACATGCATCTTACACATGCATCTTACACATACATCTTACACATACATCTTACACATGCATCTTACACATACATCTCCAATATTCTTAGGTAAAAGGACTTCATACTTTATAAAATGTTATGATGTAAAAATAACACCCCAAACCAATTTATTTGAGGGGAGGGGGGGAATATACCTAGATTAGTTAGTTAGTCGTCGGATCATCATCACTGCAAACTGGACACATCCATAGTTGCTCCGATCTCTCCTTGAGTGTATCCGCCATCACACTTCTGCTGACAGTACCGGTCCTATGCTGGTTGACCATCATTCTTCTGCGCCCTCCAAAATGTTCACCTCTAGCAACACCGCATTTCAATCCCTGATCTTTAATCCTAGCCATTAAAAAGTAATCATCATCCACATTAGTCTCACTCTCGTGTGTTATATCTCTTAAGGAGTTCAAAACGTCAGCGCGATCCATTGCCCCATCGCACTGTGCCACAATCGCACACGATGCCAGTTGATCCGCTCTTTCATTGCCTCGAACGCCCACATGTCCCAGCACGAAAATAAATGTAACCGCTTTCAAGCTCGCATTTCTCAAGGCCTCAATCCACTGTTCGCGAACGAGACCCACTTGTACCTTCTTAATCATACTCATAGAGTCACTCAAGATGCAGACCTGCGTTACTTTCTGTGTGCGTAGCCACTCAAATGCCTTGGTCACCGCCATAGTCTCCATGGTCATACTACTCGTAGTGACCGCAAAGGCACCACTTTCCTCCTTGATCGTTTTACCTGCGCACTGAGCTGTAACGGCCCAAGCACTGCGAACATGCCTAATTACAGATCGATCAGTGTATATAATCACATCCCCCTCTTTGGTATTCTCACTGATTAAAGCCTGCACTTCTTTCTTCACAGCTGTGGGACTGCATTCCCTGCTAAGTGATATTACTAAGTGATATTATAAGTGTTTGATACCTAGATTGATGTATATAAATATTTCAAAGTGCAGTTAATGTTCCTAGTCCAAATATTTTGTTATGAAGTCCTATTTACAACTGTGTTCAGAAAAATCATTCTACATTTCACAGCAGAATAAACCTTTTATTGAATGTATACCTCTTGTGATAATATGTTTACTATTCAACCACGGGCTTGAATTCATTTGAGTATAAAAATGAATGTATAAAATCTGTACTAGTTCATTGATTCGATAACATTAAATTAACTTGAAACATTGATAAATTTAATTTAGTTAGTTGTGTTTTATTTTACATAAAACATTGCTAGGATTAAAGTTATGAGAAAAATTGCTAACATTAATTTTACAATTAATATCAGTGCTTATGACCTTTAAGCGATAAAGAAGGTAGGGGTTCAGACAATACTTACAATATAACCTCTGATTTACAACCCAGAATAAACCCTATAATTCTGATGTTATCTGAAATTCTGTATAAAGTTCCTTCAGCATCGTAAAAAGTTTCTGCAGTTGTTTCCCTTTCACTTAAGTCTTGAAATAGTGCAGTAGACACATTTATAATTCTATACCAAAAATATACAATGAAATTCCATTATAACAACTTGATCTGAACTAACGAAATATGTATGTAATAACAGAAATGCTCTATAAACAATAAAGAATAAATATAATTGGGGATTTTGAAGTGTTGTTATATTGGGAAATTTGTTATAAAAGGATACTTTATAGAGGGATTCCATTGTAGTAGTAATCTACGTGCATGCGTTATAAATAAAACGATTGTATATTATGTATAAAATACAGACAATCTGGATTGTGTGAATATATTCACAACTGAAGAAGGATGTGTCAGGTCATTGGCGCAAATAAAATGGGGACACAACACATTTTGAATCTCTGGACTACATCCTGCTGGAAATCTTGTAGGACCATTGTCCTGCGACAAGAGGAATCTAGTGGGAGTTTGAGAATAAACGCTGAAGAAGAAGAATAGATTCAATAGTTAAGTTAACATAAACCATTGACAGAATTAGGTTGTGAGAAAATGGCTAACATTAAGTTAACATAAACCATTGACAGAATTAGGTTGTGAGAAAATGGCTAACATTAAGTTAACATAAACCATTGACAGAATTAGGTTGTGAGAAAATGGCTAACATTAAGTTAACATAAACTGTTGACAGAATTAGGTTGTGAGAAAATGGCTAACATTAAGTTAACATAAACCGTTGACAGAATTAGGTTGTGAAAAAATGGCTAACATTAAGTTAACATAAACCATTGACAGAATTAGGTTGTGAGAAAATCGCTAACATTAAGTTAACATAAACCGTTGACAGAATTGGATTGGGAGAAAATTACGAGCATTAAGTTAACATAAACCGTTGACAGAATTAGGTTGGGAGAAAATGGCGAAGATTAAGTTAACATAAACCGTTGACAGAATTAGGTTGTGAGAAAATGGCTAACATTAAGTTAACATAAACCGTTGACAGAATTAGGTTGGGAGAAAATGACTAACATTAATTTAACATAAACCATTGCTAACATTAAGTTAACAGAAACAATGTTAGCAATCAACCAAGTGCCATGGCGTAGGCGATTATGTTTCTCCACGACTATTTGTCTGTTGTGTTGTCAATAAGCTCGATTGGTGAACATCTACCGTGCCACAATACTAGTCCATCTAGCAACTTGTTTGTCGTCCCCTGTCTCTTGTCCCCTTGATCTTTCCAGTGGTTATTAAGTGTGCAAGCTGTGTTATTCTCAGCACATGTCCTAAATGTTAGCATTGAGTTAATAGAACAATTTAATATAAAAATTACTAACATTATTTTAACATAAACATTGCTAACACTAAGTTAACATAAACATTGCTAACATTAAGTTAACATAAACATTTCTAACATTAAGTTAACATAAACATTTCTAACATTAAGTTAACATAAACATTTCTAACATTAAGTTAACATAAACATTTCTAACATTAAGTTAACATAAACATTTCTAACATTAAGTTAACATAAACATTTCTAACATTAAGTTAACATAAACATTATTAGTATTAAGGAATATGTTATAACTGCTGTAAAAGATTAATGCAACAAACGATAAGTTAAAAAAGGGAATATGGGGGGGGGGTGGTTAGATATTATTACCTTAAAGAGGGGGTTTTACCTCCCAAAAAGACCTACTTCATTCCTTCGTTTTCGTGTGAAAATTTCACTGTTTGACGGGATATTTGAAAATCTTTATGTGAAAAATCACAAAAGGAAGAGTTTCTATCGACCTTCTGATTAAGTTAAAAGTTATGTTACATTTACTAATTGAGGGATTTGAACATCCCTAATCTACACGCCTGACAGTAATACATTTTTACTGATCAGTAGAAACACACCAGAAAATACATGCACAAATAAACTTTTCGACCATAAGGCCTTAATCAAGACCGCAATATAGCACACGACAAGTAAAAAACGGCATTACCAAATGGCCACATTGTCACGTTTCCATTTCACGTGTAAGACGTTTCACTATCTATCTATACGATGTGGCCCTTGTTTGCCTTGCGGCGTCAGAAGTGGAAGAGTTCTCTGGAGATGGCCTTCTTGTGCGCTGTTTGTAAGCTTGTTCCTGTGGCTTCTTTGATTTCTGTGATCCATCTTTTACATGGTCTGCCTCTGGCTTTATAGCCGTTATGTCTATGTGTCATAGTCATCTGTAGCATGCCGTCTTTTGGTAGTCTGAAAGCGCATGAAAACCACTTGATCTGTTGTCTTTTTATGTGTTCCAATACTAGTATTGTTGTAGTTATCTGTCTGATGTTATCGTATCTAATTCTATCTCTTAATGACACTCCGAGTATTCTTCGTAGAAATTTCATTTCTGCTGTCATTGTTTTTCTTTTGTCTTGTGCTGTCATTGTCCAGGTTTGACACTGGTAGCACAATTATGGGATAATAATAGTCTTGTATAATGCAACCTTAGTGTCTATGTTTACATTTTTGTACTTAAAAATACGCGTCAACTGTCCTTAGGATCTGGTATGTTTTGTTGCATTCTAGACCTTTCACGTACAGTCAAAATATATAGCTTTACAACTACAGTAGTATGTGTACAGAGCTAACGGCAAATTCTCTAGTTACAACTACAGTATTATGTGTACAGAGCTAACGGCAAATTCTCTAGTAGTTTCAGCGATGAAAAATCAGTATATGTGGCTTTAGTATATTTTTCTTCATCTCAAGAAATTAGTGAAACTTCTACCGCTTCTGATAACAAATACTGTGGCATAACCAGTAATGCCCCTTCTTTGGCTATGCCTTCCCCCTTACTAAATACGGCACCTATCTTTAGCTATGCCCTCCCTCTTAATAACACTGCCCCCACCTTTAGCTATGCCTTCCCCTTACTAACATGTCTCCCATCTTTGCGTATGCCTTCCCTCTTACTAACACTGCTCCATCTTTGGCTATGGCTTCCCCGTTACTAACACGGCCGCCTTTAATGTCTTATATCCGTTTAAGTCCATAAATTTAAAAAAAGGGGAGGGGGTTTTGGAGCATTCACCCCCTCCCATCCGATTTCAGGAAAACATAATATAGCTTTTAGCACTAAGAAACAAGTACAAATGAGGGTAAACCACTTCCCCTATTAACAATTCCCCCCCCCCCCCCCCGAAAAAAATATCACCAGAAATCACACAGAATGATGAGCTTTTTGTCGATATACCACCCCTCATCATGTAAGGCCTGTATCCCATCTTCGATGAAGACATTTTTGCCGAAATATCTAGTACGATTTTTATGATCCATAAAACTATCTTACTACTGCGAAGCATATTAACATCTAAACAAATCACAAACTAAAATGAGAACTATAATACGTTACATCTTGCTCTACATTAACTGTGTGTCTCAGAAACATGGACAATGGAAAAAAAAAACCAGCTAGAAGGTAGAATTTATGTATTTGAGATTTGGATATAGAGAAGAATACGAGGGTGCAGAAGACTGCAGTAAAATTCAGTGTTTGTCTTTTTCTATCTTGATAAAGAACTTGAAGTCGAAACGTCGTCTCTGTGTAGTGTTAAGCGTAAAATCACTATCTAACAATTTACATATATATTTTCAATGTTCACTTGTCATAGAAGAATAGCGTGAACTTCGTGGAAATAGAAGAAAAACAACAAGTTTCTAGCAACACTACAATTAAAAAAGAGAACTATTAAAGGAGATGATGTTCGTCCGTCGTGATCGACGATGACCAAAAACTCAACCATAATAATAATAACAATAAATAATAAAATAATAAAGTTAATAGTGCGTTTTTAAATGACTAGCAAGTCCAATGCGCGCACAAAATGTTCTTTTACAGAATTGACAACAATAGAATGTATCTGTGTGAGGTTGAGATGTTTTTTCTTTTCTACGTGTCCGCTTCTGTCTTGCAGTTTCTTGTCTGAATTCTTCTGCCGCTAGTGTTCCCGTTCTAATGCTGTAACGCCAAGCCGTTCTATCCTGAGCGAGGCTCTCCCAAGCACCTACGTCAATGTTAAGATGTTTCAAGGATGACTTGAGCGTGTCTTTGAAACGCTTTTTCTGTCCACCAGCTTTTCGAAATCCTGCCTTGAGTTCTCCATAATATATTTGTTTTGGCAATCGCGAGTTCTCCATGCGCACAAGATGGCCTGCCCAGCGTGCCTGCGCCTTCATAAGTATTGTGTGGATGCTGATTGAGGTTGAATTTTCCAAGACCTCGTAGTCTGGTACTTTGTCCCACCAATGGATGTTTAGTAATTTACGTAGGCAGGTAAGATGGAAATGATTTAACTTTCTTGCATGTCTAGCATACACTGTCCACGTTTCGCAGGCGTATAGTAAGGTTGGTATAACAGCAGCATGATATACTTGTAGTTTGGTGGTTGTTCTTATACCTCTTCTGTCCCATACATTTTTGCGTAATCCGCCAAATACAGCACTAGCTTTTGCCAGTCTCTTGTTAACTTCCACATCAATGTTGACATCGCGAGAGAGAGTGCTTCCAAGGTAAGTAAAATTGTCGACTACCTGCAGTTTTTCCTTATTGACGATGATGGAAGTAGCAGTATGTTGGCTATTTGATGTTGCTTGGTGCATGACTTCTGTTTTTTTGGTGTTAATAGTGAGACCAAAGTTGTTGCAGGCCTTTGAGAAGCGGTCTATGGTGCTCTGCATGTTTACGACAGAGTCAGCATACAATGCACAGTCGTCAGCATAAAGTAATTCTCTAACAGTACTAGATTTAGTTTTCGTGTTTGCTTTTAGACGACGTAAATTGAAAAGACCACCATCCGTTCTGTAATTGATCATTATGCCTGCTGTTTCATTACTATGGTGTGTTTCCGTTAACATGGCTGTAAATAACAGGCTGAAAAGAGTAGGGGCCAGCACACATCCCTGCTTTACACCATTTGTGACAGGGAATGCAGGAGATACTCCTCCGTCGCAGATAACACTAGCCATCATACCGTCATGAAATTGTCGTATCACAGTGACAAGTTTTGGGGGGCATCCGAACTTTGTAAGCACCTTCCACAGTCCTTCTCTGTTAACGGTATCGAATGCTTTAGTTAAGTCCACAAATGTTGCTAAGAGTTCACTATGTTGCTCTTGTGACTTTTCCTGAATTTGTCGTGCAGAGAATATCATATCAACTGTACCACGACCTGCACGAAAACCGCACTGACTCTCTGGGAGTAGCTCGTTTAGTAGAGAATTATTTAATCTGTTGAGTATGACACGAGCGAGAATTTTACCAGCTATAGACAAAAGTGATATGCCCCTATGATTATCGCAAGACTGTTTGGTACCTTTGCCTTTATATAGGTGCACTATAGAAGCATCTTTTAGATCTTGAGGCAATGTACCTGAGTTCCAGAAAATACCAAAAATGTCAGTTAGTTTTTTAATCAGCAGTGGTCCGCCATTTTTATAAATTTCAGCAGGTAAGGCATCCAAACCTGGAGCTTTATCATTTGACATTTGTTTAATCGCTATAATAACCTCTTGACTGCTTGGAGGTATATCGAGTTCTTCTCTTATCCTAAGTTGTGGTATTCTGTTTATGACTTCTTCATTTATTACTGATGGTTTGTTTAGGATTTCTTCAAAATGTTCAGCCCAACGATTTAAGATGTCATTTTTATCAGTGAGAAGCTTCGACGAATCGGCATTTAATAGAGGTGGTGATCCCGATGAGTGTGGACCATAGATAGTTCTTAAAGCCTCATAGAATCGCTTATAGTCCTTTCTGTCTGCAAACATTTGAATTTCTTCAGCTTTTCGACTTAGCCATTTATCCTTCATCTCTCTAAGCTTCTTTTGACAAGTGTTACGGATCTTGTTATAGGCTACTTTCTTGGACGGTGAAGATGCTGCCCCTTGTAGTTTCTTGAAAGCTTTGTGTTTCTCTTCTAACAAGGATGTTATCTCAAAATTATTATCATCAAACCAGTCTTGGTGTCTATGTACCTTCACTCCCAAATGTTCCTTCGCTTTGGCGTAAATAATTCCTTTAAACGAAGCCCAGCTATCTTCAGATGTGGTATTAAGAAGATCTAAGTCTCCCAAGGCTACGTCGAGATCCTTGGAGAGATTATTTTTTATATCGTGGTTACTCAACCGATCAGTGTTTAGGCGTTTTTCTATCTTTTGTCCCTGTGGACGTCTTTTTCTTGCAATGGTGAAATTTAGTTTGGATACTATAAGCCGGTGATCAGTCCAGCATTCAGCTCCACACATTGCTTTTGTGACACGAACATCCTTGATGTCCCTTTTTCTGGTTATGATATAGTCTATAAGATGCCACTGCTTGGAGCGTGGATGCATCCAAGAGGTCTTTTTGCGCGTTGGCAAACGAAACATAGTGTTGGTGATAGTGAGTTCGTGCACAGAACATAGCTTTAAAAGAAGGGAACCATTGCTGTTACATTTACCGATCCCATGACGTCCAAGAACACCTTGCCATGTCTGGAAGTCTTTGCCAACTCGGGCATTGAAATCACCCAGGATAATGAGTTTATCAGTTCTCGGTGTACCAGATATAGCGGCATCTAACTCTTCATAGAATTTATCCTTTTCCTCATCAGGATTTGTCATTGTCGGCGCATATGCAGAAAGTAATGTGGCAAAGTTATTTTTGCTCACTTGCAATCGCAACGACATCAAGCGATCGCTAATTCCTCGAGGCAGACCTGGAAGTTTCTGCACCAGAGATGATTTTATAGCAAAACCAACACCTGATTCACGCCTCTCTGTGTTTTTACGTCCTATCCAGAAGAATGTATACCCTCCACCTCTCTCTGTCAACTGACCCTCATCTGCAAACCGCATTTCACTAAGTGCAACAATATCCAGATTATAACGGGCCAATTCTTTAGCAATTAGTGCTGTTCTTCTTTCTGGTCTGTTTACATCTGAGATATCCGTAAGTGTCCGAACATACCATGAAGCAACTAAGGATTGATTCACACTTTGTTCTCTTCATATTTAATTAATAAAGATAAATAAATAAATGGGTTGAGAAATGACTAGCGCTGAAGTTGGTTTATAGTGTGGAAGAGTTGCGCTAATCGTCAACCACACTCTCTCTCCTGAGTTTTATCGTTTTTACCTGAGTTTTAAAGGAGATACGCGTACAAAACAAACATAAATATGTTAGTCATACTAAAAAGACACACCACCTTATTGAAGACTTTACTGGAAGTTAAAGTTGAGGGTTGGCAAGCAAAATGTAGGCAGAATATACATGGAGGGGAAATATAATTAGCTGGGCATAATACAATCTAGCAGAGTGCACCACCAAGACAAGAAACATATAATGCGGAAGGTCCGTTGCAGCCAACCATGCGGAGACGGTATGTCATGATGATGACTACTGCATATTTGGATATTTTCCCAGACAGCAAAAAAAAAACCTGATTAATGCGCATCCTTTTAACAAGAAAGTGAGGGCACGTTTGATTTTGTTTGCGCACTCCCCAACATTTCTGATTATACGTTAATGAAACACAGGGTTACCCACACGGGGGACTCGATCGATGCAGACCTTCCATCCAGATATAATTCAACTTCAAATTTCGTCTCATCGAATTTACGAATCCCAGAAATAACGGCGGATGAGACTGAATCGAGGAATAGGTTAAGTGAAAAAGATGGAAATAATATTTTTGTTATTTTTTAATAAAAAAATTCTAGCTATTTCTTGAACCAACTGTCGTCCACAATTTCTTATTTCTTCCCTTAACCCCTTCCCCCCTTTTCTCACTTTATTCATCATCTGCCCTGAAAGAAAAAAAAGTTGCTTAATTAAATAGAGCATAATTGCAGACGTGGGTAAGCAAATGGGATGTCGCTTGGACAGTAAACTAGATCTGGAAAAACGTGTTGGCATATAGATCAAGAAATGATGAAGTCTGGGGGGAAAGAGTTTCTGCACGATAAGGAAAGACATTTTTATTTAAGAGGTTCCGGAAGGAAATATTGGAACGCCTGATTTAATGAGAATTTGAAATATGTAGATGGATCCATCTGATTGGTTCAAATTTGAGGCGTTAACCAAGGGGAAATAACCCTGTTTGATGAAATTATTCAGAAAGTTTCCATTTGGCAAGAACTATATTTACCGCGTATAGATTTAATTTATTCACAATTTGCGCCTTATCTAGCAAAGTGAAAATCTTACGGATAATGTACCCATTATTTTGATAATAATATACAAATGGGTTCTTGTTTGGAACGCGTGCCTACCCGTTTATTTTAGGGATAACTAATCTAAGTATTATAGCAATAGTTATTTAAATATTAATTATTTTAGGGTTAGGAGAATTGTATTTTATATAACTAACCCTATCCGTAAATCAATTTATATTTAAATTAATAAATGATAAACATAAACTAATAAATATAGCCAAGGGAAATAATCAAATAGGTAGGCACGCGTTCCAAACAATTACCTAAAAATGTTGTGTTATATTTAAACATAAAGGCGTTTATCTTAATGATGATAACATAAATAATATCTATAGTGGATGTCCACACATTACGTTAAAATCGTATCCGCCCAAGAGACAGATCTGAAGGTAAAGCTGTGGGGCAACCGTGAGGACCTCCTGCTGACGACTGAATTCGGGGAGGCGGCCCAACTTTCTGTATAGACTTATGAGCATAGGAAACTGATCGAAGAAGAAGAAGAATAAGGGTCTGAAAAGTGCTGCAATGATTACTAAACTAGTTAAAATAAGAAATGAAATGTCTGAGAAAAGCTGCAATGGTTACTAAACTAGATAAAATAAGAAATGAAGTGTCTGAGTTGGTATAATATCATGTATCGAACATATAACAAAAGACAGCATGTAAAATGGTTCGGTCACCTTATGAGAATTAACCAAATACCAATAAGAGCATATAAAAAATAATATCTGGACATAAGGCAAAAGGTAGACTAAGAAAACGGTTGATAAAAAACATCCAGATAGCCTTTGAACAAATATGGATTAAATGTTACCATATGACCTTATAATTACAACTTAAGCTCGCACCCCAACACCTGACGTGAGTGTGAATACGATCAACGATTATTCACCTGGGGACAGACGTAAGACAATAGACATTATTTTTATCTATGAGCTGGTAGCTCTTGACACATGATAATGATGAAATAATTTCTGTAGCTGTCAACAGATAGCTTCTGGAACATGATAGTGATGAAATAATATTTTTATCTGCGGGGTTGGTAGCTCATGACAAGGATCACCTAAAAACTCATTCAAGAACTGCAGCATCGATCCTAGCTCCTGTGAGACTACAGCATTTGATCTCTCATCCTGTCATACTCAGATCACTGCTGGCATCACGAAATTTGAAAAAAGAAAGAACACTGCGGGAAATCCACAAGCGCAAGAAGCGGAAGGACAAATCCGTAAATTCTCCTACCCCGAACCTTCAGCACTCCTGCATGCACTGCAATAGAACTTTCCGTGCACGAATCGGACTCATCGGGCATCTACGAACTCACAAACCAAATTAGTTAATTACCAATTTTAATTATTATATATTAATTTTTCTATTTATTTTTTCATCGCATTTAATGTTTTTCATGCCATGCTCATCTTCGCTTGGGAAGGAGGAACATCATCATCATTATCTTGACAAATGATAATGATGACATACTATCTTGTATTTGTGGGCTGCTTCTGAAGTCCAGGTCCTGTCTAACAACAGTACAGTCCTTCTCAGTAGAGTTACCGAGGAGACACCTGGAGTGTATAATGTTAGCTGTCTCATGGTTGTGGCACAGGGATAGGAGGGTGGGTGTAGCTGTGTTTATGAATGCATGTCTATTCGCCGAAGTCAGACATTCCATTGCAGTATCGCAATATCGTCATATCCGGCCAGGGGCCGGAGCCTATACATCTGGGTCAGCTATCTCATCATTTCCTGCCAGGACCAATTATCTCATTATGTCCGGTCAGGAGAGGAGTGGAATCATTGGAGGATTCATTGGAGGTAGCGGAGATGTGGTTTATTCGAAGAATGTTAAGCATTCCTTGGACAGCAAAGATTACTAATGAAGAATGTCTTAGAAGGATGGATGTGAAAAGATGCATTATTGATAATATAAGAAAAAGACAGTCAACATTTATTGGGCACATAATGAGAAGAGGAGGTATTGAGAATATAGTGACAACAGGAAAGATACAAGGTAAAAGATCAAAGGGAAGACCTAGAGAAAAGATATTGGACAGTTTGACTAAATGGCTTCGATTGACGACACCAACAGAGATGATGACATATATGGGAGTTGATGTACATGGGGAAATATGATCACCAACGCCTTTCAGCACGGCACTTGATGATGATGAGGAGCGGAGTCTATAAACATTGACCTAAGTAAAACAACGACAAAGAGGATCAACGCCTTCGAGCTGAAATGCTACAGAAGGATACTTAGAATATCATGGAAGGAAAAAAATAGAAACTCAGATATTATAAACACTGAAGATTCCATAGTGTTGGTTACTAAACACAATAACAAAAAGAAAACTACACCTGTTTAGTCATATAAAGAGACACAACTGTTTCGAAAGACAAATAATGGAGGGCGGTTAATTTACAGAGGAGAAAGGGCAGACCAAGAAAAGGATGGACTGATGACATTAAAGATAACATGAATACATTGCTAGAAAAAGCAAGCCACATCGCCCAAGAAAGAGCGGGCTTCAGAAAGTTCATTGAGAAGACACCGTTCTGGAAAGAATACATCACATGACACAAGTTCATAATTGACACAATTGACATAATTGACACAATTGACATAATTGACATAATTGACTTTTGTGAATTATTGCTTCGATCTCCGTGTTCATTTTTCCGTCGTCTGTAAAAATGCTCCTAAGATATTTAAATCCATCCACTTGTTTCAGTAATTTATAATTTATCTTTATATTGATTCTATTGTGTTCTTTACCCTATAGGCATTACTTATAATTTTTTTTCTGTGTTGATCTTCGTGTTGTGAGCTATCCAAAACCGGGACAGACAGACATATACTTTTACTGTAATCTCTTTTTTTCTCTATTCTTCCATTTATCCACATCTCAAACACACTAATTCTGTCTTCTAGCTTTTTGTTCATCGCCCCATGTTTCTGAGGCCGGCTATGAACACACTTTTCCGGGATTTGCCATACATTCTCCAGCAGTGCTGGTGAACATTAATTCAAGGGCATGATACTAATTAGGAAGCCGCGTAGCGCAGTGGTTAGAGTACTGGCTTCGCATATATGCGGTACTGGGTACATTCTCCAGTTAAGGTTAAAAGGCTTTTCAAGACCGTAACGCTTCCGAGTCGACCCATCATGAATTGAGTACCGGGTCAATCCGAGAAGTAAAGACTGCGAGAGAGAGAGAGAGAGAGAGAGAGAGAGTAGATGGCTATCGCCCTCATATAGCTGATCCACTGAAATATGACATCGCTAACATCTCACATCTTTACTGCAGTTAAATGTTAAGGGTTACCTGTAATTTACTATGACAAATTTTCATAAGTAACACTCATAACCTTGTAGAATAATAATAGTACTTTAAAGGAAATCTGTGTTAATTAGCAATCACCCCTACTGTGACGTGCCAAATATCGAAGTTAGTCCTTGGTTGTATCTTGATGTCCGTACTTAAACACTACATGGGCAAGACTGATTCCAACCACCTGAGGACAGCACCGGTAGTCAGGCAATTTCTGGTCAACCTCTAGCTAGACAGCTGAAAACATTATCAGATTACCTTTACCCCCGTAGACGCTCAGATGTCCCCTGATCCCCTGACAGCAGTTATATGCGCACGTCTTAGATCTTGAACTTAGTTTGTGCATGAGAAAAATCAGGTCCATTCAGATGGCACCTATTCGCCTCGCAACTTGAGTGAACACATTTTTCGTATTCGACCAATCTAATTACCTAACAAAATTTACCGTTTCAGTTAAGACTTCCAACGTCTGTTTGTCAAGATACTATAAATATGTACCGGACGATCGTCTTCCCCACCCACACGCACGCACGCGCGCGCACACACACACAGGCAACAACAACACAACTGCACAGGTAATGTAAATTATTGGAGTACCTCAAACATATTAAACAGTAGTACGTGCCATTAGACCTCCGTACTACACGAACAAGTAGGCCTACTTGTAAACATAAATAACACACAAACGTAAACAAAGTTGCATCAGAAGTAACATGAATACATGAATAGTATAGTAAACAATAAATAAGGAATAGATGACGAACATCATCAGAAAACGCCGCTGGACATACATCGGCCACATACTTAGAATGAAGGAAGATAGAATTCCATGACAAGCCTTCATGTGGACTCCAGACGGGAAAAAAGAAAACAGGGAAGACCAAAAACAACGCTCAGAAGAACTTTTATGAATGAACTAAAATCAACAGGCATAAATGTACAAGACTTGCAATCCTTGGCAATTGACCGACAGGCATGGAGAACTATGACATCCGCCCTATGTGCCACACTTGGCAAAAGAGTAACTGACTGACTGATAATAAACAGGCATGGAGAAAGTTTTATCATAGCTCAAAAACATAATGCAAAGCACGGATTGGAACCAGATCCGTTCAGATCACATATATTCGTCTCGCAGTATGGGCCAAAAAGTTTTTCGTTTTCGATTAATTCGTGCTTCTAAAAATAATGCAATTTGTGTTATTATTGTGTGTGTGTGGTGTTGTTATTGTATGTGAGTGTTATTGTTATTGTCTGAGTGTGTTGTTGTTATCGTTTGTGTGTGTGTTGCTGTTATTGTCTGAGTGGATCGATGGACTAGTCCATATTAATAGTAACTTGATAAAAAGGGTTCGAAAGTCGTAGAGGATTGACTTCACTATACTCGGTTTCTCATATGTACTCCGTCACTCTCAACGAAGTTGATGGTGCTCATGCCGAGAATATCACTAGTAGCACGTAACTCGATAGTTTCAATAATCCACAGTTCGAGTCGGATTCGAACTCATAACCCCATGAACACAAGGTGAACAACTTAACAACTACGATAGGGAGATCCCGAGATTCATGAAAATTAATCTGAAGCCTTTCTTAAAACCGCATCTTATTTTTTAAATGGGTAATTACATAATCTCTTTCTCTAATTCTTTGATGTACAGACAAATTTAAATGAGATGAGGATTTGACGATAGGAAAACGTGCTGACTCAAGTTGCGAGGCGAATAGGTGTCATCTAAACAGACCTGGTTCAAATCCCGTTTGCCACATTCTGATTTTGTTCAACACATCCTCCATACTGTTTTATTTTACAATCAAATCCAGTAATAAAAACTTGCTCCAGCCCGACACATAATGTATGTAATAACGGAAATTTGCTATATATAATATACGTTATAAATAATAAAAGTAATTAGGAATTTTGAAGAGCGTTGATAAATAGGGAAATTTGTTATAAACGGATATGCTATAGTTGAATTCCATTGTACTATTCAGTTGTATTATTCAGAGGCAGAGTCAAGAAAGTAGTGGTTTTGGTTTTTGTCAACAGAATATTATATGAACAGTTTCAACTGAAAGTCTTTTTTTTCTGTTCTAGAAAGTGAATAAAGACTTCGGATAAGGAAGTCCAAAACATCGCAATAAACAAATTAATGTAATAATAATGAAAGTAGCAATGTATTCATAAATAAAAGTCAAGCATTGACAGATGAAAATTATGCATTGATTACTAACAATTTGCAAGAGAGAAAAATTAAAAGAATGGAACAAAAAACGAAGAATTAAAAAATGAAATACATCACATACAAAATGTCATAAAGAACAAAAAAATGTAATGAGTGACAAAGAAATGTAATGAGTGACAAAGAAATGTAATGAAGAACAAAGAAATGTAATGAATGAAAAAGAAATGTAATGAATGACAAAGAAATATGATGGATGATAGAAAAATTGCAATAAAGTACAAATGTAATGAAGAGCAAATGAAGATCAAAGAATTATGTAATGAAGAATAAAGAAATGCAATGAATAACAAAAATATGTAATGAATGATACAAAAAGGTAATAAAGAATAAAGAAATTATTAAAGAACAAATAATTTTATGAAAAAGAAATAAATGTAACAACTCAATACAGAATTAATTAATGTAGCAAAGAACAAATAAATGTAATAAAGAAAAAATATAATAGTGGTAAAAAAAATCTAATTAAGACAAAGAATTTTAATGAAGAACAAAGAAATGATACGAAGGACAACGAAATGTAATAGAGAATAATAAAATGTAATGGACACAGAAATGTAATTAAGATAAATGACATGCAATGTATTACAAAGAAATTCCATGAAGGCAAAAGAAATGTAAAGAAGAAAGAAATGTAGTAAAGAATAAATAAATGTAAGCTGAAAGGAATGTAGTAAAGAATAAATAAATGTAAGCTGAAAGGAATGTATTTAAGGACAAAGAAATGAAATATATAACAAGGAAATGAAAGAGAAAGAAAAACGGTCAACATAATAGCATCGGTTTTAAACAAAAGAACACACACCAAAAAAATATTTGCAAATTAAATAATCTATCCTTGATCCGCCATCTTTTTTTAGGATGTCACCCGCAGTTAATGCCGGTCGCAATCTTTCTAATCTATTCCATTTACCAGACGTATCCGGCTGACAGTTTTCCTGAAATTTCTGTAGGCTAAATTGTTATGAAGACAAATTATGAAGATCTAGATCCTTCAAGTCTTTGGTTGTATTCTGAAGATATTATGTTTGAATAATCCATAACTATTGGTCCACTTCTCCCTGTGTCTGCCGGTGACCTAAAAAAATTAGGAACAATTTTCGAACCGGCGTTTAACGAAATAATTCTAGATACTATGGAAATTAAATTTAAATGCCCGATTTAAGTATCTCGTGTTTTCGCGTGTCTGCACGTGTGTGCTTATGCGTGTTGCCTTTGTAGAGATATCAAGATACTCGTGGTTGAATGGCTAACGAATTTAGAAGCCTATAGCTGCACAATGGTGTATGGTAGGAGTAAGAATATTTGAAAGTACAGAGAAGTTAATATTTGTTTGTATACCACCACAAGTGATAATAATCTTTTGTTTCGTTCAAAAATAATTTTAAAAAAAGATAAGATAGTTGTATATAGATTTTGAAAATAACTGATAAGCCTTATGTGGAACCTCAATGCCCTGGATAAGCCATATGCAGACCCCAAAAGCCCTTGATATACGCTATGCGAACCTCAATGTCCTTAAAAACAATATAAGGACCCAAAAAAGGTTCAACTGTCGTAGAGGATTAACTTCACTGTATTCGATTTCTCATATGTACTCCTCCACTCTCAAGCGGCACGCCGGCTGCCGAGAGTATCACTCATAGCACGTAACTCCGTAGCTTCAAGTTATAAACCACAGGGATCTCCGAAATAATCCACCTTGTAAACAAAACGACACGAGCCGGATTCGAAGTCATGACCTCTTGAACACAAGGCGAACAGTTTAACCACTACGCCAGGGAGATTCCTATGAACCCCAAAAGCCCTTGATAGCCCTATGCAGACCCCAAAGGCACTTGATAAGTCCTATGTGGACCCCAAAGGCACTTGATAATTCCTATGCGGACCCCAAAGGCACTTGATAATTCCTATGCGGACCCCAAAGGCAATTGATAAGTCCTATCCGGACCCCAAAAGGCACTTGATAATTCCTATGCAGATCCCAAAGACACATGATAAGTCCTATTCGGACCCCAAAGGCACTTGATAAGTCCTATCCGGACCCCAAAAGGCACTTGATAATTCCTATGCGGACCCCACAGGCACTTGATAAGTCCTATTCGGACCCCAAAGGCACTGGATAAGTCATATGCAGACCCCAAAGGCACTTGATAAGTCCTATTCGGACCCCAAAAGACACTTGATAATTCCTATGCAAACCCCAGAGGCACTTGATAAGTCCTATGCAGACCCCAAAGACACTTGATAAGTCCTATCCGGACCCCAAAAGACACTTGATAATTCCTATGCGGACCCCAAAGGCACTTGATGTCCTATGCAGACCCCAAAGACACTTGATAAGTCCTATTCGGACCCCAAAGGCACTTGATAAGTCCTATCCGGACCCCAAAAGGCACTTGATAATTCCTATGCGGACCCAAAAGGCACTTGATAAATCCTATGCGGACCCCAAAGACACTTGATAAGTCCTATCCGGACCCCAAAAGGCACTTGATAAGTCCTATTCGGACTCCAAAGGCACTTGATAAGTCCTATGCGGACCCCAAAGGCACTTGATAAGTCCTATCCGGACCCCAAAGGCACTTGATAAGTCCTATTCGGACTCCAAAGGCACTTGATAAGTCCTATGCGGACCCCAAAGACACTTGTACAGACTGAGCATGTGATGATCACTTTAAATGTGTGAGATTGACCTAAGTATCTCTAGCTAGTGTCTGCAATGGCGTTGCTGCATTTTCCTTGTTTCACAAGATTTTACGACTTTAAAAAAACCCATTAAGATTGCTGTACAACTTTGTTTCGTGCAACATTTTCTCATATATCATAGTGTATACACAAAAAAAATTTAAGTAACTCATAGCATTTATTAATGCCGTAGGGGTGTGAGATGTTAGCAATCTTACGTTTCAGAGGCTCTGCAAATGAGGGCGGTAGCCATCTCCTCTCCCTCGCAGTCTTTACTTCCCGGATTAATCCGATACCCATTTAAGGCTGGGTCGACCCGGGAGCCGTTGCGATCTGAAAAACATTTCCGCCTCAACTGGGGAATGAACTCAGGACCACTCATATGCGAACCCAATGCGCTAAACGCTGCGCTACGCGGCTCCCAACACAATATACTACAGTGTATACTACAAGATTTCAATGACATCTTCCCATATATCATGGTGTATACTACAATATTTCAATGATATCTTCCCATATATCACGGTGTATACTACAATATTTCAATGATATCTTCCCATATATCATGGTGTATACTACACGATTTCAATGATATCTTCCCATATATCATGGTGTATACTACAATATTTCAATGATATCTTCCCATATATCATGGTGTATACTACAAGATTTCAATGATATCTCCCATATATCATGGTGTATACTACAAGATTTCAATGACATCTTCCCATATATCATGGTGTATACTACACGATTTCAATGACATCTTTAATGAGCCATCGCAGTACTTATTTCAACCACTAGAAGAACGCTTAATCTTCCACATCACATCACAGAGGAATATTGTTTGGTAGTCGATGATCTGGCATACGTTTTGCATGACCTGCCCAACGACCATGCGACTGCATCTGAATAGTATCATTACTGGTGTTACAAGAAATGTCTCTACGAATGTGGCATGCGGAGTCTCGCCGTACCATCCTATGTTTATCATCTTTCTACTGAAAATTGTATGGAAGTGAATAAGCCTCCTCACACAATACATGTATACGTCCATGTTTCACCAACATATAACAACATTGAAAGTACCACACATAAGTAAATCATCAGCATATTCTGTAAGCTAATTATATTTCTAATGGCAAATATTTTAAAAACGTTTTCCTTATTATTGAATGCCTCAGAGATCCTGATATATGCTTCCGGCAATAAGATAAACAGAGACAAAGATATGACATCCAGGGGACATACACTACACGTGATGACAATTAAACAAACAAATTAAATATTAGATGAAAAATAGAAAACATCATCATTATTATTATCATCATCCAACAATACAGCGAAAAATTGCGAATTAGTTTAACAACGAAGAGTGTAGAAAAATAAAAATTGAGCAGACGTTTAAATCGAAACAATTATGTAATTTTGTTGTCTTGGGAATTATTTTAAATATAATGAATATATTAAATAAATAATATAATTTATTATTTCTTTCGTTTCTTCTTCTGCGACAAGATCATTGGTCATATTATTTCTAATAGCCTAGGGTATTAAACTTTAGATCTGTTAGTAATAAGGATAGGGTTTTACCGGAAAAAAAATGTCATTTGCCCATTTTTTTTTATGTACTTCTCTCTATTTTTTTGAGAAATGCGAAGGCTTATTTGCAGAAAAAATTGTTACAGGTAGTATTTAGCAACCTTTGTTATATTCATCGATCACTCGATATGCGCGCTACACACTGAGTGGGTGGTGGATGGCCATTGCGTTGCACGCAAATCGTTAGATCCGTATCCTTGGTCACAACTTTTTAAAATCTCAAGTCAAGGAAGCTCAGTGCAATAACATATGAAATTAAAAAGTTGGATTGTTGTCCCATGATTCGAGACTGATCCCTTTATTGGGGAGGGGAAAAAAGGTATTTCCTCTTGCTGTGAATAAACAGAACGATTTCACGATGATATCTTGTTGATGATTTATTTTATTAACATGTGTTTGAATGTAGTAAATGGGTAAATAAATAACGTAAATACAAATCATGGGTAAATAAATAACGTAAATACAAATCATGGGTAAATAAATAACGTAAATACAAATCATGGGTAAATAAATAACGTAAATACAAATCATGGGTAAATAAATAACGTAAATACAAATCATGGGTAAATAAATAACGTAAATACAAATCATGGGTAAATAAATAACGTAAATACAAATCATGGGTAAATAAATAACGTAAATACAAATCATGGGTAAATAAATAACGTAAATACAAATCATGGGTAAATAAATAACGTAAATACAAATCATGGGTAAATAAATAACGTAAATACAAATCATGGGTAAATAAATAACGTAAATACAAATCATGGGTAAATAAATAACGTAAATACAAATCATGGGTAAATAAATAACGTAAATACAAATCATCGAGCTGTTATACTTAAAAAAAAATACGAAAGCTGTAGACGGGATTTTAACCAGGTCTGTTCATCTGACACCTATTCGCCTCGCAACTTAAAATCAACACAATTTCAGAATTCAAACGATGTTTAAATCCCGTATACTTTCTTCTGATTTTTTAGTATAACATCTCAATGTATCCTATTTAGATTATTAATTTATCCGTAGATGCAGTGTTGTCGAATTCGGAAGATAAAAGGCGTTGACTTAGGTTGTGAAGCCAATAGGTGTCAGCTGAATGTACTTCTTTCTTTTCGCTTTATACCCCTTTATGCCTTGCAGATCCAGGGGATTGAATAGTTCTTGGAGACGGTCTTTTTGTGTGCTTTGTATATATATATTTATTTTCGTACACCTTTATTTCTGTAATCCATCTTTTGTGTGGTGTAATCCATCTCTGGCGTTTATCAACAGTGTCTGTATAGCAATGATTTTTTTTTTTTGGGGGGGGGGGACTATCTGATGGTAGTCTAGAAACATGAGAAAATGATTTAATCTGTTGTCATTTGATGTAATCCCGGATAGGCATTGTGTTTTCTAGTCTTCTGATGTTTCCATTTCTGATTATGTCTCCTATTGTTACTCAATAATCACAGATCAAGTGGTTTGGCCACATTATGAGAATGCATCACGAAAAGTTGCCCGTACAAGCATATAACCAAGTGAGATCAGAGTACAAGACCAGAGGAAGACCACGGAAAGGATGGATAGAAAACGTCAGGGACATCCTGAACAGACACGGTCATAGCAAAGCCGAGGACACATCTGGCTTTAGAACGCAAGCTCGAGCTCCAATCACCCCTACGCTTAACGGCAAGAGTGGATCACAAACCACCTGGGGAACGACAATAGAGACTAGACAATTGTTACTCAAATAATTCTACGTAGACATGGCATGTCTGTTGTAACAAGTTTTTCTTTTGTTGTTAGTGTCCATGTTTGACATTGGTAACATATTGAAGGTATGAGGATCGTTTTATATAGTGCAGTTGTGGTGTTCACATTAACATATTTGTTTCTGAAAACAAGAGCTCTGCCGAAGACGGAGGTGTCGGGCCACTGGTGCAAATAAAACGGTGACACAGCGCATTTCCATTCTCTGGACTACATCCTGCTGGAAATCTAGTAGGACCATCGTTCTGATATGAAGGAGACCAGCGGGAGCTTGAGAATGAACGCTGAAGAAGAAGAAGTTTTATAATTTTGTGTTTTGTTGATTTCGATCTTGAATTTTATGTTTTGGTGAAAGATTTTTCTCCAAAAATTTCTTTAATACCGAGAAGCTTTTTACTCAGAGGGGTTAGTAACGTAATTGCAAAGATGTAGTGATAAGTAGCTTTTACAAGAAGAACAACTCACTGTATATGCATAATATCTACAAGGGATTTAATTTGTGGCATATACTTTGTCTCCACCTAAGACGGATGTCTCGGGCCATTAACGAAAATAAAACAGCGACACAGCGCATTTCCATTTTGTGGACTACATCCTGCTCGACATATAGCAGGATCACTGTCCTGCTACAAAAAAATCCAGTGGGAGTTTGAGAATGAAAGCTGAAGAAGAAGACGCTATACTTGGACTAATTGGCCACAAATGTGATCTCAAACTACCCCAAGACGAAAATATTGGTACTCATTCCCATTCCGCCCGTGTGTTGCCGGGGACCGAAAGCGGAGCAAAGAATAGCAACACTGTTTACCTTTCACGCATGTCGTAAAAGGCGACTAAAGAGATTATGGGATGAAGTTGGCTGTCCCATCCCATATATTGTCAGTGACCCAAAACCATGCTGAAGTCGGATGTGTCAGGCCGAAAGGCGCAGATATCGCAGCAATGCTGTAAACCACGACACACCGCATTCCGTTCTCCGGACTACATACTGTTAATCTGCAGGAGTTTGAGAACGAACGCAGAAGAAGAAGAAGAAGAATTCCCTTACACACCCATAAAATAAGTATAGAAAAAGCTAGATGGGATATAACCATCAACCCAGCATGTTTTGATTTTATTGATTTTCGGTTCTTTCATAGGACGATGTTGCCACTAATTTAACCAAAAAAGGAGATATAAAAAAACACCCCGCTAAAATACATAGAAACAGTACTATATCTACGAAAACAAGGCTAGGTGCTGATTGCAACAGTAAGAATGTACTTCTTGTTGGGGAAATTTTGTATAAGAATAAAGAAGATAAAGAAATCACAAAGAAATATGAAATTAGATTTAACTTTATTGAAATCAGATGCTGACATTAAAGAAAGATACAGCATAATTGTACAGAATAGATACAATGATATTGCAAAGATTTAGAGTATTGAAGATCAATGGGACATGCTAAAACATTCGATAAACCGAACATCTAAAGAAATAATACCAAAAGTAAAACATACATCAAAACAAAATTTGATGACAGATGAAATATTAAAATTGATGAGCAGCAGAATAAAAAATAAACACAAGAAAGAGGAATATAAGAAAATACATAAGGAGATACGAGAGAAATGCAAAATAGCAATAAGAAAGCTGGCTGAACAAGAAATGCACGGAAAAAGAATTACATTACAATCAAGACACAATATTACTACATAAACAAATGGATGTGATAACAAAGAAAAGAACGCAAACAGTTACAGGGCGTCTACAATCTAAGACATGGCAGGTATTAATAGGTGATCATATAGTACAGAGATGGTCAGAATATATATATAAACTTTATGGCAATAGACCCGAGATAAACATACAAGATAACGGCGAGGGTCCATGAATACTCACGGCAGAAGTAAGGGAAGTCCTAATGCACGTGAAATATGGCAAAATCGCAGGTCCAAATATTATTCCTCACATATTTCTCACATTAGAGGAATTATTAGCTTTAGGTGACTTTGGAGTTGAAATAATCACCAAATTGCTGAATGTCGTATATAATAGCGGACACATACGCGATGACTTAATGCGATCTATATTTTTAGCCTTACCATAGAAACCAAGGACCAGTGAATGGGAAGAACACTGTACAGTCAGACACATAAGCCAAATAACACAAATACTTCTCATAATTATCATGAAAAGAGGGAGAAACAAAATACAAACAGAAATAAGTCCAGAACAATGTGACTTCGTAGAAGGCAAAGGTACAAACAATGATATAAATATATATATTGAGAACAATAATAAAGAATTCTATAGAGGTAAAAACAGATCTGTCCCTATTTTTTTATAGACTACACAAAAGCATTTGATAAAGTTAAACATAGTGAAGTTATTTATATACATGCTAGAGAATTTGAACATTGATAATAAGGATTAAAGAATCCTCAAGAACATGTACTGGCAACAAACAGCAGTAATAAGAATAGGAAATCAATTTGGCCCTTTTCAACTAATAAAACAAGGAGATAGACCAGGTTGTTTACTTTCACCAGACCTGTTCTCTTTATACAGTCAAAACATAATGCGTCCAATAGTAGATATCCCAGGGATATACGTGGGAGGACATAACATAAATAATTTGAGATATGCGGATGATACTGTTTTGATTACTAAAAGTGAAAACGACCGTCAAAATTTAAGTAACGAAGTAGTAACAGAAAGTAAAGAGAAAGGTCTCTTCCTAAATACCAAGAAAACAGAAGTAATAGTTATTTCAAAGAAACAAAATAACACACCTTGCAAGATCATAGTGAATGATATAGTATTAAAACAGGTCCACCAATTCAAACATTTATGCACAACGATTACAGCAGACGGAAGAAGTTCAACAGAAATAGAAAGCAGAATAGGGCAGGCAAAAACAACATTCAGAAAAATGAAAAATACGAGGTATATTGTGTAATATGACCTTGTCATTAGAGGTGAGGAAGAGAGTTCTGCAGTGCTATATAACTGCTATACTAACATATGGATGCGAATCTTGGACAATTTGGACAAACAGGAAAGTGGGAAGTTAGAAGCAATAGAGATGTGGTTCTACAGAAGAATGCTGAGAATACCATCGACTGCCAGAAAAACTAATGTGGAGAAGTTGAGTCAAGGGTGAAACAAACCTTAATCAATAATATAAGAAAAAGACAGTATTCAATTATTTGGCCACATTATGAGACAAGGAGGTTTGGAGAACATAGTCACAAAAGGCAAGATTGAAGGCAATAGAGACAGAGGGCGACAACATGAGAAAATATTAGACAGTTTAACAACTCGGCACAGAAGGGAAACACATCGATCTTGATACATAATACTGGAGATATAGAGATGTGGGAAGCCATGATCGCCTACGCCAGCCGGTATGGCACCTATTGAATGAATGAGATGATATTTACAAAAAACGTAACAAAATATACGTGAAGATAATTTAATCGATCTGCGCGCTACACACTGAAGTCCCCCTCTCCTCCCCAGTGAGTAGCGCGCAGATCAATTGTTATAAATTATTAAAGAAAGCTGCGCATACTATGAATGAAGCTGTAATGAAAATGTTCTGGTGCATTAAAAACTAGAAACCAGAATATCAATTATTAAAAACACGAAATCGGTATATTGAGAAGTGTGACTTCCGGGATAAATATTCAAGGGCAGAACCTGATTTTCTTTGCAGTATTTACGTTTAGTCGTTTGTCATTTTTTTCTGAACGGTCCCGAAGAACAATTGCCTTCAGCGGGTTTCGAACCCGGTACATTCACCGTCACAGAAGATCTTCTACCACGCCGCCACATAGCTGGGCGCACACGCTTATATCCTTGTAATTTCCAAAAAAATTCACGCTCATAATAAAAGACAGACATTCTTATTATAATTGAGTAATTATGGCCAAATTGGTGTTCCATCTTTCATTCGTTGAAATCTATCACCGCCACCGGTTCGGTGCATTGCATATATAAAATAAATATAAAACTCGCCAATAAAAGGTTCGTAGAAATAAACCACTCAACTACGGAAACATAAAGAATGTAAATAAATGATAAACAAGATGAAAATGCTACAAATGGATATCAAATTATAAGAATGACCCTGTCTGCATCGTGCGAAAACAGTTTTTGTTTTTCGTGGTTCCAATTTGAATATCTAGAATGCTTTTTGTCTATTATCTGTTCCGTGTATGTATGTAGGATTTGTGGCGGTCGATGTTGGGTAGCAAGGAAGGAGAAATGAGGAAAGCCTAGCCATCTGTGAGTTAATGAAATAATGTTGTTTGATGGAACCCGGTTTTCGACAAATTTGTGAGTTTGTAAAATGAGTCAATTTGAGACACATTCGTCCAGGTACATAACAAAAATTGTGTAAATTAAAGAGATTTTGGAAAAATAACAATTATCCGAAGGAACGAGCAAGTGGTCTTAATCTAAATAACATTATTTTTTTTTTACCATTTCACTAATCTTCTTCTTCCTCGTTCATTTTCAAATTCCCACTGATTCTCTCTTGTAGCAGGATAATGGTCCTACAAGATTTCCAGCACTATGAATGGAAATGCATTGTGTCGTCGTTTTATTTCCACCAATGACCCGAAACATCAGTCTTCGGTGGCCTTTCCATGATCAAAAAAGGGATAACAGAAATCTGCTCTTCTTTGCTGCATTTCAATAGTTGAGGCAAATATGCCATTATGACGTCATGATGTTTATCTTCGCAAAGATGACACGTGCAGGATATTTTTGACACCCTTAGCTACAGTTTTGATAGGTTTCAAGACAGCGCAATGGTTTTTCTACTTTCCCTTAGCTAGAGTTTATATAGGTTTCAAGACAGCGCAATGGTTTTTCTAATATCTATCGCAATTTTAAGGATTTTATTTGAATCACTGTTGTAGAAAAGAGCTTACTAATAAGTGAATTTTGTAAAAACTGACGCCTGAGCACAATGCTTAGAACTTTATCCATGTTCTTCTTCTTTGTTTAGTCAGTCATCAGATTACAACACAGATATCTTCCAAGAACTATGTGGGGCCAGTTAGGTCTGGGATATAGTGCGGTCTCAATAAGTTATATTTTCTGCCTCTATAGTGTCGATCTGCGTGAAATATGTGTTCTACAGTTTCTGGACTCAATAAATGCAAATGTGTGTTTCGTTAATTTGAAACGTTTTGAACATATGGCTTGGGTCTAAGGGCCTCATAGACCTCGGTGCCAGTAACCTACTCTACATTATGATTCCTAATTCTGTTAAGTTCACTTCAGATTTTGAAATTAATGTTTTGTTCTCTGCACGATTCGAATATTCAAGAACTGACATCTTTGCACTCCGATCAGACCCATGGGTTCTTAGTTCATTTCAGCAGATGGAGAATATCATATGTGCTTATAGTTCCTGTAGCACAATGGTTTGTCATGTGCTTAATTCTTTCCCTCTGTCTTCCTTCCCTTATTATCCCACACTCGATTTCATATCCTCACAGTCTCTAGACTATTGCTTCATCCCACTCTCGATCCCAAATTCTTGCAGTCTCTAGACTATTGCTTCATCCCACTCTCGATCCCAAATTCTTGCAGTCTCTAGACTATTGCTTCATCCCACACTCGATCCCAAATTCTTGCAGTCTCTAGACTATTGCTTCATCCCACACTCGATCCCAAATTCTTGCAGTCTCTAGACTATTGCTTCATCCCACACTCGATCCCAAATTCTTGCAGTCTCTAGACTATTGCTTCATCCCACACTCGATCCCAAATTCTTGCAGTCTCTAGACTATTGCTTCATCCAACACTCGATCCCAAATTCTTGCAGTCTCTAGACTATAGCTTCATCCCACTCTCGATCCAAAATTCTTGCAGTCTCTAGACTATAGCTTCATCCCACACTCGATCCCAAATTCTTGCAGTCTCTAGACTATAGCTTCATCCCACTCTCGATCCAAAATTCTTGCAGTCTCTAGAATATTGCTTCATCCCACACTCGATCCCAAATTCTTGCAGTCTCTAGAATATTGCTTCATCCTTCACTTGATCTCAAATCCATGCAGTTTCTAGACTAATGCTTTATTCCACACTCGATCCCAAATTTCCTAGACGTAGCATCCCAAATTCGATCCCAAATTTTCTAGACGCCTCATCCCAAACTCGATCCCTAATTTCCTAGACGCTTAATTCCAAACTCGATCCCAAATTCCCTAGACGCTTAATCCCAAACCCGATCCATAATTTCCTAGAAGCTTCATCCCTAACCTGATCCCAAATTTCCTAGACGCTTCATCCTAAACTCGATTCCAAATTCATGCAGTCTCTGTACTAATGATTCATCCAAAACAGTATTACATTTAATACGCGATCCAGTATTGGTTTGAAGATCACAAATTTGTCCATATTCACAATTCCCACCACAGATACTGTCTTCGTAGCCAGCGTGTCAGCTCGTTCATTTATGCGTACCAAAGGGTAGTATATCCCTGTTGGTATTCCTAAGCATATTTGTTCGAAGCATGGCCATTCTGAAGCATAGGCTTTACGAAGCATGGCCATTCTGAAGCATAGGCTTTACGAAGCATGGCCTTTCTGAAGCATGGGCTTTACGAAGCATGGGCTTTACGAAGCATGGCCTTTCTGAAGCATGGGCTTTCTGAAGCATGGGCTTTACGAAGCATGGCCTTTCTGAAGCATGGGCTTTACGAAGCATGGACTGAGAGTCGTTGTGTCATGTATCATTAGATTCTGAATTTGGGCTTTCTAAATGTATAGTTTATCTATCTATATGTTTAGTTTATCTTTCTAAATGTATAGTTTATCTATCTATATGTTTAGTTTATCTTTCTAAATGTATAGTTTATCTATCTATATGTTTAGTTTATCTTTCTAAATGTATAGTTTATCTATCTATATGTTTAGTTTATCTTTCTAAATGTATAGTTTATCTATCTATATGTTTAGTTTATCTTTCTAAATGTATAGTTTATCTATCTATATGTTTAGTTTATCTTTCTAAATGTATAGTTTATCTATCTATATGTTTAGTTTATCTTTCTAAATGTATAGTTTATCTATCTATATGTTTAGTTTATCTTTCTAAATGTATAGTTTATCTATCTATATGTTTAGTTTATCTTTCTAAATGTATAGTTTATCTATCTATATGTTTAGTTTATCTTTCTAAATGTATAGTTTATCTATCTATATGTTTAGTTTATCTTTCTAAATGTATAGTTTATCTATCTATATGTTTAGTTTATCTTTCTAAATGTATAGTTTATCTATCTATATGTTTAGTTTATCTTTCTAATTGTACAGTTTATCTGCTTACATGTATAGTTTATTCCTACACAATGTACAGTTTATCTTTAGAAATGTATAGTTTATCTTTCTTAATATATAGTTCATATGTCTAATTGTATAGCTTATCTGTATAAAATGTACAGTTTATTTTTTTTAATGTATATCCTCTTTTTCCAAATGTATAGTTTATCTTTCTAAATGTATAATTTATCTTTTTTAATGTATAGCTTCTTTTTTCCACATATATAGTTTATCTTTCTGAATGTATAGTTTATTTTTCTAGATGTATGGCTTATCTTTTAGCCACAGCCACACACTTGTGTAGAATAAAAAATACATCGTAGTCTTATTTAATCACACTCACTCATTAGCTCACTCACTCAGCTGCTCACCCATCTACTCACTCACTCACTCACTCACTCACTCACTCACTCACTCACTCACTCACTCACTCACTCACTCACTCACTCACTCACTAGCTCACTCACTCACTCACTCACTCACTCACTCACTCACTCACTCACTCACTCACTAGCTCACTCACTCACTCACTCACTCACTCACTAGCTCACTCACTCACTCAATCACTAGCTCACTCACTCACTCACTCACTCGTTCACTCACTCGTTCACTCAATCACTCACTCACTTACTCACTCACTAGCTCACTCACTCACTAGCTCACTCATTCACCTTCTCATCCATCTACTCACTCACTCACTCACTCACTCACCCAATCCTTCACCCACCTATTAATCATTCACTCACCTACTCAATCACTCACTCACCCGCTTACTCACTCACCCAATAATTCATCCACCTACTCAATCACTCATTCACCCACTCACTCACACAATAACTCACTCATCTACTAATCACTCACTCACCCACTCCCTCGCTTACTCGCACACCCAATCACTCACTCACCCACTCCCTCGCTTACTCACACATCCAATCATCCACTCACCCACTCCCTCGCTTACTCACACACCCAATCACTCACTCACCCACTCCCTCGCTTACTCACACACCCAATCACTCACTCACCCACTCCCTCGCTTACTCACACATCCAATCATCCACCCACCCACTCCCTCGCTTACTCACACATCCAATCATCCACTCACTCACTCACATACTTTCAACCCAATAATATACAAAGACACTCTAAATAACATAACAACCAAGTCAATTGGACATACACAATTAGAACAAAACAATCTAATGCTCAATAAAAAATATCAAATCAATAATAAGGTCTTCTTTTATATATCCCATCCCGTTCTCCTCCTCAGTATTGCAAATAGACTAATTAAGTTTGGATGAGGGACATAACTGGAATAGAAATGTGGAACTAAGGGCAAGAAATCTGCCGATGGAAATCGAAGCAGGCATGTATGTTTAGAGTTCCGTAAAAATGTTTCATGGTACAGGACTGGTTCAGACAGATAAGAAATGGTCCAGGCTATTCGGAATAATTTACATGCCATGTATGTTCTCATATCATTTCACGGTAATCGTGTATAGATGTAGTGTTATTTGAGCAGTTATAGAATCGGGGGGGGGGGGGGGGTGATCTTCGTAGCGTAGTGTTGGACCCTTTTTCCTTTGCTTAGATCAGGGGTCGGGAGCCTTTTTATCTGAGAGAGCCATGGACATCACATATTTTGAAAAGTAATTCTGTGAGAGTCATACATTATGTTTAAAACTAAAAATTCAAGTAAATTCAAGCATTTTGTGTAATTTCAACACTAAAAGTACAATAATTATGTCTCTGAATTCTTTTTAATAACATTGTTATGCTGTTGCTAATCAATAATGAGTATGTCTTACCATTAATGCGACTTCTGATGCTGAGCTGCAGTAGAGTTTAGCTCATTTGTAGAATGAAATATTGATATGTAATTAATATGTAGATCAAAGGAGTCTAAAGAAACATTTTTTTTTATAATCGAACATTTGTCTGCGAGCCAGATGCAGCCATCAATAGAGCCACATCTGGCTCGCGAGCCATGGGTTCCTGTCCCCTGGCTTACATGATAAGAGTTCGATACCAGGCACAGATGTCTTGTTGGTGATTACATTTTTCAGAAATATCTTCGGGTTATCACTTGAATCTAGAGTTGTACTCTAGTCATGTGACCTGCTGCTCTGTTGAGAGAATGGTGTGAATGAGGGAATATCCGAGTACAATGGAGTCAATCTTCTAGGAATTGAGTCTATTTTAGCTGCTCTGTTGAGAAAATGGGGTAAATAAGGGAATATCCGAGTACAATGTAGTCATTCTTCTAGGAATTTAATCGATTTTAGCTGCTCTGTTGAGAGAGTGGGGTAAATAAGGGAATATCCGAGTACAATGTAGTCATTCTTCTAGGAATTGAGTCTATTTTAGCTGCTCTGTTGAGAGAATGGAGTAAATAAGGGAATGTCCGAGTACAATGGAGTCAATCTTCTAGAAATTGAGTCGATTTTAAATAAGGCACCCCTTTTAACCTGAGACGCAGTCCACCATAATGATGTATGATCATTTCTAGAATTTTTGCGGACTAAGACACGTTCTTCTACATAATATAGGTTCTGCGGACTGAGACATCGTGGTTAATACAATACGAATGATTGGTCACTGTGCGTATGTACTTTGTGTCGTCAGCCAATGAAAGTGACAGAAAATATTCGGCTTGACTAAGATCTTCTTCTCGTTCGGAGCTTAACATGTCTACACAACAAGTCTGGTGTTCTTAATAAATGCTGCTGTATTTGAAATCTCCGCAGTGTTGCCATTATGTTAACATGTCAACACAGCAAGTCTGTTTTCTTAATAAATGCTGCTGTATTTGAAAGCTCCTCAGTGCTCCCATACATCTTTCTGTGGATATCCATCTCTGTGTGCCAGTGTTCTTCCCTTAACTGGTTTAGTGCATTACAGTCTTGTATGATATGTTCAGATGTCTGTGCTGCCTGCCCACAAGGACACAGTGGTGATGGGACCAATCTTAGTCTATTTAAGTCGCTGTTTAATCTGTTGTGTCCTGTTCTGAAGCGGAAGATAATAACCTGCTCTGCTCTGTCGAGATAGTGGTAATTGTCTTTTGGGTGGTCGACTTTCCTGATGGTTTTGATAAGTGTCCTCTTTTCTTGGTGGGTGATTTCTTGGTCTTTTTGTTCCCGTGGTGCGAAAATAAGTGACGTTACGTGATTTCAGGACAGGAGACATATATCTTGGAGAAAGGTTTGCCTCAGACTCGGGACATAGACATATATCTTGGAGAAAGGTTTGCCTCAGACTCGGGACATAGACCTATATCTTGGAGAAAGGTTTGCCTCAGACTCGGGACATAGACCTATATCTTGGAGAATGGTTTGCCTCTAACTCAGAAAATATATCTCGGAGAAGGGTTTGCCTCAGAATCGGGACATATACCTTGGAGAAAGGTTTACCTTTACCTCGAGATACATTACCTGGAGAAGGGGTTGCCTCAGACTAGGGACGTATATCTTGAAGAAGGCTTTGTCTCAGACTAGGGGCATATATCTTGAAGATTGGTTTGCCTCAGACTAGGAACATATATCTTGGAGAAGGATTTGCCTCAGACTCGGAACATATATCTTGGAGAAGGATTTGCCTCAGACTCGGAACATATATCTTGGAGAAGTATTTGCCTCAGACTCGGAACATATATCTTGGAGAAGGATTTGCCTCAGACTCGGAACATATATCTTGGAGAAGGGTTTGCCTAAGATAGAGGCTGCCAGTTAATTATGTCAACTATTAGGAGGTAACGGTGTCTGAAAAAGTGTGAAAGTTGTTGATTATAGGGAGTGGTGGGGTTTGACAAAAGCTGACAAGAGGTAGTGATGGGGGTTTGACAAAAGTTGACAATATGTTCTTGTTTGTAGTTGGTTATATTTCATTCTAATAAATTGTCCAAACCAATCTATTTGTTGTTTCTCGATGTATTCTTGCGTGGTCTTATACCGAGTCTTCTCGTGATTTCATCATTTCTCATTTTGTCTAGTTTGGCCACTCTTACGGCTTTTCTCGGGCATTTATCTCACATGTTGTAAGTTTTCCCTGCTAGGCTGCTGTCAGCGCCCAGGTCTTATATATATATATATATATATATATATATATATATATATATATATATATATATATTTAATGCGATGTCTGAAATTGCAAATGTTAACAAATGGTTTCTCTCCAAGCCCCCCCCCCCCCCCAAAAAAAAATTGCTTATGGAAACGCTGTAATGTCCTCGTGATGATGTATCCCACTATGCGTATCTTCAGTGTATCCACTGGGAAAATAAAATATAAAGTGAATATATATTTGTGTTAACTATTTTCAATATTTATACAAT
Source organism: Meghimatium bilineatum (assembly GCA_034231615.1). Classification (NCBI taxonomy): domain Eukaryota; kingdom Metazoa; phylum Mollusca; class Gastropoda; order Stylommatophora; family Philomycidae; genus Meghimatium; species Meghimatium bilineatum. The sequence continues at coordinate 17,912,650 of CM067310.1, forward strand.
ATGATAGTATTCAAACTTTAAAACTTCCATTAAAAACCGTAATTGCTTTCAAATTTTACTATTTTAAATATTTTACTGTATCAGCTGATGACCTATTCAAAATAATCTTTAGATACCCCATTTGGTACTACGACCCATGGGTTGAGGATCCGTGCTTTATGGGCGCTTGTTTCACGGAGATTTGTATAGGGAGACATGGAGCAATATTTTGAACTTTGAGGGCCACAGACCAGTCCAGAAGACCGCAGGAAGATAGCTATTTGAAGGATAAACGCGGTTTATTGCAAAAAAAACAAAAAACTATTAAAAAAACATGGTGACATGATTGTTTGTTATTTGTTATGTTTGTTAAGTAGGGGTTTATGCCTCAATTGGTCGAGGCCCGCCTTTTTCAACCTACGACTGGTGTCCATGTTGGTTATATCGAGGTGCTGGTGACATGAAAAGAGTGCCAACAGCATTTGATTAGACATCTGAGAGGGCATCACCAGAAGAGCAACAACAAGGACAAATAGATAGACAGATTACATCAAACATGCCATAGCTTCAACGTGAAAATAAACATAGAAAAGATCGAAGTAATGAAGATAGGAAGAACAGAGAGAAACACCGATATATATATTTCCTATATATATTGGAAACAACAGACCGAAAAAGTGACATAAATTCACATACCTAGGAAGTAATGTAAAAACAGACGGCAAGAGCAGCAAAGAAATACACAATAGATGTAGTAAAGCATAATGACGAAGACAAATGACACCAATCTTCAGAAACAAAAATGTAGATTTAAACACCAAAAATAGCACTATTAAAAACGATTATTATACCAACGCTGTGATACCAAAACGAAACATGGACAACGACAGCGCAAGACAAATGTAAACTTGTGACAGCTGAAATGGCATGCTTACGCAGAATCCCAGGAATATCGATAAGAGACTGAATGAGGAATGAGGACATTAGACAAAGATCTGGCACCGCCTCAATCTTGGAATGCATCAAGAGACAACAGATCAAATGGTTTGCACACATCAGTAGATTACCATCAGACAGCATACCACAGCACGTTATACTACACAGATACAGCGACGGCAGACATAGACGTCGACCACAAAGCTATACTACACAGCTATGCTACACAGATACAGTGAAGACAGCCATAGAGACAGACCACGAAAACGATGGACCACCGAAAGAAAAGAGACAAACTCCACAATATACTCAGCACACACGAGGGCCATCTCCAGAAAACTCTTTTGCCTCTCACGTTGAAAGACTACAAAGGGTTTCGCGAATAGATAGATAGATAGACAGACCTGATGTGTGTGTGTGGGGGGGGGGGGGAAGGCACGGATGATGATTTATTCCAAAATGTGCCACAGTCCAAAAAAGGTTGCAAACTACTGCTCTGGACGCAAAGGCACGCTCTATTAAAAAATAAACAAATAGAAGAGAAACCAAGAAGGTTATAACATGGCATATTATTGATAAAAATGTGGGATGTCTAAGTTAAAAATATGTTACGTCTAAGGTAAAATGTGGGATGTCTAAGTTAAAAATATGTTACGTCTAAGATTAAAATGTGGGATGCCTAAGTTAAAAATATTTCACGTCTAAGATAAAAATGTGGGATGTCTAAGTTAAAAATATGTCACGTCTAAGATAAAATTGTGGGATGTATAAGTTAAAACATATGTCACGTCTAAGATAAAATTGTGGGATGTATAAGTTAAAACATATCTCACGTCTAAGATAAAAATGTGGGATGTCTAAGTTAAAAATATGTTACGTCTAAGATAAAATGTGGGATGTCTAAGTTAAAAATATGTCACGTCTAAGATAAAATGTGGGATGTCTATGTTAAAAATATGTCACGTCTAAGATAAAATGCGGGATGTCTAAGTTAAAATATGTCACGTCTAAGATAAAATGTGGGATGTCTAAGTTAAAAATATGTCACGTCTAAGATAAAATGTGGGATGTCTAAGTTAAAAATATGTTACGTCTAAGATAAAATGTGGGATGTCTAAGTTAAAAATATGTTAGTCTAAGATAAAATGGGGGATGTCTAAGTTAAAAATATGTCACGTCTAAGATAAAATGTGGAATGTCTAAGTTAAAAATATGTCACGTCTAAGATAAAATGTGGGATGTCTAAGTTAAAAATATGTTACGTCTAAGATAAAATGTGGGATGTCTAAGTTAAAAATATGTTACGTCTAAGATAAAATTGTGGGATATCTAAGTTAAAAATATGTCACGTCTAAGATAAAAATATGGGATGTCTAAGTTAAAAATATGTCACGTCTAAGATAAAATTGTGGGATGTATAAGTTAAAACATATGTCACGTCTAAGATAAAAATGTGGGATGTCTAAGTTAAAAATATGTCACGTCTAAGATAGAAATGTGGTATGTTTAGGTTAAAAATATGTCACGTTTAAGATAAAAATGTGGTATGTTTAGGTTAAAAATATGAAACGTCTAAGATAAAAATGTGGGATGTCTACGATAAAAATTTGGCATGCCGAAAAGTTCAAGTAGCATTGACACATTTGCCGTTCTCAGTTTAACAGTAGTTAATGTTCGTATTTAGGGTATTGACAATTTTCTCGTTCATCCTCAAACTCCCGCCGGATCTCTGTTATAGCTGGACAATGGTCATACTAGATGTCCAGTAGGATGTAGTCCAGTGAACAGAAATACGTTGTGTCGCTGTTTTATTTGCGTGAATGTTCTGACACATCCGATTTCGGCTGTATATGTATTGAATAATATAAAAACAATGTCGACTTATAAATAAACGCAATTAAAATCGTACAATTATGCTGACGAAGGTAATGATAACCATAATAATAAAAATATAAATGATAATAATAATGCTAGCAAAGACGATGCCATAGACAAATGACATTGGTTAATATCTCAAGATGGCATTTAGAAACCGCCATAAGTATGCTTGATTAGAGAAGGCCGATTCGACGCTGACGTCAGTTCATTTTTTCCCCCTTTTTGTTCTGGATACTGTTTAATGATAGCTTCCCCTTTATTATTATTTATTCTTGTTATATTTTTGTGAAATAACAAATACCCGTCTGGATAAATATCTGCAAGTGTCTGTTTATTTAGACCGGATATGACCTTAATGACATGAAAATACTTGAACACATTCGGTAACTTGGGATTTTTTCTTAATAAGGCGGGAAACTTTTTCATTAATTGGCGCCATCAAGGGAGCTAATCTCTCAGGTCCTTTAATTAGAGTAGCATCCCCTACTCTTTAATTTCCTCTTAAAAAATGTGTGAGTGCGCTTAAATTTCTAATAAAATTTTAATCAATTCAATATATATTTTTTGAGACGTCTTTCTTCCAGTGAAGACTGCATTATTACTGTATCTTGTAATTGGGATGTTCTATTGTGACAGAAATTTGCAGTAAATTATGTCATTGAAAGATCTGTTGTCTTTGTAGAACAAAATAATCGCGAAAGAAAGGGAAACAATTGTCGTCAAGTGTTTCCATCGTGCACTCTCACTGGATGCTGGAGTAATTAGAAATGTGGAACAATGAGATTGTTGTTGCGTACAATGTTCTCCCTTCTGGGATAAATTACTATGCATGACTTAAGTCCAAAATTGATTTTGTATACAGCGATTTGTGTTAGGTAGAAGTAGGTTTTCAATAGATTGGTATGTAGAAATGCTCATATTAACTAGATTGTCGTTCTGTGAGCTACGATGTATGTGTTCTTGATCGCGCGCCACAACGACATTGAGGTGCTTATAGTACGATTCAGTGGAATCTCTATAACGCATTATTTTATAATGAACTACCCTATATAACATCAAAACTTTTCAAACTCCGCAATTATATTTGTTCTATATTGGTTGTACTGTATATAACGAATTTCTGTTATTACATATATACTTTGTCGGTGCGGACCAAGTTGTTATAACGGAATTCCACAATTTGTTGTGTAGACGCTACATTTGCACTGTCTTGCCATTTTGATCAGTGTTTCCAGAATTTGATTAGTTATTTCAATCGAAGACAGATGTGTCGGGCCATTAGCGCAAATAGAAGGCGATTAACCTTACTGTTCCCTATTAACCGCGATAACTGAGGGATGATTGTATCTCCGACACCACTGCGCGATGACAATTTCGTTACATATTGACGCTAGTCAGTCCGGTTCGAGCATTGGAGGGGCGTTCAATGAAACCGACACGAAAAAGGTAGATGCAAGACGAGATACGAAAAGATAACATACTGAGTGCAATTAAAGGGCAGCACAGTGCCAGAGTGCAGCGCCAATTACAAAAACGTTCCAAGGAAATCGGAACTACAAGCTCTGTTGGCTCGAGACAAGTTTCTAGTTACCGGTGCTCCTTACGGGCAGAGACACAATCGTGGGCGCCCTTCAAAGAAAAAGCCCTGGCTCAACTCTACTGTCGAGCGTTCGTGTACGAGAAACATGCTCGCGGAGAGAAAAGGTTTCGTACCCAATGGGCTCAGGCACAAACAGGACAACGAAGGCAGTCCTTGCCAAACTCTACTGTCAAGCTTTCCTATACCGGAAGCATGCTCGATAAAAGAACGCGTTCAGTACCCGATGGACTCAGGCACAAAGGAGGAAAAGGTCGTTCAGCTTGAGAACACGCTATGCTCCCAAATGCGTGGTGAAACTCAGACTTGGACGAGGGGTTCACGATGTCGGTGAACGACACCTCGGCTGAGAAGCGAAATAGCCCTGGTCCAAACCTTCTGTCGAGTTCTTCCTTAACCGGAACCAGGCTTGTAGATGAGAAAGGGTTCAGTACCCGATGGGCACATGCACAAAAGGTCTAATTACACGGAACAACTTCACTGACTGTGGAACTCCTCGTGCGAGATAAACGTGAAATGACAAGCGTCTCGGCGTAGAATCATTACACACCCACGCGCCTGTCGACAGATAGGCAGGCTGTCAGACGCTAGGGAAGTCACTACCTGAATTAAAGGCATGACTGAAACGGATGTGCTGGGCCTCGGAGGCCCTATCCACAAAGTGAGCCAACCGAGGTGGAAATAACACAGTTCAACTGAGGAACTAGCAGTACAATGTACTTCACGTTCCGCAGCGAAATTCAGCTATATTTCATCATCATCACGTGTCACGATGTAGAGCTTATTAAAGTCATAAATTGCTATAGCTATCACGTCATTAATTTAACTCACCAGAACCTTCCTTCTTCGCGGTCCGCATGTCTCACATGTATAAATATATATATTATTACCACGCTACCTTTATATTCAAACTTTGAGGCTGTATTTCACTGAATTACAACCTCCATTACTTTTAATAATCAGAAATTGCCGATATAGAAAAGTTGTCTTAAGTCCCCTGTTGAAAGAGAAGTGTTCCGCACAAAAGGTACAAACTAAATGACCATGGAAGGTTATGAAAGGAAAGTATCTACCACAAAAGGTGCAAATTCAATGACCATGGAAGGTTATGAAAGGAAAGTATCTACCACAAAAGGTGCAAATTCAATGACCATGGAAGGTTATGAAAGGAAAGTATCTACCACAAAAGGTACAAATTATATGACCATGGAAGGTTATGAAAGGAAAGTATCTACCACAAAAGGTACAAATTCAATGACCATGGAAGGTTATGAAAGGAAAGTATCTACCACAAAAGGTACAAATTCAATGACCATGGAAGGTTATGAAAGGAAAGTATCTACCACAAAAGGTACAAATTCAATGACCATGGAAGGTTATGAAAGGAAAGTATCTACCACAAAAGGTACAAATTAAATGACCATGGAAGGTTATGAAAGGAAAGTATTTACCACAAAAGGTACAAATTAAATGACCATGGACGGTTATGAAAGGAAAGTATCTACCACAAAAGGTACAAATTAAATGACCATGGAAGGTTATGAAAGGAAAGTATCTACCACGAAAGGTACAAATTCAATGACCATGGAAGGTTATGAAAGGAAAGTATCTACCACAAAAGGTACAAATTAAATGACCATGGAAGGTTATGAAAGGAAAGTATCTACCACAAAAGGTACAAATTCAATGACCATGGAAGGTTATGAAAGGAAAGTATCTACCACAAAAGGTACAAATTCAATGACCATGGAAGGTTATGAAAGTAGAGCATCTAACACAAAAGGTACAAATTAAATTATCAAATGGGAAGTTTGGGGGGGGGGGTTGGGGTGTGCTGTTATTCATACATTACGTTAACAATTTTAGGCCAATTTGTCACCCCCTCCCCCTCTTGGCCAAAACTTTCACAAATTCAGGGACAAAGTTCATTATATTTGTTAAAAATACTTCCCTTAAAAATATTTTAACATAAAAAGTACCAGAAAACGAAATGATTTTTTTCTCCTAATCTTTAGACAACAATTCAAGAAACTTAATTGGTGGAGAGAAAACAGTATTCTTGACGTCAACTTTTATCACCGTCTACCCTCCCTCCCTCTTGTCAACAACTTTCAAGCCTATTTCATACCCCATTCACACCAATAAAATGAACAATTTAAAGTTATGAACATCAGATGGCAAGACAAGATTCCAGATACCACTGTCCTTGACAGATCTGGTATCCCCAGCATTGACACTATCTTGATGAAGACAGATTCGTTGGGCAGGTCATTTGGTGCTTATGCCAGACCATCGTCTGCCAAAGATACTTCTCTATGGTGAGCTGGAGAAGGGTAAACAATCGCAATGTTGCCAAAAGAAGCGCTATAAGGACTCGTTAAAAATCTCACTGAAAGCCTTTGAAATATACCACAACACATGGGAAGAACTTGCCCAAAATAGATCTACATGGCGTTCTACAGTCAAAAAGAGCGCATCATCTTGTGAAAAGAGGAGAAATGCAGCAGCTCAACAGCGGAGAGTAGCTAGAAAGTCACGGATAGATCAAAATCCGCCTATAGTGGTTATTCCATGTCTGAAGTGTCCAAGAACATTTACAACTCCAATAGTGCTCATTGTGGGTGTTGAATAGGGCTCATTGTGGGTGTCGAATAGGGCTCATTGTGGGTGTCGAATAGGGCTCATTGTAGGTGTCGAATAGGGCTCATTGTGGGTGTCGAATAGGGCTCATTGTGGGTGTCGAATAGGGCTTATTGTGGGTGTCGAGTAGGCTTCATTGTGGGTGTCGAATAGGGCTCATTGTGGGTGTCGAGTAGGCTTCATTGTGGGTGTCGAATAGGGCTCATTGTGGGTGTCGAATAGGGCTTATTGTGGGTGTCGAATAGGGCTCATTGTGGGTGTCGAGTAGGGTTCATTGTGGGTGTCGAGTAGGGTTCATTGTGGGTGTCGAGTAGGGTTCATTGTGGGTGTCGAATAGGGCTCATTGTGGGTGTCGAGTAGGGTTCATTGTGGGTGTCGAATAAGGCTTATTGTGGGTGTCGAATAGGGCTCATTGTGGGTGTCGAATAGGGCTCATTGTGGGTGTCGAATAGGGTTCATTGTGGGTGTCGAATAGGGCTCATTGTGGGTGTCGAGTAGGCTTCATTGTGGGTGTCGAATAGGGCTCATTGTGGGTGTCGAGTAGGCTTCATTGTGGGTGTCGAATAGGGCTCATTGTGGATGTCGAATAGGGCTTATTGTGGGTGTCGAATAGGGCTCATCTACGAACCTTTGTGTATGGTCATAATTATAACTGAATTTTCAAAAGTGACGTAAAACGTGGTCATCATCACTTGTGATGGACGAACATACACCCCCCCCCAATTAGTTGACGTAATTTAGTGACAGCCATTTTTTATCTCAAATTTTGAAGATTTAAATTAATGCATCTTCTATGTTTATCTTCCTGCATACATTTCCTGTTCAACTCGCATATTCAAACATAACAAATATAACAAGTAACACTGCACGTGATCAACCTCTCATAATTTCATTCTTTTGTTTCCTAATATAAATCTGCTTTTGAAATTTTCATATACATTATCTATCCCGTCATGCAACTTGCATTCAAGCAACGAGATTTCACGTTATTAAATCAGTCTTTAGAATATTATTATTTTTTTTTCATTTCAAAACACGTCCGCCTAAAATATTCTTATTTTAAAAGGGTGTTTGATGATTTGTTTCATATTTTCCAGTTTATTCAGGTATTTTAATAAGTTCGTGTTTTTTTTAAATTTTCTATGATCCGTATTTTTGTTATTTTAGGACAGGGTATTGAAAGATTTAAAAAACGCAAGCTTACATATTTCAGACATATAAAAAGACAGAACTGTTTGGAAAGATTAATTAAGTAGGAGAAAGTTCCAGAACACGAGGCAGACCAAAACAATGATGGGCACATGACATCGAAGACATTCTGAACATGAAACTGGAAGAAGCTGGACAGCTCGCACAGAACAGTGAGGCTTACAGAGTGGTTGTGAGGACAACGTTCTACAAAGGACACATAGACAGAGAAACCGAGAGAGAGAGAGAGGGAGAGACAGAGAGTATTTATTAAATAATACTGTCCTTTATTCCAATCCACATTTTCTTGTAAAAAATCGTTTTTGTTTTATTCGACGTACGCGGCTCATTGAGTCGTTGATTTTGAGAATAGTTGTTTTTAGTTTTCACTGGATGTAAACAATAACATCTTCATCTAGATCATCATTGTCACGAACATCATCATTATCATCACGAACATCATAACCATCAACACCCAGAGTGGTTGTATAGACAGCCCTCACCACCATCAACACCCACCGTGATTTTATTGACAGCAGCTAACTACAAACAAACCACAATGGTTGAATAGACATTGTATAGCCATCAAATCCACAATGATTGTAAGGACAGCTTTAACCACCAACACCCACAATGATTGTATAGAGAGCTCGAACTATACCACCACCCACAGTGATTGTATGTACAGCGCCTAACCACCACCACCCACAGTGATTGCATGTGCAGCGCGTAACCATCACCACCAACAGTGATTGTATGTTCAGCGCCTAACCACAACCACCCAAAGTGAATTTGTATGGACATCTCTAACCACCACCACCCACAGTGATTGTATGTACAGCACCTAAGCACAACCACCCAAAGTGATTGTATGGACATCACTAACCACCACCACCCACAGTGATTGTATGTTCAGCGCCTAACCACAACCACCCAAAGTGATTGTATGGACATCACTAACCACCACCACCCACAATGATTGTATGTACAGCGCCTAACCACGAACATCAACAATGAATCTATCAGATTCTCAGAGCTTGTTGCGTAGACTAGAAAAGTGCATGCAAGGAAGAAAGTAATAATGTAACAGCGTATGCACACAGCATGTAAGAATGGAGTACTTACGTAAAACACAGGTTTATCGGTTTATCTAATCACTTCACTCAGACACAACAGACTATAACTAACACTAGTGGGTAATGATGGGAACACAAGAAAACATACAAATAACAATACACAAATCATATTCAACTTTTCAATCAAAAGGTCTTTATCAAGATATACACAAAACATCACAAGACGACAAATGGAAAAATTATCACAACTAACAAACGTATCAAACGGAAATATGGAAATTAGATGCCGGAAGGTCAGGAAGTACATAAAAACGTAAATATATGTGGAAACGACACGAACAAAAAGATGAGTAAATGACGGAACAAAAAGAATAAAGACAAGGACCACATCAACCCAGTACTAAACATAAGAGTGGTCGGAATTGAGTCCAAAAGGCTTGTGTGCACCCAATTAAAAAATGAGGCAATGTTCTAGAGCGTACCTAGATCTATCATCGGTGGTGCAAGATCTGATGGCGGTGAAATGAATATAAAAAGCACCATGATGACCAACGCCGTTGAAGTGTGTGGCTACAGGAGTGAGTGTTCTGTGCTTGATGGCATGAAGATGATTACAAAAGCGATCGCACAATCTTAAGCCGGTTTTCCCGATGTCTCATTTTTGATTTGGGTACACTCAAGCCATTTGGACTCAATTCCGACCACACTTATGTCTAGTACTGGGTTGGTGTGGTCTTTGTTTTTATTCTTTTTGTTCCGTCATTTACTCATCTTTTTGTTCGTTTCGTTTCCACATATATTTGCGTTTTTTATGAACTTCCTGACCTTCCGGCATATCATTTCCATATTTCCATTGGATACATTTGTTTGTTGTGATAATTTTTTATTCGTCGTCTTTTGATGTTTTGTATGTATTGATAAAGGTCTTTTGGTTGACACGTTGAATATGGTTTGTGTATTGAAATTTGTATGTTTTCTTGTGTTCACATCATTACCCACTAGTTTTAGTTATACTTTTAGTCTGCCGTGTCTGATTGAAGCGATTATATAAACCTGTGTTTTACGTAAGTACACTTGTTGTTAGGTTTCACGCAGTTACCTTGTTTTGATTGTCGTTAAGAAAGGAGTAGGACATTCTTCTTAGCAACGTCTAAGACACCGCCTGGATCTACTGTTTAGATCAGACGGGATCAAAGGCAATGATAGAGCTGATGGGTTGGCAGGTAAACCCAATGTATGGGTTGGCATACATTGGGAAGCACGTTGGTTAAAAAAGGCCAGGGCTGAGTAAATTAGTGTAGTCATGGATGTGCTACAGAACGATGAGGAGGAGTCTATTGTTATTCGTCATAATTTTTATTGTCGCTTGTTTCAAATGAGGTCCGGTGAGAGAGTGAGGTCCGACAAGAGAGTGAGGCACGACGACAGAGTGAGGTTGATGCGTCTTGTCACTTGTTTTAAATGAGGTCCGACGAGAGAGTGAGGCTGATGCTTCTTACCACTTGTTTCAGGTGAAGTCCGACGAGAGAGTGAGGTCCGACGAGAGAGAGAGTGAGGTCCGACGATAGAGTGAATCCCGACGAGAGAGTGAGGTCCAACGAGAGAGTGAGGTCCAACGAGAGAGTGAAGTCCGACGAGAGAGTGAGGTCCAACGAGAGAGTGAAGTCCGACGAGAGAGTGAGGTCCGATGAGAGAGTGAGGTCCAACGAGAGAGAGTGAGGTCCAACGAGAGAGAGTGAGGTCCAACGAGAGAGAGTGAGGTCCGATGAGAGAGTGAGGTCCAACGAGAGAGTGAGGTCCAACGAGAGAGTGAAGTCCGACGAGAGAGTGAGGTCCAACGAGAGAGTGAGGTCCGACGAGAGAATGAGGACCGACGACAGAGTGAGGTCCAACGAGAGAGTGAAGTCCGACGAGAGAGTGAGGTCCAACGAGAGAGTGAGGTCCGACGAGAGAGTGAGGTCCGACGAGAGAGTGAGGTCCGATGACAGAGTGAGGTTGATGCATTATACAGCTCTTCCTCAATTAAATTAAAATCTGTAATGAGTCATATTTCCATCCACGAAAATAAGTAAGACCATGAAGAGGAGGCTGAATGAAATAATTGACATGTAGAAATAATGATATAAATGGAAGAGACTAGGACAGAGTGGAGAAGGCACGTCCTCTCTGGAAATAACTTCTTCTTTTTCTTCTTTCTCAAACTCCTGCAGATTAGCAGGATGTAGTCCGGAGAACGGAAAGCGTTGTGTTATGGTTTACAGCATTGCTGCGATGTCTGCGCCTTTCGCCCTGACACATCCGACTTCAACATGGCTTTGGGTCACTGGCCCTATATGGAATGGTACAGCCCTCCATCCCATAACCTCCTTAGTCGTCTTTTATGACATGCGTGGAAGGTAAATAGTGTTGCTATTCTTTGCTCCCCTTTCGGGTCCCGGCAACACAAAGGCGAAAAGAACTTAAGAACCCACAACTAACAACTGACTTGGTCACTAAGCATATATACTCTTTAATTATTGACGGGGTGGCAAGCAGGGTAGTGATGGGAATGGCTGACGGGGTGGTAAGCAGTTTAGTGATGGGAATGGCTGACGGGGTGGTAAGCAGGGTAGTGATGGGAATGGCTGACGGGGTGGTAAGCAGGGTAGTGATGGGAATGGCTGACGGGGTGGTAAGCAGGGTAGTGATGGGAATGGCTGACGGGGTGGTAAGCAGGGTAGTGATGGGAATGGCTGACGGGGTGGTAAGCAGGGTAGTGATGGGAATGGCTGACGGGGTGGCAAGCAGGGTACTGATGGGAATGGCTGACGGGGTGGTAAGCAGGATAGTGATGGGAATGGCTGACGGGGTGGCAAGCAGGGTACTGATGGGACTGGCTGACGGAGCAGCAAGCAGGGTACTGATGGGAATGGCTGACGGGGTGGTAAGCAGGATAGTGATGGGAATGGCTGACGGGGTGGCAAGCAGGGTACTGATGGGACTGGCTGACGGAGCAGCAAGCAGGGTACTGATGGGAATGGCTGACTGGGTGGTAAGCAGGATAGTGATGGGAATGGCTGACGGGGTGGCAAGCAGTGTACTGATGGGACTGGCTGACGGAGCAGCAAGCAGGGTACTGATGGGAATGGCTGACGGGGTGGTAAGCAGGATAGTGATGGGAATGGCTGACGGGGTGGCAAGCAGTGTACTGATGGGACTGGCTGACGGAGCAGCAAGCAGGGTACTGATGGGAATGGCTGACGGGGTGGTAAGCAGGATAGTGATGGGAATGGCTGACGGGGTGGCAAGCAGTGTACTGATGGGACTGGCTGACGGAGCAGCAAGCAGGGTACTGATGGGAATGGCTGACGGGGTGGCAAGCAGGGTACTGATGGGAATGGCTGACGGGGTGGCAAGCAGGGTAGTGATGGGAATGGCTGACGGGGTGGCAAGCAGGGTACTGATGGGAATGGTTGACGGAGTGGAAAGTAGGGTACTGATGGGAATGCCTCTTGTACCGTGATGCTAGTTCATAATCACACATACGTTACTTGGTCACACACATACCCGCATATATTTGCTTATATATATATATACATACACACACCCACAATACTTTACGAACTGACACACACGTAAAATTGCGTACATACACACATACTATATGAAGTTACATACACTCACTCACGGACTCATATATATATATATATATGCTTACATACACACACATACTTTATAATCTGACACACACGTATATCTGCTTACATACACACATACCTACTTCATGAACGGATACACACATATCTCTATTTACATACATACAAATACTTTATGAACTGACACATATCTCTGCTTACATACACACATATACTTTATCAATTGACACACACATATCTATACTCACATACACACATACATTTTATGAACTGACACACACATATATTTGCTTACATACACACATATACTTTATCAATTGACACACACATATCTATACTCACATACACACATACATTTTATGAACTGACACACACATATCTCTGCTTACATACACACATATACTTTATCAATTGAAACACACATATCTATACTCACACACACACACACATGCATCATGAACCGACACACACATATCTCTGTTTACGTACACACATATACATACTTTATGAACTGACAAACACACATCTCTACTTACATACACACACACACACATGCATCATGAACCGACACACACGTATATCTGCTTACATACACACATACGTACTTTATGAACCAACACATACATCTGATCAATGGAGGAACTTCCCTATAATAACTCTGTCCCGGAAGGGTCACCTCCCACATCCTGAGGCCGAGCATCCGGGTGATCATCAGACCTGAGGTCATAATTTATTTGGTCACAACATAATTGACCAGCCATTTAGAGAACACCACGACAGACGGAGAAACAGGGCTTGTAAGTCATGTGACTTGACATGAGTGCCTGGTTAATCCCAGTCAGAAGTCATAATTTCGCTTGACCTATTGGCAATTAATGTGCCTAATTTAAACATCACATTTTGTCATCTGTAGGGAGCGAAAGACCGACGTTTCCGTAACCTTTTCACACTTCCTTTCAAATATACGGATGACGGATCAAGAGGGAAAGGTCAGGAATGTCAGAAGGAAGCCAAGCCGTTCTCCAGAATATGGAAGTTCGGCATTCTGGTCCACGGACATCTAACTATTTTAGCCAAGGTCAAACTGTGACGTCACAGATTGGGGAAAAGGATATTTCCTTCGGGATATTCCGATTCTCACTTAGTTAGTTAGTTAGTTTGTTCATTTCGTGCCGCAAGCGACACATAGGGCAGAGATTTTGGCTCTCCATATGATGCGGTCCGCTGCCTGCAGCTTTAGTTCCTGGATGGTCTTACAGCCTATTAATTCCCCCTTCTTTAAGAATGGTGTTTTTAAGGGTTGTTTTAGGTCTTCCTCTTTTTCTTTACCCTCAGGTGACTACATAAGGGCTTGTTGGTTTATTCTGTTTACATCTAGTCGTAAAACGTGACCAAGGTATTTCAATCTTCGTTTTCTTATGATGTTTGAAACATACTCTTGGTGTGTTTTGTCTCTTAGATCACTATTTGTGACGAAATCGCTCCATTTTATATGTTTCTCACTAGTAAATAAATAAAATAAGTACATTTCCCGGATAGTTTTGCCCGCTGATCTCACGACGCGTCTCTTGATGATGATGATGAAGCAATTCTCTTATATGTGAGCAGGTAGTTCTTAGCAATCAATTGTGTTTGTTTCGATGCGCGAGCAGTACCACCAATATAGCTCTTGTATTTGTTTGAGTAATGGGAAGGTTTCATCAGAACTTTATTTCACACTCAAAAGATACCGTCTCCTGATGTTGTGCAATATTGATCGAGACATTGTTGGCAAAAGGCCTTTTGGTTGAAACGTTGAACATGATTTGTGTATTGTAATTTGTATGTTTTCTAGTGTGCACATCATTACCCACTAGTTTTAGTCTGTCGTGTCTGATTGAAGCGATTATATAAACGTGTAAGCACAATTTTACGTAAGTACAATTGTTGTTACGTTTCATGCAGTTACCTTGTATTCATGGCCATGTGTACATGTGGACAGGCAGCACAGAGTGCCAAGCATATACTTCAAGAGTGTACAAAGCATGAAACGCTGAGGCAGACATATTGGCCAGAGGAAACAACACTGGAATCAATCAAAGCTCTATGGACCACTGTATGAACTACAAAAGACAGTGAGTTTTATTCAGGAGACAGAATTACAGATATAGACATGTTTCAAGTGTGAGTTTTATTCAGGAGACAGAATTACAGATATAGACATGTTTCAAGTGTGAGTTTTATTCAGGAGACAGAATTACAGATATAGACATGTTTCAAGTGTGAGTTTTATTCAGAAGACAGAATTACAGATATAGACATGTTTCAAGTGTGAGTTTTATTCAGGAGACAGAATTACAGATATAGACATGTTTCAAGTGTGAGTTTTATTCAGGAGACAGAATTACATATATAGACATGTTTCAAGTGAACGAAATAAGAAGAAGAAGAAGAAGAAGAAGAAGATCGAGACATTGACGGCGAACACCATGCTATGTATTCCCGATCATCCGAAAGGGCTCTGCTATTATGCAGGGCTAAAATAGTCAGCTTGATTCTGGGCTCTTCCATGGAATTGTCACACACTGTACATTGTTTGATTTTTACACACCTAATGCCCACACCTGAGACCACATGAATGCCCCACCTGTTCATAGAAGACCACATGAATGCCCCACCTGTTCATAGGAGACCACATGAATGCCCCACCTGTTCATAGGAGACCACATGAATGCCCCACATGTTCATAGGAGACCACATGAATGCCCCACATGTTCATAGGAGACCACATAAATGCCCCACCTGTTCATAGAAGACCACATGAATGCCCACCTTTTCATAGGAGACCAAACAAATGCCCACACCTGAGACCACGTGAATATCCCACATGTTCATAGGAGACCACATTAATGTCCCACCTGTTCATAGGAGACCACATGAATGCCCCCCTGTTCATAGGAGACCACATGAATGCCCCACCTGCTCATAGGAGACCCCATGAACCCATGGTCAAGGCCCGAACTCATGTAGTTTAATCAGATGCTATGATGGGTCCTCTGGCTGTTACACTACAAAGGGAACGTAATTCTACAAAGAAA
Organism: Meghimatium bilineatum; assembly: GCA_034231615.1. Taxonomy (NCBI): domain Eukaryota; kingdom Metazoa; phylum Mollusca; class Gastropoda; order Stylommatophora; family Philomycidae; genus Meghimatium; species Meghimatium bilineatum. The sequence continues at coordinate 17,928,656 of CM067310.1, forward strand.
GTTGTGTACTCATTCCACAAAATGACAGCCTCACTATATCAGCATATCTATTGTCTTTCTCCAGGTGGTTTGTTATCAACTATTGCCGTTAAAAGTACGGGGGGGGGGTGATATGTATCTTCACACAGATACTTCTATCGGATCGCAAAGTCAGTCACAGAAGCTAGCTTGGGCAGGGCCTGAATGTTTACACAACCCTGTCCGCCATATTGGCCAGATGATTGGCATGCCCATCGTGTGTTATTGTACTGCTGCATGATGGTTGATCTGATAGACTAATAGTTAGACAACCATAACTTCCGTTCTGTTTCTGCCAGTCAGAGACAACAAAGGAGTGTACTGGCTGGCTGAAAATGCCAATGTCTTTGATTACGTCAATTATTACATGTAAAAACATTTTTTACATCTTATCATTCGCTAAAAAAAATAATGTGGGGAAAAAATTTCTAGGAATACAGAATAAAAGATTAAAATGAATACTGCTAAGGAAATTAGTTATAGACAGCGGAGGGAAAAACATATAAACAATTGTTGGAAAAGTAATTGAAAAAAAATATATGCCATTACCTATTTTGGAAGTAAGATTGTGAAAAAAATTTGAAATAAGCTAGTTAGGTAATGCCAGGATTAACGAGTCAGATTGGCTTTTCTCAGCCAAATCTGAATTCTGCGGCTTTATAACAGGAAGATATAATTAGGTTGAATGGTTTTGAACCGGCAAGGAACTAACGTCCCGGAGATTGTGCATGAAATGACGGCCTGCGCTTTCCACAGCAGATTTGGAGAGGATATTACATTTTGATAGAAGAGCGTCTCAAGAAGGTTCCCGAAATAGCAGCGAATAAATTTCTTGGCTTGTTGTTTTGTTAAAAGATGGAAGGTTTGTTTGTTTGTCTGTTCGTTCCAACCAGAAATTTGTCAAATAATCTTCTGTTTTCGTTTTATCTCGTTTTTTTCTGTCTAGATGGTTCGTCCCATCTCTCTTTCTCTTTCTTTCTCTATTTCTCTCTCTTTGTGCCATCCCGGTTCATGTAGAAAAGTGGTTCTTAAATGTTCCATTACCGTCTTTCTCTTTTATTCACATTATATAGACTGGGGGAACTTCATATATATATATATATATAAATCGGCTTACCTTTAGTGTATATTATATAAGTGGCGACTCTTTTGTATATATACCCATCATCATCAGGTGAAAGATTCTCTCAAGAACGTAGTCTTTCCTATGGATCTCTTGAATTCTCCGCGGTCTTGAGCAAGCTGTCCCTCCTCTTTTAGTGACAAGCGCAGGCATTCTTGAATACCTTTTTCCAACGGCGGCGTGATACAAGTAAATTTAAGTAGGAAGCCAGAGGACAATTTAAAAATTCTTGAGACTAACGGGAATTGAACCAATCCGTTCAATGACACCAAATCGCCTAGCAACTATTTCACACGCGTTCTTCCGTACTTGACTAACTGCATATCCAAAAAAAAAAGATGCGATTTTGTCAATCCATTCAAACCGTGCACTCAAAGTCACCAACGACGTCTTGGGCGCCTTTGCCCATGTTGCCTTCTCGCTAATTGCAATACGAATTATTCACTACATCGGTAGAGAGTTTCTTGGCATTATACTACTGCAGTTTGCCGTTGCTTTCAGGAGGAATACTCGATTTAAACTGACACCAAGGAAAACATGCATTATTACTCGCCATTTTGACCGTATATATAAGTGTGAATTGTGGTAGCTCTCAAGACTTCTTGAGATTTGTAAAGATGAGAACAGCAGATACAGAGAACAATTATACATATTCAGAGATCTCAACCTTTGTTTGTTGAGTGCTGGATTCAACTAGGCCTTCTCGGGATGCCTAGTCACGTCGCTTTCAACCTATTCCTAAGAAGGACTTTTTGGTTATATCACGGCGCTGGGTGCGGACAGGGAATTGATGAAAAGTACCTGAGCTTTGGCGAAAATGATGAAAAGGCTGAAGAAAGTTTTCTAAAGCTTGCTTGTAATCCCGGGACGTACTGCAGATAAGAAGAGTCGATTCTCTCTTGGAAGTTTTCAAGTCCACAGCAGGTTCCCACCTCAGCTGGAGATCGTTCGATCCTTGATAGCTTAGCCAGATTGCTCTGTTGCCCGGGGTACTCCACGAGGAGAAGTATCAACGTCTGAACCAGTATGATTCCTGGTTCTTACGAGCTAAGCGAGCAGGTGCTCGCTTCAACGTCTCTGCACCCCAGAGGTCTCAACCACAACACCCTGATAGCTTTATTGAGACGGCGATCGGAGGACTTATGAATCTGTCCAGTGTGCCCTGATGATAACGCGCGGTCATAAGTCCGTAACCTCTTCATTAGATATTACACAGCGAACTGCTTGGCAACATACGGGCGGTAATTTTCATATACATTGACAGTTTTTTCTCTCACCTTTTTTGTGTGTTCATTCTAGTGGTCTCATAATTATAAATATGAATTTTCATCTCCCATCACACTGTGTTTCTCTAGTTCTCTTGATATCAGCAATATGTGATTTTATCTCCCATCATACAGTGTGCATTCTAGTTCCCTCATCATTCGTACTATGGGTTTTTATCTCACGGCACACATTGTTCATTCTAGTACACTCATCATCAGAAATATGGATTTTTATCTCCCGATACATAATGTTTGTTCTAGAGTCCTCATCATCAGAAATATGGTCTTTTATCTCCCGATACACAGTGTTTGTTCTAGTGTCCTCATCATCAGAAATATGGGCTTTTATCTCCCGATACACAGTGTTTGTTCTAGTGCCCTCATCATCAGAAATATGGTCTTTTATCTCCCGATACACAGTGTTTGTTCTAGTGCCCTCATCATCAGAAATATGGTCTTTTATCTCCCGATACACAGTGTTTGTTCTAGTGCCCTCATCATCAGAAATATGGTCTTTTATCTCCCGATACACAGTGTTTGTTCTAGTGCCCTCATCATCAGAAATATGGTCTTTTATCTCCCGATACACAGTGTTTGTTCTAGTGTCCTCATCATCAGAAATATGGGCTTTTATCTCCCGATACACAGTGTTTGTTCTAGTGTCCTCATCATCAGAAATATGGGCTTTTATCTCCCGATACACAGTGTTTGTTCTAGTGTCCTCATCATCAGAAATATGGGCTTTTATCTCCCGATACACAGTGTTTGTTCTAGTGTCCTCATCATCAGAATTATGGGCTTTTATCTCCCGATACACAGTGTTTGTTCTAGTACCCTCATCATCAGAAATATGGTCTTTTATCTCCCGGCATATATATGACACGTCTGTCATATTGCACGTCTAATGGTCTAACACATCCGATGTGTGCTATCTACACACGAATACTTTTGTCAATTGGAATGAGAAGCGTGATACAATTGTGTAAAAGTGTGCAATAAAAAAAGTAACATTTAAGAAATGGTTCTTTTCGCTTAATCTTTTGTGCACTGCAGCATCAGAATTGGATGAGTTCTTTGGGAACTTTTCTTTTCTGATCTTACGAGATTAATGCTTTCTCGCTTGAATTAGTTTATTTATATAGTACATTTCGTGCATGGTCAATCCATTGTTGTTCATTGTGGGTGTATAGTCGTGCTTCTTGTGGAATATTGTCTGACGGAGTCCGGTGGCGTGTGCAAAACATTTAATCTGCTGTATTCCAGTTCATCATCATCAGGTGCCATGCCGGCTGGCGTTGGCGGTCATGGATCTCCACAGCTCTCTGTCCACAGTATTATGTATCAAAGTCGTTGTTGTTTCTTTGCCGTGCCAGGTTGTCAAACTGTCTAATATTTTCTCACGTTGTCGCCCTCTGTCACTGGTGCCTTCGATCTTGCCTGCTATGAGTATGTTCTCTAAATCTGCCTGTCTCATGAAGTGGCAAAAAAAAAGAAGATTGCCTTTTTCTTATATTGTTGATTAATGTCCGTTTCACATTTGACTCTTTCAACACCTCCACAAGTTTTTCTGGCAGTCCATGGCATTCTCAGCATTTTCCTGTAGAACCACATCTCTGTTGCCTCCAATCTCCTACTTTCCAATTTGTTTATTGTCCAAGACTCGCATCCATATGTTAATATATGGGTTATATAGCACTGCCGAACTCTCTTTCTCACCTCTAATGACAAGGTCATATTACACAGTATATTTTTCATTTTTCTGAATGTTGTTTTTGCATGTCATATTCTGCATCTTATATCTGTTGAACCATCTTCTGTATTCCAGTTAGTTGGTTCATTTTGGGCCAAAGGTGACACATAGGACAGTAGCCATTTATTTCTATGTTGAGTTCCTTGTTACAAGTTTATGTATTTCTTGTGTATTGCTTACGTCTATCCATGTTTAGAGCCGTGTTACAAGTTCCTGTAGTAGTTCTTGTGTATTGCTCACGTCTGTCCATGTTGAGAGTCTTGTTATAAGTTCCTGTAATAGTTCTTGTGTATTCCTTATGTCCAATATTGATCTTCCTCTGTTGATTATTATATGAAGACATTATAGTAGAGCGTTGGAATTAGATATCAAAATCAGAAATTGGAATATGGAAGACATATATTATAGCGCGTTGGAATTAGTATTCTTAATACAAATCAGAAATTGTACATGGTGTCTACAATGTCGTCGTGTACTCATGTTCATTTGTGGTATAAAATCTCTATATAAAATTGATATTCCAAGACCACATCGTGTGGATCCCGCTTTCTTAACGTTGCTACGGATGACCGGACAAAAATGAGCTGAACAGGTATGGATATTTTCTCACTTAGTTTAGCAGTTGGTTAAAATGTGATTGGTTTCACAACCACGAATTCCTGGGTTTGGCAACATAAGGACTGGGTTTTTTTTCCAGCTGGAGGTTAAATGAAAAAAAACCCTACATATGACGTAGCAGCAGCAAGCTCATGCGATCTTTATAACACACACCAACGTTGCCACTTTCAATTTTTTAAAGTTAAAACGTGTTGCCACTCTCAATTCTCTAAAGTGAAAGCGTGTAGTACCGATAGTTATACAATCAAAATGTTGGTTTTGTTGATCATTTTTTGTGAAACTTGGAATACTGTAATGAAATTTGACTAATCACTGGTAACACACATGATACTATACACACAACTATGTGCCTACAACAAAGGTTTTAACAATAACGTAACATGGCATAAAAAAACATCCCGGGTTGTGATTTCTCACTTGACACGACCACTTCTCCAGTCGACTCAGCTGTAAATGAGTACCTGACGCTTAGTTAGGGAAGGTAAAAAAACAGCAAGGAAGGGAACTGGCCACCCCATCTAATAGTTGCTGCGGCTTAGTACATGAAGAGTTATCTTCATCCCCGACGGCAGATGCCATGGGACCTACCTTTACCTAACATGGCACACAACGAGTAAGAAATGGCACTGTCCATGAATGCACAATAATCGCTAGACAAGAATAATAATATTAAGTGCAGAAGAGAATAAATGATGATAAAACAGGAAGTGTAGAGATGAAACAATACGAAACATCAATTTGGCCGAACATCACGGAATATAGACAAAACAAACAAACAGAAAAATGACATAATATAACAGAACATCTATGACACATAATGAATGGTTGATGTGAAACCTCAAAGGCTGCAGAGTACCAAATTGGAATATACGCCATTTCTCAGCCACATACCGAGTCCGTCCATCAGAGAAGCACGAGCTTGTGGCCGTACCTGGACATTACGTTGACCTCGTTGGCCTGTGCCGCTGAAGTGGTCAGCAACAAGTGGCATGTGCGTTACCAGTGATTAGCAAAACATCGTTTCCCTGTTTTATATTTTACCTGTCGGATTACAGTTTCGCTGCAGTTGCTACCTATTATTAGTTATAATGACATAAATGAGTACAAAAAATGGCGCTGGGTGACAGTTGTGTTGTTTCTTCTTAAAGATAATAGAAGTTTCGGAGAGAAGATGGGCTCCACCGAATAAAACTCCATCCAATGAGATGCTACCATTGGAATATTAACATAATATGGATCATACCTTTCTTGTGGTGATGTATCCAGTATGGTACCCCTACGTCCAATGCCGGGTTCGGGTTATGGTCTTTATTATCATTATATAATATGCACACGGGTCATCCGAGTTGGTCGTCCGTCTCCTATGAGACTTGACACGCAGAATCCGAGTTTCAATTTTATGTAATCAATCATAGCATTTCTGAACACTCGATAATTCAAGACGTGAACTTTTCGCATTTAAAGCAGAACTATTACATATCCTCCCGACCCCCCCCCCCCCGACCCCCAGTTCCTTCTTGTGTGAGCTTCCTAAGACTTACCCTGTGAACTTACACTAAAAGATACAGCCATTCTTCTAGTTGAGTCTAATATTAAATTTGTATAATGAAAAAGATTCCAGTCAGTTCTTGGCACCCTCCAATTATTCATTAAGATCTTCGCATAATAACACTTCCTGTCAGATTTGCTTACGTGAGGTTTCTATGCCTGGTTGGCCTTCTTGGATTAATCAAATCTTGACAATATTTCTAATGGCATGTCCCCTCGTCGACATTAAGTCAGTCATTGAGAGGGCGAATGAAAGTTGAAAAGAAAAAAATAGATTTCATCTATAAATGTGGAAGTTTATTTTTTTTAAAGTAGATGAAATTTTTTTAAGGTAAAAATTTGAAAGTGGATGTGATCTAGGTTTGGTTTGACTTTTCTCTCGAGGTTTACATAAAACATATAGGGCGTCTATAAAGTGGCTGTGAACTGACGTCACACATACATATACTAAACACTCACCATTTCTAGGAAGTATTGTCACCAACGTCAGGCTCTATGGCGCCGAGGTACAGTGAGCACCTGTGACGGCCAAGGTACCGAGTTCGAATTCCGTCGCAGGCAATTGTTCAGCTGGATCGTTCAGAAAGCAATGGCAAACAAGTGAATGTATTTATATTGCCTAGATAATCACTACATTAAAAAAAATTCTGGGTTTATGGCTACATCCTGAATAGGATACACTACCAAAAATGGTTGCCGGTTATGCAAAGTAGTGTATAGTGACTGTGTAGACACACCCGGTACTTCTGGGATCCAATTGCTACCAGGAACTGGCCAGCGGCGGCCCCTGTCTCTGTGGAGGCGGTGAATCCTGATAAGGACTCAATGGTAGCAGCCCCTGTCTCCGCGTGGGCGGTGAGCCCAGTCCTCAGCAGCAGCCAGAGTCTTCGCGTGGACCGTCTGCCCTGAGAAGGGCTCATCATCTGCAGCCTTTATCTTCTTCCAATAGCCCTGAGTAGTGTTCAATGGCAGAAGCCCTTGTCTTATTTTCAGCTTTCAGCCCTGAGAAGGGCTCGACGGTAGCAGCCGTAGTCTCTTCCGCGACGGTCAGCCCTAAGAAGGACTTGCTGGCAGCAGTCCCAGTCTCCTCGGGACCATCCGCCCTGAGAAGAGCTCACAGGGATTTTATTTTCACTCAGGGAGAGTGTCCTCGGGATTTGCCAGCCCTGAGAAGGATTCTCCGACAATTCCTCTAGTCTACTTGTGGTCGTCCAACTATGAGAAGGGCTCACTGGCTGCAGCCCCTAGATTTCACGTGGATGGTCAGCCTGAAAAATGGCTCATCAACAGTCAGCCCTGTCCCGAAGTGATAGCTCGCCCTGAAAAGGGTTCAGAAGCGCACGAGACTACACCTTAACGCGGATGCACAAGATGATTCCTAGAAAGTGTGAGGTGCTGCTTAATTCATGGAAGTCGTTATTTGGTTATTTGTGGCATTATATTCTGACATGAAGATCTGATGATTGTTTTCGGTTATTCCCGTATTAGTTGTTTTCGGTTATTCCCGTATTAGTTGTTTTCGGTTATTCCCGTATTAGTTGTTTTCAATTATTCCCGTATTAGTTGTTTTCGGTTATTCCCGTTTTAGTTGTTTTCGGTTATTCCCGTTTTAGTTGTTTTCGGTTATTCCCGTTTTAGTTGTTTTCGGTTATTCCCGTTTTAGTTGTTTTCGGTTATTCCCGTATTAGTTGTACATATACTTTTTCTATTCATCCGGCCATTTTACTAGACATGTGAACTCAAGTTGTATCGTCCCTACCTTTCGTTTGTGTTGTATATTTGTATGTTATCCGTTGATTTGCGTGTGTGCCTATGTGTGTTTCATGTTACTATCAAAACTTCATTTCCTTGTTTCACGCTTTACCTGTTGGATTTTAGTTTTGCGCATTGAGTTCATATTTTCGCTCCCTAAAACTTTGATGTTAATTCTTGCAATGATTGTTCTGACCCAGCTATAAGATCAATATCATCAGCGAAACGCAAGTTGCAAATAGGGCGACCTCCGATCGATATAGACGTGTTGTAGTCATGCAATGTCTCTTGTATGATGTGCTCTAAGTATATGTTAAAAAGTACTGGGGACATTATGCATCCCTGTCGAACTTTTGCAATAGACATCATCGGATTGTTCAAGACCCTTGAACAATCCTCCAAACAGACACAACTACCTCCAGACTACCTCCACAACTACCTCCACAACTACCTCCAGACTACCTCCACAACTACCTCCACAACTACCTCCACAACTACCTCCATATTAATAGACATCATCGGATTGTTCAAGACGAGGATGGTGCAATGATATATCAGATTGCTTAAACATTAGCAGATAGGTTGGCCGCACACGCTGCTACTACGGCTGTTGGGAGAGCGACGGATTAGGCAGACATTTTGAACGCCTTACGGGAAAACGCACCGACAAATGACTGTATAAGTGACGATGACTCCTGTTCTATGACTAGAATAAGGGAATTTGGTTTGAAATGTGGTGTCGCTAGAACGGAGCAGTTTCGTGGGCGAGAAAGAATGATGGTCAGTCAATGGCGTACTGGACCGCCAGCATTCGTGTAATGTAGGATACACTTACGGAGAGATCGGAGCACCTATGGACTTGTCCAGAGTGCAATGACGATGATTCAACGACTAACTAACTAACTAACTAACTAACTAACTAACTAACTAACTAACTAACTAACTAACTAACTAACTAACAATCAATCAATATCAATCAATAAACCCATAACCCTTCAGGATCATAGGGGTACCACATTGGATGCTTCAGCACACAGAGTCCTCCATCGAATTCTATCCTCAGCGATGCGGATGAGTGTGGAAATATCTTGCCCTGTCCATTCCTTGATGTTGTCTGTCCATGTCTTTATTTGTCCTCCTCTGCTTCTTCCACCCTCGACAGTTCCCAGCAGTATTGTTTTTGACAAGGAATCGTGCCTG
>CM067310.1:17942929-18087929 GCA_034231615.1 Meghimatium bilineatum
AACATGGCGGTCTACCAAAACAAGTAGAGCTACTTAAAGAAAGGGGGATACCAAAACAAGGAGGGCTACCAAAAAAATGAGAGCTTCCAAACCAATGAGGGCTATCAAAACAATGAGGGCTACCAAAACAATCAGGGCTTCCAAAACAATGAGGGCTACCACAACAATGAGGGCTACCAAAACAAGGAAGGCTACATAAACAAGGAGAGCTACCAAAACAAAGGCATCCCTCCGTTCTCGTCGAATTTTCTATAACCTATTTTAGAAAATCCATTAAGTTGGAAAAAAAAGTTGGTACTAACATTTTTATTCAATTCCATGTACTATATGTCATGTTATCACTTTGAATTAGGATGGGGTAGAATAGGAGGTTATCCCGAAACCCCTTCAGCTTGTAAACGGGCTTGGTGGAAGTACGAACCTGAAAGGATGGGGTAAATGAGTGTTAATGGTATTGGAAATGGTAACTACGAAAATAGAGTGGAGGGTGAAAGGGGGAATATTTCTGGAAATGGGGGGGGGGGAATGGAATGAAGTGGTTGGTAAACCAGTATATATATATATATAATGAGTTTGACAATTCTGATGTATATGGACAATGGCGCAAATGAACTTCGATCCAATGTTCCCTCTAAGACAAGAGCGGCTGTCGGAAAAAAATCTCCATGAGCAGTTACATTTCGAACAGCACTTCACATGAGTAAAAATTCGAAATTAAAAGAGATTAATATTTGTCAGCATATTTATACAAGTTCTATTTTTTATTATAGGAAATTGTACATACATTTCTATACGTATGTCTTGTGAATCAAGTCAAAACTATATGCACCAATGATAAAAATGGGCAGCATAGGAGGAATAGTGGATACAACGCATTTCCGTTCTCATGATTACATCCTGCTGAAAATCTAGTAGAAACATCCTGCTATAAGAGAAGTCCAGTGGGAGTTTGAGAACGAACGGGAAAATGGCAACAGGAAGAAGTAAATTCATTATTGATTTTTTAAATTATAATTATTTCCCATATGGAACACAGTGTTACTGCAGTCTCCTAATAATTGAGTGTACAGTTTTTAGAATAACAGTACTTGAAAGGTGCACTAAACAGTTTTTAGAATAACAGTACTTGAAAGGTGCACTATACAGTTTTTAGAATAACAGTACTTGAAAGGTGCACTAAACAGTTTTTAGAATAACAGTACTTGAAGGAGCACTATACGGTTTTTTGAATAACAGTACTTGAAAGGTGCACTGTACAGTTTTTAGAATAACAGTACTTGAAAGGTGCACTAAACAGTTTTTAGAATAACAGTACTTGAAAGGTACACTATACAGTTTTTAGAATAACAGTACTTGAAAGGTGCACTAAACAGTTTTTAGAATAACAGTACTTGAAAGGTGCACTGTACAGTTTTTAGAATAACAGTACTTGAAAGGTGCACTAAACAGTTTTTAGAATAACAGTACTTGAAGAAGGTATAAAGTGTAAAAATCTGTGAATATTACAGCTGAAGTTAGTTGGAGGAGGTATAAACTAGAAAGAGGGGGCGGGGGATGGTTGGTGAGTAATAAAATACAAAAACACTCGATTACACACAAAAAACACTAGATTACACACAAAAACACTCGATTACACACAAAAACACTCGATTACACACAAACATCACTTAATTACACACACAAACACTCTATTACACACAAAATATACACTCCATTACACACAAATACAGTGTGCAATTAATTTACACATAATTTTTTTTTTCAAATTACACAGTGGAGCGCGTGGCCGTACGGCTAGAACGCCGGCCGTAGGTTCAATCCGCGGTTGGGACAAGGATTTGTATCTTTCTGAGGTGCAATAAAAATTCTTTCTGTACACGTCGCGGCGACAGCTTTGGCAATTACCTTTCTTCCCACAGCCTTAACAACCTCCTTGCACTCCTTAACCCTTAACAGGAAAACACGCAATAGGTGCACGTTTTTTTCTTTTTTACACACACACAAAAACCACTCAATTACACACAAAATTTCACTAAATTATACACAAAAACACTCAATTCCACACACACACAAACAAACACTCAATTCCACACACACACACAAACAAACACTCAATTCCACACACACACAAAAACACTCAATTCCACACATACACAAACAAACACTCAATTCCACACACACAAAGGACTCAGTTCCACACCAAAAAAACCGAACACTCAATTCCACACACACAAAGGACTCAGTTCCACACCAATAAAACCGAACACTCAATTCCACACACACAAAAACATACACTCAGTTCCTCACCAAAAAAAAAAAACCCGAACACTCAATTCCACACACACAAAAACATACACTCAATTCCACACAAAAAAAACAACAGAACACTCAATTCCACACACACACACAAACAAACACTCAATTCCACACACTCATTTACACACACACAATTGGTACAAACTGTATTTATTCTTCTCTCTTTTCTTGTTTTCTCGCCATCTTGTAGATTTGGAAGGGGGGAGGTGATTAAGGGGAAACCATTTGTCGCTTCCCGTTAAAGAGACAGGAAAGAGAATTGTGGGTAAAAAAATGGAAGTACGTTTTTCGTTTTTCGCCCGTCTGGGATATATTTGTCATTTGCCGCTGCTGATGTCGTTAGATTAGATGATGGTGCTGTTGGCGTGCACTCTTGAGGTTTGGGAGATAATGCAGAAGGCGACACTGATGGGTGGGAATGAGGGAAAAATATAAGACGGACTGGCAGAAGGTCAGCTCTTCTGAAATCAATAATATTGCCGGCATCGTTGATAAGTCTGTGATGTAGGTTCCCGTTTTAATAACTTATTTCAAGAGTACAGAATCAGCGAGGAGCCATTTTGCTGCCCCATTTTTGAATGAAATTTATCTGCAAAAAAATATCAATTCCCCATCATCGTCGTCTGAGCAGATCACGTGGTCCTGTGTCCCAATCTCTTAAGAATGCCAGATCGTCAATATTTTCGCCCGTTCTAATAAGTTTGTGTTTACGGATAGCCTGTCTGACGCCTGCTTAAGAAATTAATACATGCATATTAAAAAGTTGGCTAAGATATTGCATCGTCTGGACAGAATGCGTCAACGAGCGGGTGAAAAATAATACTCATTCGGGAAACGAAACAATCAATTCGATAATACAGTTTGAAATATTAAATGTTGGGCAATATAATACGTAGTTTATTTTTGTTTTTGTTTTTTGAAGTTAATATGTGTAGCTGTGGTTTATTTTATGTTGTTTTTGTGAAGTTAATATGTGTAGTGTTAGTTTATTTTATGTTGATCTTGTGAAGATAATATGTTTAGTGTTAGTTTCTTTTGTGTTCTTGAGAAGTTGATATGTCTAGTGTTAGTTTATTAGCGCTATATATTCTCATCATTTTCTAGTTCTTCGCGTTAGTATTCTTCCGCGTACGTTTTCAATCTTCTGCTGTTTCGCAGCATGTAGTCAGAGAAAGGAATGCACTGTGTCATCATGGTTTACAGTTTGGTTGCGATTTTTCCTCCTTACCGAAAAATGTATAACAAAATAGTAATTGAACTATAAACCAAGATTTATAGCGATAAAGTAACAGTTTGAACTATAAACAAGATTTACAGTGGTAAAGCTTAAAGATATTCTGGTTACTTGAAAAAAAGTCAAACCAGTTTAGGTACCTTGGTGGGAAAACTGAAAAAAAAATGTATCCGAATGATGGGGGGATGGTTCGGCAAAACCACTGTCTTAGACCACTGACAGGGGTGGGACAGAAAACTATACCCTAAAAACACCTTAGTTGCTTCTATCGACATGCATAATACATCGCAATGTTTATATTCAATGTTGCTCTTTAAAATAATTATCCGTTAACCTTGAATTATAATTAGAAATAATCATTTGGAAAAATGGAACTGCAAAAAGAAACTGCAACATAATGATTAATGACACAAAAGTAACACAAGTTGAAAAGGTGAAATATCTTGGCACCCTATTAAAATCAGAAGGTAGATGCTCAATTGAGATAAAGAGCCGAACAGCACAGGCCAAATCAGCATTCAGAAAAATTAGAACCATTGTGTGCAATGGAACTCTATAAATGCAGACCCGATTTCGAGTGCTGAGATGTTATATCGAACCAATTCTTTTTTATGGATGTGAAGCATGGACTGTAAACACAAAAATTCAACACGAACTGGAGGCTACAGAGATGTGGCTTCAGAGAAGAATGATGAAAATACCATGGGCAGCTAAGAAAACTAAAGCAGAGGCACTCATTGATGTAAAAAGATCAATCATATCAAACATTCGGGGCAGACTGTCAAGGTTTCTAGGGCATGTGCTGAAAAGAACACATCTTGAACACTTACTAGCCATTGGAAAGATCAAGGGGAGAAGAGACAGTGGACGACGACACAGAAAAAGTTACTAGATTGACTTGTATTGTGGCTCGGTAGAAGCTCACCAACAAAGCTTATTGACAACACAAGAGACAGAGAGTCGTGGAGAAACATGATCGCCTACGCCTTTCGGCATGACACTTGATTGATTGATTGAAAAAGAAAAGAGCAAAATTGACTATATAAAATTTGAAATATAGAAATCAAAATATAAACTGTAAACATCAAATGCCATGCCGAGTGACGTAGGCGATCATGTCTCTCCCCAACTCTGTGACTCTTGAGTTGTTAATAAGTTCAGTTGGTGACATTTGTTTGTGCCATAGTGAGAACCCATCCAGAAACTTCTCTTTTTTCTCTTCCTTTGTCTCTTCTCCCCTTCATCTTTCCGATTAAACTAAGTGTTTAATAACTCTTATTGGTTGTTACCCTACACTGGTTGATTTTCCACTTGGCTGCTACTTATCCCTGTTTTCGTCGTACCTTCGTTTCCTTGTTTTCCTTGTTTTAGGCTAGTAGCGTCCATTTTTGTGTACCTGTTTCTACATTCTACTTTTCTCTTCCCCATCGTTCTACGTAATAACCCTATTTGTCTCCATGTAAGATTTGTTTTATTGTGGTCATTTGTTTGTCCTGATGAAGGCTTTTTAGTCGAAACGTCGGTCTGTCCCTGTATCTCGTTGTTAAGTTGTTTTATGTTTTATTTTGGTAACACACTTACCTATTTTTGTATATCTTGACATTTTGCCCAGTGTTACCCCAGCCACCTACTTCCTGTTTACGGTTGTTGCCCTACACTGGAAGATTTATCCCCAGAGAAGAATATACTCTTTTGGTGGGAAAGTTGAACAGTTACAGTGAAATTGGAGAGAAGAATATACTCTTTTGGTGGGAAAGTTGAACAGTTACAGTGAAATTGGAGAGAAGAATATACTCTTTTGGTGGGAAAGTTGGACAGTTACAGTGAAATTGGAGAGAAGAATATACTCTTTTGGTGGGAAAGTTGGACAGTTACAGTGAAATTGGAGAGAAGAATATACTCTTTTGGTGGGAAAGTTGAACAGTTACAGTGAAATTGGAGAGAAGAATATACTCTTTTGATGGGAAAGTTGGACAGTTAAGGCGAAATTGGAGAGAAGAATATATTCTTTTGATAGGAAAGTTGGACAGTTAAGGCGAAATTGGAGAGAAGAATATATTATTTTGATTGGAAAGTTGGACAGTTAAGGCGAAATTGGAGAGAAGAATATAGTTTTTTGAAAATAAATTTTACGGAAGAGTATTCTGCATTATTTTACGTAACATAAAAACAACATATGAGTGAGACACATACATGTTCTCGCATGTCAACGAAAACATCTCATAGAAGTGGTGAAATATCACAAATCTGTGTTTTTTTCCGGCACGTCACGAGGCATGATTTCCCTTCCAAGACTTCTCTGCTGCTTATAGTTGAGTGTGGAAGAAGATGAGGTGGGAAAAGGAAATTGTAAATTGTCGTGGCTGATATTAGCAAAGCCTAGACATGATTAAGTTTCTCTACCCTCAAAAGTGATGAGACGAACCCAGCTTGAACACTTAATAATCACTGGAAAGATCAAGGGGAGAAGAGATAGGGGACGACAAAGAGAAAAGTTACTAGATGGATTTGTATTGTGGCACGGTACTAGCTCACCAACCGAGTTTATTGACTACGCACGAGACAGAGAATCGAAGAGAAACATGATCGCCTCCGCCATTCGGCAAGGTACTTGATTGATCGATTGATTAACACTAAAAAAACAAGACACTGAAAACAACGAGGTATGGCAAGTTACGTGTCTTAATATTTATAAATTAGCACCACTACGACCCTGAGGAGTTATGGGTTCGATATTGCCTATCCATGATTGCCTATCCTGCAAATACCTCGGATCCAGTATATGCAGCGATGGTAAATGCAAAGCAGAACTAAAAATAAGGCTGGAGATGGCTTTAGCGTCCTCGTCAAAGCTAACTGTGATTTGGAAAAGCAACATCAGTGTTGGAGTGAAAATCAAACTGTATAGGTCGCTGGTGCTTTCCGTTGTGTTGTATGGTTGTGAGAGTTGGACACTCACTGCGGACATGGAGAGAAGATTACAGGCTTTCGAGTATAAATGCTACAGAAGAATTCTACGAATTTCCTATAGGGAACATAAGACCAATGTGTACGTAAGAAATAAAGTAGAGATGTGTGCAGGTGTCCAGGAGCCATTGCTTTCAATAGTGAAACGACGAAAACTAGCATGGTTCGGACATGTATGCAGGCACGATTCCTTGTCAAAAACAATACTGCAGGGAACTGTCGAGGGTGGAAGAAACAGAGGAGGGGAAATAAAGACATGGACAGACAACATCAAGGAATGGACAGGGCTAGATATTTCCACACTCATCCGCATCGCTGAGGATAGAATTCGCTGGAGGACTCTGCTGAAGCTTCCAATGTGGTACCCCTACGACCCTGAAGGGTTATGGGTGTTATTGATTGATTGATTGATCCATGATGTAATTAGTGTTCTCCGTCTCCTGCTACTCTCAGGAGTTCCCTGCAGATCTCTATTGACAAAAATATGTTCTAATTCCACATCCAAATCTTGCAAGTTGTCGTTTCTCTGTGCCACATTTGCAGTTTCAAGAACACGGTAATGTACTAACTGGAGATAAAGAGTTAACGTGAAGAAAACCTCGCTCAGCCTACACTGCGTTAAAAACTCGACAAACCCATTGAAACCTGATATTAAATCAGCCAGAGGAAACTGTCAATCACCGAAGGCTGACATAGCGAAAATCATCCACGTCTTGAATTTAAATTAGTGTATAATTTAATGTGACCAGAATATCGATAATTGGTAGAGATGATTGACAGGTCGCAAGACCCAATTAGCGGTGAGTGACAGAAAAACGGAAAGATATGAAATGCTAGTAAATGTCGCAGAAGTTATTAATGAACATTTTAGGTATGTATAAAAAAAAGTAACACTTCGATTCCGTACAAGTCGTATGTGTCGGGCAATTATTGCAGATATAACGGCGACACTACCAAAGAATATTTTTTTCTGTGGGCTACAGTAACACTGGAAAAAATAGAAGCTTGGTTAACTATTGTCTATTGTCTATTCCCATGTGAATGATGGTTGATCGTATTCATACTTGCTGTTAAGCGTAGCGGTGAGAGCTTAAGTTGTCGTTTCAATGCCAGATGTGTCGCCGTGGTTGCATTTAGTCCACATTTGTTTAATGCTATCTTGATGTTTTCTATCCACCGTTTTCTTGGCCTACCTTTGGCTTTACGCCCGGATATTCTTGTATTATATGCTCTTATTGGTATTTGGTTTGGCTTCATTCTCATAAGGTGACCGAATCATTTTACTTGCTGTCTCTCAATATGTTCAATACATGATATTATACCACCTCTTTTCCTAATTTCTTCATTTCTTATTTTATCTAGTTTAGTAACCATTACAGCTTTTCTCAGACACATCATTTCACATGTAACGATTTTCCTCTGCTGTGAGACTGTTAAAGTCCATGTTTGACATCGGTAGCAGAGTGTTGGTATAAAAATTGTAGATAGTATCTTGGTTAGCTATACCTTATTTAGTGACGCAAGCTTCTTTCAACCGAAGATTTTAGTCCAGTTTAGTTACATCAGAGCGCTTTTAACCACTTGAAAAGGGGATGTCGCGGTTCTGGTAATCCAGTCACACGAGCTTATGCAGCAGAACTAGTTATATAGTAGAACTATTGTGTTATTTATTACAAGAGAGACGCAGCTGAGGTTTGAGAAGGAATGTTAAAATATCATTTCAGTTCAAGGTGTGACAGGTGTTGTCAGAAGCAAAGATGTTAGTTTCGGGAGCCAGCCTAGAACAATGAGAGTCAGCTGTGTATGAGAACCAGAGTACGGTGTTAGAGCGTCAGTCTAGAACAATGAGAGTCAGCTGTGTATGAGCACCAGAGTACGGTGTTAGAGCGTCAGTCTAGAACAATGAGAGTCAGCTGTGTATGAGCACCAGAGTACGGTGTTAGAGCGTCAGTCTAGAACAATGAGAGTCAGCTGTGTATGAGCACCAGAGTACGGTGTTAGAGAGTCAGCCTAGAATAATTAAAGAAACGAAAAATATTAAAACTTCGTTTTAATGCAATTGAAAAAAATTTGGTAGCGTATCCTATTCAGGACGTAGCCATCAACCCAGCATTTTTTGGCGTTCAGTAGTTATGAAAACATTTATACTTAAATAGTTGGCCATTGCTATCTGAACAGTCCAGATGCAAACTGCCTGTGGCTGGGATCGAACTCAGTACCTTGGCCGTTACATACGCGCTCTGTACCATTCCGCCACAGAATCGATTTAATGTAATACCTATTGAAAGGCCTTCTACTGAGATGGAGGTCTACGCAGCAAAAATCAATCAATCAATAATCAATCAATAAACCCGTCACCCTTCAGGGTCGTAGGATATAACCAGGCTCATTGAATTCAGAGTCCTCCAGCGAATTCTATCCTCAGCGATGCGGATGAGTGTGGAAATATCTTGCCCTGTTCATTCCTTGATGTTGTCTGTACATGGCTTTATTTTCCCTCCTCTGCTTCTTCCACCCTCGACAGTTCCCTGCAGTATTGTTTTTGACAAGGAATCGTGCCTGCATACATGTCCGAACCATGCTAGTTTTCGTGGTTTCACTATTGAAAGCAATGGCTCCTGAACACCTGAACACATCTCTACTTTATTTCTTACGTACACATTGGTCTTATGTTCCCTATATCAATCAATATCAATAAACCCATAACCCTTCAGGGTCGTAGGGGTACCACATTGGATGCTTCAGCACACAGAGTCCTCCAGCGAATTCTATCCTCAGCGATGCGGATGAGTGTGGAAATATCTAGCCCTGTCCATTCCTTAATGTTGTCTGTCCATGTCTTTATTTGTCCTCCTCTGCTTCTTCCACCCTCGACAGTTCCCTGCAGTATTGTTTTTGACAAGGAATCGTGCCTGCATACATGTCCGAACCATGCTAGTTCCCTATATAACATTCGTAGAATTCGTCTGTAGCATTTGTACTCGAAAACCTGTAATCTTCTCTCCATGTCCGCAGTGAGTGTCCAACTCTCACAACCATACAACACAACAGAAAGCACCAGCAGACATATAGTTACAAGGGACTGAAACGCGTCACACTTAAGGTGTGTTTCATTCGGGATTTCTCCTGCTGTTCCAATTATCAATATTATTATAACTTAGAGAACATGTTCTTCTAATAGACATTTCTTTATCAGGTTGATCTCACGCAGCGTTACTTGTCTTGATATATCAAACATTTAATTGCTTGTCATTGGTTGGTGGCAAACAGTCTACGCAAATTGACCAATGATTCATCGTGTTAGTCAAGATAAGTGAAGCTGTGTGAGATCATCATACGTGCCTATTCTAGTGAAGGATTTGGCAAATATTGTTTGTGAAATCTTGATATTTTTTGTAACAATTTACTCTTTCTGTGACGTTGTGCAAGCTCGTTTCATAACCTTTTACAGATCTAGATGCTCATTGTTTATGTCACGTGAGAAGCTGGTATTGTGCCTGACTCATCCAGCGTGCATCTATCTTCTGACGATGTGCTTTGCAGCCGTAGAACCAATCCCCGTGTCGAAAGACGCCTTCATTGACCACTGTGTCGCTATCTTCCTGGCCTATGAGCCGTGCGACAGTCGAGAACGGTTAACGGCGACAGTCGATTTATATTTGGATTACTTTGTCGTGACTGGACTACCAGAACCGCATCCTCCACTATTTTTTGATGGTTAAACGCTCTTATATAACCAAATTGGACCACAATCCGCGATTGAATGAAGCGTACCTCATCTTAAACGATATAGTTTACTTAACCGAACTAAACCACACACTCACACAAATCATTCACACAAACTACACACTCACACAAACCACACACTCACACAAACCACACACTCACACAAATCATTCACACAAACTACACACTCACACAAACCACAAACAAACCACACACTCACATAAAACACACACTCACACAAATCACACACTCACATAAACACACATTCACACAAACCACACACACACAAACCACACACTCACACAAAACACACACTCACACAAAACACACACTCACACAAACCACACACTTACACAAACCACACACTCACACAAAACACACACTCACAAAAAAGCACACACATAAACCACACACTCATAAAAACCACACACATACACCACACACTCACACAAATCACACACTCACACAAAACACACACTCACAAAAAAGCACACACATAAACAACACACTCATAAAAACCACACACATACACCACACACTCATACAAACCACACAATCACACAAACCACACACTCACACAAATCACACACTCACAAAACACGCACTCACAAAACACACGATCACACATACCCCACGCTCACACAAAGTCCACTCATTCAAACTCCCCACTCACACAAATCACCCACACCATCGCATCTCTTACATACGTCAATCCTCGAATAAATGTATAGCGTATCCTTTACGAAATGTATCATCAATCCAAAATATTTTGGCCGTAATGTTTTTCTTGGCATTATTTACGTTCAGTAAATATGCCATTTCTTTCTGAACGGTCCGGATGCACAACTGTCTGAGGCGGGTTTCGATTCCCTGTACCACGCCACCACATCGTCGACCAGGAAAAAGGAATAGAAAACATCAACACTGTTGTTTGTCATGCATGTCGCTCCATGAGGTTGGTTGGTTGGTTAGTTGGTTGGTTGGTTACTGATCCAGTGGTCCATTGACTCATTCCCTTTGACCCAATACCATTATAATGGTATTATATTGCTGGAAAGTCTGGATTTTCGGCCCACCACGGGCCAGAGCCAGAGAATAACTATCACACCACCAGGAAGGTAGGTTTCCACCAACTGTTCGTGAATGGATGGATAGACAGATATAGTTTTTTTGTAAGTCTATTTTCCTGTCTCAGTCTTTATTTCTTATCTACCCATCTATACTTCCATCCTTACGCTAGTCACCCCATCTGTTCGTTAGTGAATGAATAGACAGATATTCGTCTATTTGTAAGTCTATCTTCTGTCATCAATGTGTCTGTATTTCTTATCTACCCATCTATACTTCCATCCTTACGTTAGTTACCCCATCTATTCACCCAGCACCATCAACAATAGAACTAATCATCTACTCACCGCAACTATCTCTACATCTACTGATAACAAGAAAAGATATTACCGTCAGTACTACTGCCATAATTACCACTTAGAAATGTAATGTAATACCCTATTTAGAATCCCAACACAAAGGTAATCAAGACGGAATATTCCTCGGGGCAAAAAATGTATGCCTGAATTAATCTTGATTACCAAGAATTCCAATTGGAGCATAGATGCGAAAAAAAATTAATCCTGAAATTTGTTCTAGTTTGAATCAATTCCCATTTATAAAGCGTATTAAAACTTCGAGAGAAGTTGCGTCGACAAGGGTAATTTCAATTATCGACGATAAATAGTTAGTTTAGGAAGGCGAAAAATTAGTTTACGATAAATATCAAATGTTGTTGTTTTGTTAGAAGCATTTATTCTTTGATGTTTACAATTAAATATATAGTGTTTTTTTTGCTATGATGGATATTATAGGATTTGATATTTTGATGATACAGTCGCTATTATAGGATTCAATATGTTGATGACACAGTCGCTATTATAGGATTCAATATGTTGATGACACAGTCGCTATTATAGGATTCGTAACGTTGATGATACAGTCGCTATTATAGGATTCGTAACGTTGATGATACAGTCGCTATTATAGGATTCGTAACGTTGATGATACAGTCGCTATTATAGGATTCGATATTTTGATGATACAGTCGCTATTATAGGATTCGATATTTTGATGATACAGTCGCTATTATAGGATTCGATATTTTGATGATACAGTCACTATTATAGGATTCGTAACGTTGATTTTACAGTCGCTATTATAGGATTAGTAACGTTGATGATACAGTCGCTATTATAGGATTCGTAGCGTTGATGATACAGTCGCTATTATAGGATTAGCAACGTTGATGATACAGTCGCTATTATAGGATTAGTAACGTTGATGATACAGTCGCTATTATAGGATTCGTAACGTTGATTTTACAGTCGCTATTATAGGATTAGTAACGTTGATGATACAGTCGCTATTATAGGATTCGTAGCGTTGATGATACAGTCGCTATTATAGGATTAGTAACGTTGATGATACAGTCGCTATTATAGGATTCGTAACGTTGATGATACAGTCGCTATTATAGGATTAGTAACGTTGATGATACAGTCGCTATTATAGGATTCGTAACGTTGATTTTACAGTCGCTATTATAGGATTAGTAACGTTGATGATACAGTCGCTATTATAGGATTCGATATTTTGATGATACAGTCACTATTATAGGATTCGTAACGTTGATTTTACAGTCGCTATTATAGGATTAGTAACGTTGATGATACAGTCGCTATTATAGGATTCGTAGCGTTGATGATACAGTCGCTATTATAGGATTAGTAACGTTGATGATACAGTCGCTATTATAGGATTAGTAACGTTGATGATACAGTCGCTATTATAGGATTCGTAACGTTGATTTTACAGTCGCTATTATAGGATTAGTAACGTTGATGATACAGTCGCTATTATAGGATTCGTAGCGTTGATGATACAGTCGCTATTATAGGATTAGTAACGTTGATGATACAGTCGCTATTATAGGATTCGTAACGTTGATTTTACAGTCGCTATTATAGGATTAGTAACGTTGATGATACAGTCGCTATTATAGGATTCGATATTTTGATGATACAGTCGCTATTATAGGATTCGTAACATCGAAGTTAAAAGGAGAATAGGAATGGCTAAAAGTACCTTCAATGACATGAGGAAATTATTAATATCTAAACAAATTACAAACAAGTTAAAAATGAGAATTATAAAATGCTACATCTATTCTATATTAATGTATGAATCAGAAACATGGACACTAAATAAACAACTAGAAGACAAAATTAATACCTTTGAGATGTGGGTATATAGAAGAATAGGGAGAACATCGTTGAAATAGACGAGAACAAATAAAGAAATACTACAAACACTGAATATGGAGAAACAGCTACTAATGGAAATAAAGATCAGGCAAATAAAATATTGTGGACACATTAAAAGACCTTATTGAAGACCTTACGTGAGAGTAAAGTCAAAGGGAAGCGAGCAAGAGGTAGGCAGAGATACAAGTGGGAGAGTAACATCACAAGATGGACAGGTTACAATCTAGCAGAGTGCCCTACCAAGACAAGAGACACAAGATATTGGAGATACGTTGCATCCAACCTTCGTTGCGGAGACGGCACTTAATAATAATGATGATGAACGTTGATGATACCGTTTTGATGGCTAGAAATGAAACACTGTTAAAGGAAATGATAAATATAATTTGTGCTCATTCTGAATCAATGGTTTACAGCTTGTCTGCGATAGCCGAGGAAGAGGTAAAGACATTTCACAAGGTGAAGCGCGGTCTATGTAATAGATTTTAAAATTTGGAGTGAAATTATAATTAGAGCTCTTATAAGTTATATAAAACTAATTCTGGTGTATGGAAGTCAATCATGGACAACTAACAGGTAAGTTGAAATTTAGGGGAAAGAGTTAATGTTTTTATAGAAGAATGTTAAAAATACCATAGTCAAATAAAAAAAAATTAATGAAGCATCTTGAAAGAAGAAGATAGCTAACATTTGTAGGGTTAGAGTTAGGGATAGGGTTAGAGTTAGGGATAGGGTTAGAGTTATGGCTAGGGTTAGAGTTAGGGCTAGGGTTAGAGTTATGGCTAGGGTTAGAGTTAGGGCTAGGGTTAGGGTTAGGGTTAGAGTTAGGGCTAGGGTTAGAGTTAGGGCTAGGGTTAGAGTTAGGGCTAGGGTTAGAGTTAGGGCTAGGGTTAGAGTTAGGGCTAGGGTTAGAGTTAGGGATTGGGTTAGAGTTAGGGATTGGGTTAGAGTTAGGGATTGGGTTAGTTGTGAATTGTCAACTGCGACAGTCGGTTATATAGAAGACATGTTCGCTAAAACGTAAACATGAACTAGTTTCCGATTTGTGTGAAATAGATTGGTTGGCCCTGGCTAGTTTTTACATTCGACTCCAAGCTAGCAAATAGCGACTAATTAAAAGTCCAATAATAATTTAAAAAATAACGAACGGGGTCCAAATTAATTCAGCTAGGAGGTCTGTATTGACAAGGATTCAAACATTATCGCTGTAAACACAAATATTGCGCCACGCTCTAAACACAAACATTGCGCCACGCTGTAAACACAAACATTGCGCCACTCTGTAAACACAAACATTGCGCCACGCTGTAAACACAAACATTGCGCCACTCTGTAAACACAAACATTGCGCCACGCTGTAAACACAAACATTGCGCCACGCTGTAAACACAAACATTGCGCCACTCTGTAAACACAAACATTGCGCCACGCTGTAAACACAAACATTGCGCCACACTGTAAACACAAACATTGCGCCACTCTGTAAACACATACATTGCGCCACGTTGTAAACACAAACATTGCGCCACGCTGTAAACACAAACATTGCGCCACGCTGTAAACACAAACATTGCGCCACGCTGTAAACACAGACATTGCGCCACGCTGTAAACACAAACATTGCGCCACGCTGTAAACACAAACATTGCGCCACGCTGTAAACACAGATATTGCGCCACGCTGTAAACACAAACATTGCGCCACGCTGTAAACACAAACATTGCGCCACGCTGTAAACACAAACATTGCGCCACTCTGTAAACACAAACATTGCGCCACGCTGTAAACACAAACATTGCTGTGAGTTCATTTAGAGTACAATGCGTTGTATAATAAGTTCCTATTACCCAGACTGGAGATATTCTTTCACCTGTACAGGTAGAAAATGTATAGAATCTGTACAGGTAGAAAATGTATAGAACCTGTACAGGTAGAAAGTGTATAGAAAATGTACAGGTAGAAAATGTCTAGAACCTGTACAGGTATAAAGTGTATAGAACCTGTGTCATGTGACGTATTCCTTCAGAACGGTGTCTTCCCAATGAACTCTCTGAACCTCTCTCTGTCTTGGGCGATGTGGCTTGCATTTTCTAGCGATGTATTCATATTATCTTTAACGTCGTCTGTCCATCGTCTTCTTGGTCTGCCCTTTCTCCTCTCCCAGGTACATAGAATCTGTACAGATAGAAAATATATAGAACCTGTACAGGTGGAAAATGTATAGAACCTGTACAGGTAGAAAGTGTATAGAACCTGTACAGGTAGAAAATGTATAGAACCTGTACAGGTAGAAAATGTATAGAACTATGTTTTAACAGAAAATGTATATTCATGAATGTCTTTTGTCCAACGGCGTCTTGTGCGGCCTTTACTACTGAAAATATACTGTGAAATTATATGCAATTACTTGCAGTATTAATGCGTTTGTAATTTTAGAAAAACTTTCCGGAGATTCGCAAATTTCAGAACACATTCTTGAAACATGCTGATTATTAAGTAATCCCTCTAGCTGTGAGAGGTAATACTTGGATCCCTCTTTTAGAGGACAATGGTCCTACTAGATTTCTAGCAGGATGTTGTCCAGAGAATGGAAATGCGTTGTGTCGCCGTTTTGTTTGCGCTAATTTCCCGATACATCCGTCTTCGGCGGTAATATTGTACTTGAAATCTGGCTATTTTTCTGAAAGTCGACTCTTTCTGGGCCGTGTAACAAATCCGTGTCTTAACCTTATGTATATCTAGATTTCCATACCACCAATGACCCTTTGACCTACATTTGAGAGGAACATATTCACGCAAGTGGTCACCTTCTGTCTCTGATGACCTCTTTGAGGTAATTGGTCGTTTGTCACAACAGGAACGGATTTCAAGATTCAAGTCATGTCTCAGTTATAATTTGTTCAAGCGATTCCGTCGATTGTGGGAAAACCTCTGTATAGATAGTAAACAGGTTCTTATTCGCTACGTTTGTGATTGCTGTCTTACTTTTCATTGGTCCCTATTTATATGTTTGTTTGTTTGAGAAACACAGAAATTACAAGCGATTAGCTCTTACTTCCTATGTACAATGGTTTTATTTTTTCTGAGCTTTCTTTCATACACATAAGCAGTGGCGTAACGAGGGGGGGGGGAGCGGAGGTGCGGAAAACCCAGGGCGGCATCATCGGGAGGGCGGCAAATTAATTTTCGTCCAGTCTTTCACAATCACTGACATACTTTTTTAATGTCACAAGGGCGGAAAATTATGATTCCGCCCCGGGCGCCATTAACCAACGATACGCCACTGCACATAAGACTAGCTTTCGGCTCATTGCAATGGCTATTGAAGGACCTTTCTATTCAGAAGGGGTCTATAGTTGTATAGATGACATGATACAAAGCTTCCATAAGAGAAACAATATAACGGCTTGTCATCTACTAAGGTTTTATGTTGATTGGGTGGTTTATCTAGTGGACCATTAGTGGGACCCACAGACGCAACTCACTGCGTCACTATTTAATATAATTGCATGCCTCCCCCCCCCCCAAGCAAAAAAAAATTCATGATCAACAAACATCTGTGCTACCAAGTCGTCACTAACAATATCTGTGGGGGAGGGGGAGAATATGAGAAGGTGATAGTGGCAACTGTCCATTTTAATACAATGCATTGCGCAACTATCCATTAAAAAAACAATTCATTGCGCAACTATCCATTAAAAAAACAATTCATTGCGCAACTATCCATTAAAAAAACAATTCATTGCGCAACTATCCATTAAAAAAACAATTCATTGCGCAACTATCCATTAAAAAAACAATTCATTGCGCAACTGTACATTTAAATACAATTCATTGCGCAACTGTACATTTAAATACAATTCATTGCGCAACTGTCCATTTAAATACAATTCATTGCGCAACTGTACATTTAAATACAATTCATTGCGCAACTGTCCATTTTAATACAATTCATTGCGCAAGTCATAAAATAGAACTTTTCTAACCCTGACGCCGCAAGACAAACAAGGGCCACAGCGCATAGACAGACAGACACAGACACACAGACAGGCAGGCAGGAAGGCAGACAGACAGACAGGCAGACAGACAGACAGACAGACAGACAGAAAGACAGACAGACAGACAGACAGACAGACAGACAGACAGACAGACAGATAGAACAGTATTTCACAACATTTTGTTTAACCATGCTCCACCTAAGTTTTCCTAAAATTCTGATGCCTCCCTATGTAACATATCAATCAAGTGGCATAGGTGATCATGTATCTCCACGACTCTCTGTCTCTTGTGTTGTCAATAAGCTCGGTTGGTGAGCTCCTTCCGTGTCATGTGACGTATTCCTTCCAGAACGTTGTCTTCCCAATGAACTCTCTGAACCTCTCTCTGTCTTGGGCGATGTGGCTTGCATTTTCTAGCGATGTATTCATGTTATCTTTAATGTCGTCAGTTCATCGTCTTCTTGGTCTGCCCTTTCTCCTCTACCCAGGTACTCTTCCCTCCCTTATTTGTCTTTCTAAACAGTCATGTCTCTTTATATGACCAAAGAGGCGTAGTTTTCTTTTTGTTATTATGTTTAGTAACCAACACTATGGAATATTCAATATGTTTATAATATCTGAGTTTCTGATTTTATCCTTCCATGATATTCTAAGTATATTCCTGTAGCATTTCAGCTCGAAGACGTTGATCCTCTTTGCCGCTGTTTTACTTAGAGTCCATGTTTCACAGCCGTATGTTGCAACCGGAAAAATAAAAGTTCGTAACATTAGCACTTTCGTTTCTATTTTGTACCTTCCGTACCACGATACAAGCCCATCTAGTAACTCTTCTCTTTTTCTCTTATTCAACATATGCATATTTTTGAATATTCAAACATTAAATAATTCTCTAAATGAAGCCTAATTACAACTTGTTTGAATTGCCCCCCTAAACAATCAAATTGCCCCCCTACACTTTGAAAAACAAAATATATTAAATCTATACATTTTTATCCGCTCCCCAAAACTAATATGTACTATGATGGCACTCCTGCCCCCGTTGAGCCAATTAGTGCCTTCGTGTGTGATTATTTTCCTTGCTTATGTTTATCAGTTTATGTTTATTATTTGTTTTCATTTTAAATATAATTATATTTATGTAAAACACAACTAACCCTAACCTCTAACCCTAACCTTAAAAAATGAATATTTCAATTAATTATTGATTATTTATTGATATAATATTTAGATCAATTAACCACAAAATGCGTTCGTATGCACCAATGGGAAACAAGAATGAAAAAGGGGGTTGGATTGCGATCATAGCACCAACTAATATTATGTAGCACATCTGCTTCTGTACTTGGAGGGGATAAAGCATCCAGGATGCCTTAGTGCAATGTTGTTTTGTTTGTATATTTAATGTACTTAAACTGAGAAAATTAACGCTCAGCTAACAAATTAGTAAACATTAATGTTAAATATATATGAAAACAAATATCCAATTTTTATTGTGTGTGTGTGTTTGTTGTGAAACATGCTCGAAGAAATCACTCAGCTTTGTTGTCTTGGACACTAAATCCAGAATCTTCTCTTATATTTTTTTTATTCTTTTCTCTTTTTTTTTGGTCTATCTATCTATCTATTCGCTAAACCGTTTATTACCTTTCAGCCTGGGAGCCACGTTAGCGCAGTGGTTAGCGCACTGTCTTCGCATATGAGTGGTCCTGGGTTCATTCCCCAGTTGAGGCGGAAATGTTTTCAGATCGCAACGGCTCAGATGTTTTCAGATCGCAATCAGATCGTACCGGATTAATCCGGGAAGTAAAGACTGCGAGGGAGAGGAGATGGCTACCGCCCTCATTTGCAGAGCTTGTGAAATGTGAGTTCGCTAACATCTCACATCCCTACGGCATTAATAAATGCTATGGGTTACTTTACTTTCCTCACCACAGGCAACTGTGCATCCGGACCGTTCAGAAAGCAATGTCAACCTACTTAACGTATTTATATTGCCTAGAAAATCACAACAGCCAACAAATGCTGGGTTGATAGCTACGTTCTGGATAGGATATGCTACCAATTTTTTTTACTTTACTTTACTTTACTTTATTGCCTTTCAGCGCCAGGGGTAGAAGAGCTCTCTGGGGGTGGCCATCATGTGTGCTGAGTATATTGTGTAGTTTGCCGCCTCTTTTATTTCGGTGATGTTTCAATTATAATAGAATCAATTCTTTTAAACAAATGTATTCTTCTTCTTCTTCTTCGTTCATTCTCAAATTCCATGGTCCTAATAGATTTCCAGAAGGATGTAGTCCAGAGAATGGAAATGCACTGTGTCGCCGTTTTATTTGCGCCAATTTCCCGACACATCCGTCTTCTGTGGGATCAAATGTATTGACTAAGGTGACATTTGGATTCATCTTTCTTTCATAATTTTATTGATAAAGAATTGTTTTATCTTGGAATTTGTAAACTGAAAAGAATGGGTTTTTTTGGAACTTACATTTGCTGTGGGTCTCTCTCGGGGAATATCCCCTTGGATAGCAAGTGCTTGAATGGAAAAGAAAAACAAGTGTCGAACAAATGTCCAACAGGTACATTCAGGAATATGATAATGAAGTTTTGCTAATAACTAAAGACACACATAATATCACACACAAATCAACGTTTCGGCCAAAAAGCCTTTATCAAAACAGAAATTTCAACAAAATTAAAAATAAAAACAGAACAGGAACAGTAAGCATATGGACGATCACATTGCCATGTGTAATATAAATTAACCGGAAGATGTCAAACGACACCGAACAAGGAATATACAAAAATGACTACATACATGGGACACGACACAAGCAGAAACTATGGAACAACTAGAATCATAAACGAGACATACGCTCATTAATGCCGTCGGATTTAAGAGTGTCATATTAGTAAATGTAGCGATTCTCAAGCTCCAGACGGGTACGGTCGTCAGAGAAGCACGTATTATTGGCCGTAACCAGAATGTCTTTGGCGCCCCGATGGCCCATGCCATTGAAGTAGACGTCTGCAGGATAATCCGAAGGGTTTTTTTTATACCATACAAATTTTCAAAGAATCGGTCTGCGAGCCTCCTCCCAGTTTCACCTATATATGTCATGGTGCAACGCTGTCATATGATGGCATAGATGACATTGCGGGACACATATGTGAAGCTCTCCTCAATGGTGAATATGGCTTTAGGGAATGGGACAAACTAGATATGGATGACATAGGCACACTTGTAGCATTAGCTGCGTTTGCATCTGATGGTGTTGAAATGGTTAGGAACGTCAGGCTGGAGGTGATTCCGGACCAGTAGATCCCTGGGCTAGAAACAAATGTCCAGGAGCACGTATTATTCAAATTTCTGACCACAGCAATGTTGAGACTCTGACTCTGGACGATGTGGGCAACGTAGACGGGAAACACGTCCGTGACTATGGGGATATACCAAACCTAGTCTATCTTGACTATGGGGATATACCAAACCTAGTCTATCTTGACTATGGGGATATACCAAACCTAGTCTATCTTGACTATGGGGTGACTATGGGGATATACCAAACTTAGTCTATTTTGACTATCGGCGTTGTCCAATCCGGCTCATACATAATGAATTGGGTTCAGCCACCAAGGCTACAGTGGGTAATGGTGTCTTTTTATTTACACGAGATTTGTTCGTCAATTGCTTAACTCTTTGTCTGAGTCAGGCGCGATCCATCTACATCTGTGAGTAATAAATTCAATGGCGCTGAGTTAAAACACAGATGTTGCATGACGATGGATTAGAGCCTCATCACAAGTGGACGAGACGAATGCAATATCAAAGCATATGTCAAATCCCAGACCCTTAATGTGTTTGTCGAAGCAATACATGTACTAGGATGAAGAAGATGTATCAAACCTGAGTCTAAATCGACTGTCGCCGTTGTCCAACACGGCTCAGTCAGAATCATGTATGTCTGGGACCTAGGTACACTGGTGGTAGTAATTGGATGGTCTTAATCTATCTATCTATACGATGTGGCCCTTGTTTGCCTTGCGGCTTCAGGGGTGGAAGAGTTCTCTGGAGATGGCGTTCTTGTGCTCTGTTTTAAACTTGTTCCTGTGGCTTCTTTGATTTCTGTGATCCATCTTTTACATGGTCTGACTCTGGCTTTATAACCTTTATGTTTTTATGTCATGGCCATGTGTGGCATACTATCTGTCGGTAGTCTGGAAGCGTGTGAAAACCACTTGATATGTTGTCTTTTGATGTGTTCCAATACTGGTATTGTTTTGGTTACCTGTCTGATGTTATCGTTTCTAATTCTATCTCTTAATGACACTCTGAGTATTCTTCGTAGATATGTCATTTCTGCTGTCACTATTTTTCTTTTATCTTGTGCTGTCATTGTCCAGGTTTGGCACTGGTAGGATAGTGATGGTCTTCCTATACGAGGAATAGTTCGCCGACTTGGAAGCACCGGATGAAAGATACACAGCTGGTGATCCAGACAAAATTCCAGCTAGTCTCGTATACCCCCTTCGAGTCGAAGACTTCTTAATTAGGCACTGCACTAATCAGAAAGCTGAAGTCTCCTGGGTGTGAAAGAAAGCCCCCGGGAAACTACCCCACCGCACATAGAACGTAAAAGCAATGTGCTTGCAATTTATGGGAATAACGATGAACAAACATGCCAGGAAGAAAACGATCGCTAGAATCGTCTTTCGCTCAATCTTCAACCCCCCCCCCCCCCTCCCTAACCTCACCCGAAATCACACACACCGACTCAAAAGTAGTGACAACTATGTAAGCACTTTTCGATTCCTAGTCCTGCAACACTATTTGTTGACATTTACAACCACAACGAATCACTATCACCTACTCCTATCTCAGCTACTTTTAATGGCAATTTTAATAGCACAACCTTGCACCGAGTTCGCATTAGCAGCTTGATTTCTCTCCCTCTTATTTGTAACATCAAATGAAAGGTCGGTACACAAGTTTTGTATATAAGTTGCAACAAAATTGACAAAAAATACCGCTCATTATGAAAGCAAATTGCTGACAATATGATATTCTGTGACGGGCAAATGGCAAATGAGGTTGGTTCTCACAGAATACTCTCTACTTCATAATCACTATCACGTGGGAAAACGGAAATTTAAATTTTCAAAATGGGAAAGGGAAAAGCTGAAGAGACGAAAGTGTTTGTTTAAAAAAATATTCATACTTAGTTGCCATATTCGCATTTTTTATAATTATATTTCTTAAATTTGACCATTTTGACAGAATATTGGCTATTAATCTATTGGAAATTTCTAGGAAGGGATTGGAACAACTAATCAAGAACACAAAGAAATATATCGAATCACAAAACTTGTATTTAAACACGCAAAAAAAATCAAAAGAATAATGTCAACAGATATAACAACACAACAACCAAAAATCAGAATAGACAATACCGAGATAGAATGTGTGGATAAATTTGAATACTTAGGAGCCAACATCAACGGTGCAGGGACTGCAAGTCAGAGATAAGGAAGAGATTGGCAATGGCATATTGTAAAATAACACGGTTGAAGAACATATGGAAAACAACAAAATAGAAACGACATTGCTAATATTACGAACTTTTATTTTTCCGGTTGCAACATACGGCTGTGAAACATGAACGTTAAGTAAAACAGCGGCAAAGAAGATCAACGCCTTCGAGCTGAAATGCTACAGAAGGATACTTAGAATATCATGGAAGGAAAAAATCAGAAACTCAGATATTATAAACACACTGAATATTCCAGGGTGTTGGTTACTAAACTCCGCCGAAGACGGATGTGTCGGGCCATTGGCGCAAATAAAACGGCGACACAACGCATTTCCATTTTCTGGACTACAACCTGCTGGAAATCTAGCAGGACCATGATCCAGCTAGATCCAGTTGGAGTTTGAGAATGAACGCAGAAGAAGAAGAAGAAGGTTACTAAACACAATAACAAAAAGAAAACTACGCCTGTTTTGGTCATATAAAAAGACATAACTGTTTAAAAGGCAAATAATGGAGGGAAGAGTACCTGGTAGGAGGAGAAAGGGCAGACCAAGAAGACGATGGACTGACGACATTAACGATAACATGAATACATCGCTAGAAAATACAAGCCGCATCGCCCAAGACAGAGAGAGGTACAGAGAGTTCATTGGGAAGACAACGTTCTGGAAGGAATACGTCACATGACACACACATACGTCTCAAGATGCACACACACGTCACATGATGCACACACACGTCACATGATGCACACACACGTCACATGATGCACACACACGTCACATGACATATTGACTATTAAATTTATTTTTGGTAGGTTTCTATCTATGTGGTCATTTTTTGCCTTTTTTTTAAATAACAAAAAACATATCTACCTTCAAGCTCGTAGAGAAGGGGCTGGGGTTGGGGGTGCTAAACCCTGAGTTTGAGGGGTGCTCAGCCCTATAATAAAAACGTATAATTTTACTATACACAAAACATTTGAGTAATTTGTTGCCATGTCTAGAATGAATTCAAACATTCAGAATAAAACTAGAAAAAAAATTAAGATAAGCATAACACGTTTTTGTTATTGTGTAATGAATAAATGTTGATCTCTAAAGAAAAGTAAATCCTGCATAGTCAACATATTGTTCGCCCCGTGTGATTGCCGGGCCCGAAAGAGGAGCAAAGAATAGCAACACTGTTTACCTTCCAGGCATGTCGCAAATGGCGACTAATGAGGTTATGGGGTGGAGTTGGCTGTCCCATCCCATATAGGGTCAGTGACCCAAAGCCATGCTGAAATCGGATGTGTCAGGCCGAAAGGTGCAGATATCGCAGCAATGCTGTAAACCATGACACAGCGCATTCCGTTCTTCGGACTACAACCTGCTAATCTGCAGGAGTTTGAGAACGAACGTAGAAGAAGAACATATTGTTAGTAGTTTACAAATACATTTGAAATTTGGCCAGTTTGTACCATTCCTTTTAACAACAATTTGGCTATAAACAGTTCCAACATTCTGGCAACCCTGTCTCATACAAATTATTGCTGGGTTTTTTTCACCACTGTGGTAATTTGTAGTCATTTTGTTTATCCGTCTGTCCATCCATCTATCTTTCATCCTACCTACCGACCATAACATCCTTTCATCCAATTTCGCATCCTCCATCTGTTCATCCACTTATCCATCAATCCATTTATCGACATGTGTACCTACGGATCGATCAATCTATCCATCGATCAACCATCATACTTACCTAGCAACCCATCCATCCATTCTTGTATTCCTCCATCCGTCCATCCATCAATTCAACTCTCTACATATCCACCTACCTCCGTTTATCTGTCCATCCATCCATGAGTGCTCATTCTCAGACTCCCGCTGGATCTCCCTTGTTGCAGGACCATGGTCCTACTAGATTTCCAGCAGGATGTAGTCCAGAGAATGAAAATGCGTTGTGTCGCCGTTTTATTTGCGCCAATGACCCGACACATCAGTCTTCGGCGGTATCCATCAATCTAACTCTCTACATTTCTACCTACCACCACCTACCACCTGTCCACGTATCCACCCATCTATCTATCACCCTACCTATGAACCATTTATCCATCTGTTTTATCATAATACGAAATCATATTACCCAACCATGATTTCTTCTCTCCAATTCGTCTTCTTCCATTCTCCACCGTACATTCTTTATCGCATCAATGCTGTAAACCATGACACAACGCATTTCATTCTCCGGACTACATCCTGCTAATATGTAGGAGTTTGAGAACGAACGCAGAAGAAGAAGAACACCCCTCCATGGATTCATTACTCAATCCATCTATCTGTATACCATCTACCACTATATATCTATTTACCACTAGCACTATCTGTCTATCTGCTTATCCATCCATCCATTCACCAATCTGTCCACGATGATACTACCTATCACGCCAGTGTGTTGCTGGGGCCCGAAAGTGGAGCAAAGAATATCAATACTGTTTGCCTTCCACGCATGTCGTAAAAGGCGACTAAGGAGGTTATGGGATGGATTTGGCTGTCCCATCCCATATAGGGTAAGTGACCCAAAGCCATGCTGAAGTAGGATGTGTCAGGCCGAAAGGCGCAGATATCGCAGCAATGCTGTAAACCATGACACAACACATTCCGTTCTCCGAACTACATCCTGCTAATATGTAGGAGTTTGAGAGCAAACGCAGAAGAAGAAGAAGAATACATATCAAACCTTTCATTCATTCACTTTTCTATTCTTCCATCCATCCATCATCAATCCATCTATTTTTATATCTAAATACAACAGTTTGCCTATTTGTATATTCATATATCCATCATCCTACCTACCTACCAATCCATCCATCCATCCAGTTTTTTATCCATTCATCCGTCCATGCATCCATTCAATCAATTTATCTGCCTATTTACAAAGCCTATCACTCGGTCTATCGATCTATTCATCAATAATTCGATCAATCAACCTGCAAATCTATCAATATTTCTTCTTCAAGGTACGGTGGAGGGTGGAAGAAGACGTATTGCAGAGAAGAAATCATGGTTGGGTAATATCAAGAATTGGACAGGATATCAAGTTTCCACACTCACCCGCATCAAATGCTTCAACGTGACACCTCTACAACCCTCACGGTTTATGGATTGTATTATTATTCAGTCAAATCCTCGTTTGCGAAGTCTGGCACATAGGGCTGATGTCATAGTTCTCCATGCCTGTCGGTCAGTTGCTAGAGATTGCAGGTCTTGTGCATTTATGCATGTTGATTTTAGTTCATTCATAAATGTTCTTCTGAGCGTTGTTTTTGGTCTTCCCTGTTTTATTTTTCCCGTCTGGTGTCCACATGAAGGTTTGTCGTGGAATCTAAATTAAATTATATATATATTAAATCTACGCACCACGCCGTCCATTTTTGTATCTTTCCATTCGTTCATCCATCCATGGATCCATTTATCTACATACCTGCCTACCCCAATCTGTCTACCTATCCGTCGATCTATGTTACCACTTGTTCATTCCCCAGTTGAGGCGGAAATGTTTTCAGATCGCAACGGCTCCCAGGTCGACCCAGCCTTAAATGGGTACCTGATTAATCCGGTAAGTAAAGACTGCGAGGGAGAGGAGATGGCTACCGCCCTCATTTGCAGAGCCTGTGAAATGTGAGATCGCTAACATCTCACACCCCTACGGCATTAATAAATGATATGGTTTACTTTACTTTTTACTTACCACTTAGTAAAAACAATGGAATGGGAAATTCCATCATTTATAACCTGGCTTTGTTGTCTGGTTTTTTTTTAGCTCTTGGAACCTCAGTCGCCTTCTGTGAGATTCCACTTCTTCGGTGACACGGCTCCTGTGAGATTTTTTCTTTCTTCGGTGACACAGCTCCTGTGAGATTATCCTTCTTCGGTGACACAGCTCCTGTGAGATTATCCTTCTTCGGTGACACGGCTCCTGTGAGATTATCCTACTTCGGTGACACGGCTCCTGTGAGATTATCCTTCTTCGATGACACGGCTCCTGCGAGATTATCCTTCTTTGGTGACATGGCTCCTGTGAGATTATTCTTCTTCGGTAACACGGCGTCTGTGAGATTATCCTTCTTTGGTGACACGGCTTCTGCGAGATTATCCTTCTTTGGTGACATGGCTCCTGTGAGATTATCCTTCTTTGGTGACATGGCTCCTGTGAGATTATCCTTCTTTGGTGACATGGCTCCTGTGAGATTATCCTTCTTTGGTGACATGGCTCCTGTGAGATTATCCTTCTTCGGTGACTTATGACTGGAATTCAAACTTCGGGCCGTTCGACTTCGAACATCGTGCACCATCCACTGATATCCACGACTCAAACATATATTACTATATTGTTTTATTAATGTTTAGACTGTCAAAACATTGCCGAAGTTGGATGTATCTGGATACTGGCGCAAAGACATCGTTGAAAAAACCCATGTCCGCTCTATTGAATATATCTTCCTATGTCCGTGTTTAGCAGGATCCTGAAAGGAAAGTAGAAACAACAATAATATAACATATCATGTACGTTATATAAGGAGATTAAGGAGGTTAGGGGTGGAGTTAGCCGTCTCAACCCAAAAAAACCCAGAAGATGTGATGAAGTCGGTTGTGATAAGCCGAAAGGTTTAGATATCACAGCTAAGCTGTAAACTATGAAACCATGACACAAAACACATTCCGTTCTCCGGACTGCATCCTGCTAATCTGCATGAGTTTGAGAATGAACGTTATAGAAAAGGAATGCATTTTCCCCATAAAACTAGTAGGATCATTTCTCTACTAAAATAGAGTACCAGCGGAAGTTTGATAACGCAAACAAACAGATTAAACCCTCTCCCTCCCCCCCCCTTTTTTTCTACACAAAAATGCCTGTATACTATCTGCATAATTTCCATGGAAAAAGACCAGACAGATCTTATTATGTTCTATAGATCAACAGGATGTTGGTGTTAGAACATTCTCAGCCTTGTTGCGAATGATAATTAGCTTAATATCCCAGGACATCCTGAATAAAAGAGGTTAACAGTCATTAGAAAATGTCAACCAGTTGGATAGTTGAAATGGGTTTCATCTGCCATTAGCTGCACAGGTTATTGTGGCATTGTCTCGTAGTTACTACTATTATTATCCTTATAATAATCGTCATTATGAAACTCTCTATTTAATTAGATGATGTGGGGGGAAAACTTGTTTCGTTGTGAGAAGATCGGCCGAATTTTGTAGATGGTCGCTGTTACCACTGCAGACGTGTAGATAGGACTGATGGGTACAGGTTAAAGGTCATTTGTAAATTTACGTTGATTGCACAAACAGGAGGGGAGAAAGGACGGGGTGTGTATGTTTGACAGTTGGGGGATAGCACGGACATATAGATACACGCAAGGACTAACTTCTGATGTGCTACGTCACAGTAGCAGGAGGTTATAAACAAATATTACTTGCATCGGTTTTTTTACAGTACTATTAGTTTTTTAAAACGTTTTACATTGTTATTTATGAGAACCCAGCTTCTAGTCATTTGTAAGCCTTGTGGATTCTTCGACTCCATCCTTCAAATATGACATTATTTGACTTTTTTTTCTTGCACTTTCATTGGTCTCTTTGTGTATACTTCGTATCGACAGCCAATAAAAATCATGGAAAAATCAAATGTTGTCACTTTTATTAGCGATGAATATGATGAGTCAATAAGTCTGTATTATGACGAAGAGAATTGCTTTGCAGAATTATTAGTTTTCAACTATGTTATATATATATATATATATATATATATATATATATATATATATATATATATATATATGTCTTTTTTTAGTCAATTGATGAAAATTTGTTATACCTCCCCACTTTCTTGAATCAGTGTTCACCAGAATAGCTATAAAGTGCATGTGTTATGTAACAATTATTGTAACGAATTCGCTCCTGAACCTTGTCTTCCCAATGAACTCCCTGAACCCTTCTCTGTCTTGGACGATACGGCTTGGATTTTCCAACGACGTATTCATTTTATATTTAATGTCGTCAGTCCATAATTCTACACCACAAGACCACAATCCCAGAGAAAAAGTTAGATTCATCCATTGGAAATTTATAGTCACAATATTCCCGTAGTTTGCCATTACTTTCGGGAAGGAACAACCGCTAATGGAACACCGTAATGAGAACACATTCATTCGAGTAGGCCATTTTGGCGGAAGTCCAAAATGTATGTACTATAAGGAAAACCTAAGAAATTATATTTACAACCGCCTGCTGCTGTGACAGAAAAATATTATGCTGTTTGTCATTGAGGTGCGGGGGTGTTGTATAAAGTCATTCTACTGCCGACCGGAATAACAGAAATAAGTCCAGAACAATATTCTACTTTTCGTAGAAAAGTTACCAACAATGATATATATATATTTTGAAAACACTAATTGAAAGGTCTATATAGGTAAAAACAGATCTGTACCTCTGTTTTATAGACTACACGAAAGCATTTGATAAAGTTAAACATAGCAAAGTTATACACATGCTAGAGAATTTGAACATTGACAGTAAGGGTTTAAGAATCATCAAGAACACGTACTGGCAACAAACAGCAGCAATAAGAGTAGGAAATGAATTTGGCCCTTTTCAACAAATAAAACAAGGAGATAGACAGGGATGTGTACTTTCACTAGTCCTGCTCTCTATATACAGTGAAAACATAATGCGCGCAATAGTTGATATCCCAGGAATATCATTGGGATGACATAACATAAATAATATAGGATATGCGGATGACACTGTCCTGATTGTTAAAAGTGAAGATGTTCAAGATTTAATTAATGTAGTAGTGAAAAACTGTGAAGATAAAGGCCTCTTCTTAGACATCAATAAAACAGAAGTAATGGTTATTTCAAAGAACAAAATACCACAGCTTGCAAGATCAAAGTGAATGATATAGTATTAAAACAGGTCCACCAATTCAAATATTTAGGTATAACGATTACAGCAGGTGGAAGAAGTTCAACAGAAATAAGAAGCTTCTTCTT
Source organism: Meghimatium bilineatum (assembly GCA_034231615.1). Classification (NCBI taxonomy): domain Eukaryota; kingdom Metazoa; phylum Mollusca; class Gastropoda; order Stylommatophora; family Philomycidae; genus Meghimatium; species Meghimatium bilineatum. Next base: position 17,973,055 of record CM067310.1, read on the forward strand.
CTTTCGTTCGCTAATAATGTCTATATCTGCAGTGTTGTTTCTTGTATAAATTGGACAGTGTTTTCCATTTCTTGTTTTGTACCATAAAGTTTAACAGTCATTGGTGTATCAGAAGTCCAGTATGTGCATCTTAATGTGTCATAGTAAATAAGAAGCTGAATAGGGTAGACATATACTACATTCAGAAAAATGAAAAAAAATATATTGTGTAATATGATCTTGTCATTAGAGGTGAGAAAGAGAGTTCTGCAGTGCTATATAACCCATATATTAACATATGGGCTTGAGTCTTGGACGATAAAGAAACTGGAAAGTGGGAAATTGTAGGCAACAGAGATGTGATTCTACAGAAGAATGCTGAGAATACCATGGACTGCCAGGAAAACTAATGTAGAGGTGTTGAAAGAGTCAAATTCGAGACGGAGCTTAATGAATAATATAAGAAAAAGACAATCCTCATTTTTTTTGCCACTTCATGAGACAAGGAATTTTGGAGAACATAGTCACAACAGGCAAGATTGAAGGGAGCAGAGACAGAGGGTGACAACGTGAGAAAATATTACACAGTTTATTAACGGGGCACAGCAAGGTAACAACAACAATTCTGATGAATAATACTGGAGATTGAGAGCTGTGGAGAGCCATGATCACCTACGCCAGCCGACATGGCACCTGGTGATGATGACCGCCAGCCAGTAGACACCCATTTCAAGTTCACTCGTTTTTCAGAGTTTGAAATAAAAATTATTCCCGGTGGTTCATCCAGCCGTAACCTTCGTCCATTATAATACTAGTTGGCACATTGGGAATCAACCTTCTAAAGTGAAGCGTATGATATTTTTCTCGTGATTGTCATTTTCTATGACACAAAGTGACTAATGAAAATCATGGGAAAAGACAGATGCGTAAATTTTGGATGATGATTTCCAATAAGCCAGCAGGTCTTATTTATTATCTATTGTTACAATCTAACCAACAAAGGCACTAACATAACCAAACTTTCATCATCCCAGGTTGAAGAGGCGCGTCTGAGATCATGGAACCAAACTTCTTCCACTAATAAACAAATACCAACAACCAGGAGGTAGGATACCAGGACTCAAGTTGTCGGAAAGTCGAGGAATAGCGCAATCGTTAATGGGCAAATGTCTGAGGCTACGGTAATCATGAGGCTTCTTGTTAATCACAAAATGGGTTGCTGAACACTTATGGGAAATCGTGTGTTATGACGCTGGTTCATTAATAACCATACCTTTATGCGGACATAATGATTAAATAATCCCTTTAGCCGTGAGCAGGTAGCCTTGACACATGATGATGATGAAATAATCCCTTTACCTGAGAACAGGTAGCTCATGACATGTGAGATGAAATGCTTGAGGAAAGCCGCCGGGGTCACCAGGCTCGATAGATTACGAAATGAAGATATCAGGGAAAGAATAGGTATAATATCTTGTACAGATTACATAGAGAGAGAACAGATCAAGTGGTTTGGCCACATTATGAGAATGCATCACGAAAAGTTGCCCGTACAAGCATATAACCAAATGAGATCAGGGTACAAAGCCAGAGGAAGACCATGGAAAAGATGGATAGCAAACGTCAGGAACATCCTGAACAGACACAGTCATAGCACATCTGAGACTACACATCTGGCTTTAGAACGCAAGCTCGAGCTTCAATCACCCCTATTCTTAACGGCAAGAGTGGATCACAAACCACCTGGGGAAAGACACTAGAGAATAGCTCATGACAGCCTCATAGCATTCCTGGCTAATGTACATGTTCTTGTTAGTTGTGTAACTGTGGCAGTCGATCAGTTCCTCTTTTATCAAGTTTGGCACATAGGGCGGATGTCATAGTTCCCCATGCCTGTCGGTCAGTTGCTAGGGATTGCAGGTCTTGTGCATTTATTCCTGTTGATTTTAATTCATTCATATATGTTCTTCTGAGCGTTATTTTTGGTCTTCCTTGTTTTCTTTCCCGTCTGGTGTCCACATCAAGGCTTATCATGGAATTCTTTCTTCCTTTATTCTAAGTATGTGGCCGATGTATGTCCAGCGGCGTTTTCTGATGATGTTCGTCACGTATTCTTGTTTTGTCTGTGGCAATACCCAGAAAAAGGTTTTCTCAAAAATATAGAAGTGTAAGGATGTGGATGGGGTTATTGATGCATGTTTAGTCCCTGAGGTAATCCCAGGATTACCCTGAGGTAATCCCAGGATTACCAAGTCCTGTCAGGAACCTATCACATTTCCGGATCAATTATTTCATCCTTCTTCTGTCAGATTTGTAGACCAATCCACAGTGATGGTACATCTAGCATTACCTGTTGCCTAGAAGATTGCCATAACAATGTCCACATCCCTGCTTTATATGAGATTATATACTTCAACAATACAATACTATACTACGGATCTGAAACATGGACAATCTACACTAAACATGAGAGGCGATTTAGCATCTTTCATTTAAGATGTCTCCGCAAGATTTTAACATCAAATGGCACAACAAAATCATCAACAATGAAGTCTTGCGCTACACTCAACTGCCATCTACCATGGAAACAATGTTGTTCGTCCATCACAAGTTTGTTTGTTGTTTGTTTTGCGTTCGCTCCATTGTAACCATCACGGATATCCGTGCGATTTCCGCCGGGAGCGTGATTACGTTGTGCCACCGTTATGCGCCTTGTAGGCCTAGCACATCCGATTTCGGCATGCCTTGACAGTTCGGGTGGGCTACCCTTAGCCTGTGACAGCCTCTATATCTGTCTCCAGGCACGCGTAGTGGCGACTCTTCGCCCAGACGATTTTTGCTCTCGTCTGACTCGCACGAGGTGTTCCACTGTCTATGAACTTGCCTCGTGTAATTGGGCGTGCTGTGCCTGTGCCAATTGGGTACTGAACCGTTTCTCATCCGTGAGCCTGGTTCCTTAGGGGAAGAACTCACCAGAGGAGTTGGACCCTGGCTCTTTCGCCCTCTTAGCCGAGATGTCATTCACCGACATCGTGTACCCCTTGTCCAAGTTCGAGTCTCACACCACGCGTTTGAGAGCAAGGCGTTCTCGAGCTGAGCGTCCTTGTCCCAATAGCGCCTGAGCCCATCAGGTACTGAACCCTTTCTCTCTTCAAGTGTATTTCCGGTGTAGGAAAACCTGACAGTAGAGTTGGGCCAGGGCTAAATCGTTGTCCCTTTTGTGCCTGAGCCCATCCGGTACGGAACCCATTCTCTCTTCAAGTGTACTGCCGGTATAGGAAACCTTGACAGTAGAGTTGGGTCAGGACTACCATCGTTGTCCCTTTCTTGCCTAAGCCCATCGGGTACAGAACCCTTTCTCTTCGCGAGCATATTTCCGGTTTAGGAAGGCTCGACATTAGAGTTGGATTAGGTCTTCTTGCTTTACCAAACGCCAATGAATGGGTCTGGGTCTCTGCCTGTAAGGAACACAGGTAACTAGAAGCTCGCCTCGAGCTGACGGAGCTTGTAGTTCCCCTTTCCTAGGGACTTTTCACTTTCTATTTGCAGTTCGCGCTGCCCTCTAGCGCTGTTCTGCCCTTTCATTGTATCATTGTACTCGGTATGAAATCTATTTGTCTCTCGCCATGCATCTACCTTTACATGCATTTTACATTAGCCGCCCCTCCAATGTTCGGACTGGACTGACTAGCTTCACTGTATGTCGACAGTGTCGCTATATGTGGTGATGCTGGTGGTGTCGGAGATATTGTCTGTCTCTTGTGCAGTCAAATCTCTTTCCATCTGCTACCTCCAAATTCTCGGACACGACCCCCAAATGATATGACCAGAATCAGCTCGAGCTGCTGTATTTCTGTTTCCAGGGTGCACCGCGTGGAGGTACATTTGGGATCTTGGTTATCTGCTAACCCTGGGTCCGCCTAGAGCAATGCGTTCCCTTTGCACCCCGTCCATCACAAGTGATGATGACCATTTGTTACATCCACTTTTGAAAATTCAATTTTAGTTATGTCCTTGATTATGAGTTCGCAGATGGCTAATGAGCCCTATTCGAACTGTAAATGTCCTTGGACAGTTTGGACATGTAATGACGACTGTAGACGGATCTTGGTCTATCCGTGACTTTCTAGCTACTCTCCCCGCTAGAGCTGCTGCATTTCTCTATCTATCTATCTATCTATCTATCTATCTATCTATCTTTCTATCTATCTATCTATCTATCTATCTATCTATCTATCTATCTATCTATCTATCTATCTATCTATCTATCTATCTATCTATCTATCTATCTATCTATCTATCTACCTATCTATCTGTCTGTCTGTCTATCTGTCTATCTGTCTGTCTGTCTATATGTCTATCTATCTATCTATCTATCTATCTATCTATCTATCTATCTATCTATCTATCTATCTATCTATCTATCTATCTATCTATCTATCTATCTATCTATCTATCTATCTATCTATCTATCTATCTATCTATCTATCTGTCTGTCTGTCTATCTGTCTATCTGTCTGTCTATATGTCTATCTGTCTATCTATCTATCTATCTATCTATCTATCTATCTATCTATCTATCTATCTATCTATCTATCTATCTATCTATCTATCTATCTATCTATCTATCTATCTATCTATCTATCTATCTATCTATCTATCTATCTATCTATCTATCTATCTATCTATCTATCTATCTATCTATCTATCTATCTATCTATCTATCTATCTATCTATCTATCTATCTATCTAATCTATCTATCTATCTGTCTATCTATCTATCTATCTATCTATCTATCTATCTATCTATCTATCTATCTATCTATCTATCTATCTATCTATTTTAGTTATATACATTTAATAACTATGTTTTGTTGCATCTATTTTTGCATCTCTTTACTTGTTTTCCCTTCACTCGATATAATACGAGACTTCCTAAGTAAGTCGATCAGTTCCTCTTTTGTCAAGTTTGGCACATAGGGCGGATGTCATAGTTCCCCATGCCTGTCGGTCAGTTGCTAGGGATTGCAGGTCTTGTGCATTTATTCCTGTTGATTTTAATTCATTCATATATGTTCTTCTGAGCGTTATTTTTGGTCTTCCTTGTTTTCTTTCCCGTCTGGTGTCCACATCAAGGCTTATCATGGAATTCTTTCTTCCTTTATTCTAAGTATGTGGCCGATGTATGTCCAGCGGCGTTTTCTGATGATGTTCGTCACGTATTCTTGTTTTGTCTGTGGCAATACCCAGAAAAAGGTTTTCTCAAAAATATAGAAGTGTAAGGATGTGGATGGGGTTATTGATGCATGTTTAGTCCCTGAGGTAATCCCAGGATTACCCTGAGGTAATCCCAGGATTACCAAGTCCTGTCAGGAACCTATCACATTTCCGGATCAATTATTTCATCCTTCTTCTGTCAGATTTGTAGACCAATCCACAGTGATGGTACATCTAGCATTACCTGTTGCCTAGAAGATTGCCATAACAATGTCCACATCCCTGCTTTATATGAGATTATATACTTCAACAATACAATACTATACTACGGATCTGAAACATGGACAATCTACACTAAACATGAGAGGCGATTTAGCATCTTTCATTTAAGATGTCTCCGCAAGATTTTAACATCAAATGGCACAACAAAATCATCAACAATGAAGTCTTGCGCTACACTCAACTGCCATCTACCATGGAAACAATGTTGTTCGTCCATCACAAGTTTGTTTGTTGTTTGTTTTGCGTTCGCTCCATTGTAACCATCACGGATATCCGTGCGATTTCCGCCGGGAGCGTGATTACGTTGTGCCACCGTTATGCGCCTTGTAGGCCTAGCACATCCGATTTCGGCATGCCTTGACAGTTCGGGTGGGCTACCCTTAGCCTGTGACAGCCTCTATATCTGTCTCCAGGCACGCGTAGTGGCGACTCTTCGCCCAGACGATTTTTGCTCTCGTCTGACTCGCACGAGGTGTTCCACTGTCTATGAACTTGCCTCGTGTAATTGGGCGTGCTGTGCCTGTGCCAATTGGGTACTGAACCGTTTCTCATCCGTGAGCCTGGTTCCTTAGGGGAAGAACTCACCAGAGGAGTTGGACCCTGGCTCTTTCGCCCTCTTAGCCGAGATGTCATTCACCGACATCGTGTACCCCTTGTCCAAGTTCGAGTCTCACACCACGCGTTTGAGAGCAAGGCGTTCTCGAGCTGAGCGTCCTTGTCCCAATAGCGCCTGAGCCCATCAGGTACTGAACCCTTTCTCTCTTCAAGTGTATTTCCGGTGTAGGAAAACCTGACAGTAGAGTTGGGCCAGGGCTAAATCGTTGTCCCTTTTGTGCCTGAGCCCATCCGGTACGGAACCCATTCTCTCTTCAAGTGTACTGCCGGTATAGGAAACCTTGACAGTAGAGTTGGGTCAGGACTACCATCGTTGTCCCTTTCTTGCCTAAGCCCATCGGGTACAGAACCCTTTCTCTTCGCGAGCATATTTCCGGTTTAGGAAGGCTCGACATTAGAGTTGGATTAGGTCTTCTTGCTTTACCAAACGCCAATGAATGGGTCTGGGTCTCTGCCTGTAAGGAACACAGGTAACTAGAAGCTCGCCTCGAGCTGACGGAGCTTGTAGTTCCCCTTTCCTAGGGACTTTTCACTTTCTATTTGCAGTTCGCGCTGCCCTCTAGCGCTGTTCTGCCCTTTCATTGTATCATTGTACTCGGTATGAAATCTATTTGTCTCTCGCCATGCATCTACCTTTACATGCATTTTACATTAGCCGCCCCTCCAATGTTCGGACTGGACTGACTAGCTTCACTGTATGTCGACAGTGTCGCTATATGTGGTGATGCTGGTGGTGTCGGAGATATTGTCTGTCTCTTGTGCAGTCAAATCTCTTTCCATCTGCTACCTCCAAATTCTCGGACACGACCCCCAAATGATATGACCAGAATCAGCTCGAGCTGCTGTATTTCTGTTTCCAGGGTGCACCGCGTGGAGGTACATTTGGGATCTTGGTTATCTGCTAACCCTGGGTCCGCCTAGAGCAATGCGTTCCCTTTGCACCCCGTCCATCACAAGTGATGATGACCATTTGTTACATCCACTTTTGAAAATTCAATTTTAGTTATGTCCTTGATTATGAGTTCGCAGATGGCTAATGAGCCCTATTCGAACTGTAAATGTCCTTGGACAGTTTGGACATGTAATGACGACTGTAGACGGATCTTGGTCTATCCGTGACTTTCTAGCTACTCTCCCCGCTAGAGCTGCTGCATTTCTCTATCTATCTATCTATCTATCTATCTATCTATCTATCTATCTATCTATCTATCTATCTATCTATCTATCTATCTATCTATCTATCTATCTATCTATCTATCTATCTATCTATCTATCTATCTATCTATCTACCTATCTATCTGTCTGTCTGTCTATCTGTCTATCTGTCTGTCTGTCTATATGTCTATCTATCTATCTATCTATCTATCTATCTATCTATCTATCTATCTATCTATCTATCTATCTATCTATCTATCTATCTATCTATCTATCTATCTATCTATCTATCTATCTATCTATCTATCTATCTATCTATCTGTCTGTCTGTCTATCTGTCTATCTGTCTGTCTATATGTCTATCTGTCTATCTATCTATCTATCTATCTATCTATCTATCTATCTATCTATCTATCTATCTATCTATCTATCTATCTATCTATCTATCTATCTATCTATCTATCTATCTATCTATCTATCTATCTATCTATCTATCTATCTATCTATCTATCTATCTATCTATCTATCTATCTATCTATCTATCTATCTATCTATCTATCTATCTATCTATCTATCTATCTATCTATCTATCTATCTAATCTATCTATCTATCTGTCTATCTATCTATCTATCTATCTATCTATCTATCTATCTATCTATCTATCTATCTATCTATCTATCTATCTATTTTAGTTATATACATTTAATAACTATGTTTTGTTGCATCTATTTTTGCATCTCTTTACTTGTTTTCCCTTCACTCGATATAATACGAGACTTCCTAAGTAAGTGAACTCTTTTACTTTTTTAAGGTGTTTATCATCGATGGAGATAGTGATATTTCTTTCTTTCTTTGCTATTGCCATTATTTCGATCTTTTCAATATTAATCGTCATGTTGAATTTTTGACATGTTGTGTGGAGTCTGTTATACGTTCTTGCAACTGTTCTTCTGATGTCACTAATGGTACTAGGTCGTCTGTAAAGAGTAGTTCGTTCAATTTGTCTTTTATGTTATCTTCTTCGTTGGTACTTGTTATTTTACAGATGTGGTCGCTATATGTTATAAAAAGTATAGGGGATAGTACACACCCTGGCGAACTCCTGATTGTATTTGGAACTTATTGGACACTCCTGCATTTTCTCTTACTTCACATTGGCTATTAGCATAAAAGCCATTGCATATGTTGATTAAATGTTCTGGTACTCCGTATATTGATAGTATTTTCCATAGTTGCTGTCTGTCTACTTGGTCGAAAGCCTTTTCTTGGTCGGCGAATGCGATATATAATTCTATGTTGTTTTCTATCGCTCTTTCTGTTAGCTTAGTGTAAAAATAACATCCATGCAACTTTGGTTCTTACGGAAATCCATTTGGTTGTTTTTAAATTGTGGTTCAATGTATGGTCGTAATCGTTGTTCAAATATTTGGTTTTTAAAATTTTCCTGTGTGGCTTAGTAAAGATATCCCTCTGTATTTTGTGCAGTCTCTCTTGCTGCCTTTTTCTTCCATATGGGAATGATTGTCGCGTTTCTCCAGTCTTCTGGTGTGTCTTTTTTCTTCCATATTACATTGAAAAGTCTGTGTAGCCATTTTTTCCCCGCTCTTTGCTGGTGCTTTGATAAGTTCTGTTTAGTGAACTTGTTGAAACATTAAAAATGTTAATTGTGGCTGAAACTAGAAAAAACACATTAGCTCGACAATAATACAGTTACCAACATTTTGAAATAGGATCGCGTTGCAATTATACTGTTGCACCGTGATTAAATTACAAGTATCAAATAGCTTATAATTATGCAGGCATAATCATTAATCCTTCATTCAGGACAGTATCGATTATTCCGTCGGTTAATAAAAGTAATTACGAGCTGGGCGGACATCAAATTTAATATCATAAATGGTGAAACTTGGATCTTTGGGTAAACATTGACTGTGCTGTGTGTTAATTAGTGAATATACGTTTATCTGCTTCGGTATGATACTCTTGTTAGATTGAAGGTTGGCTGTTATCAGATGGTGGCGTATGAATTTATAGATGAGGGTTTGCTCGTCGGTGTGTGTGTGTGTGTGTGTGTGTGTGTGTGCGTGTGTGCGCGTGATACTAATTTATGGTTCATCACGGTTGGATAGATTTATAGGTTTGTTTAGTGGGTAAAAAAATAATAAGTTTAATATTACGGACCCGTGGTGACAGGATTTCATATAAAACTATCTCTGTTTGTATGGGTGAAATATTCTGATGTAATCTTCTTCTTCTTTCGTTCACTTGAAACATGTCTATATCTGTAATTCTGTCTCCTCAATAAAACTCACCGTCTTCTGCAGCCCACACAGCGTCCCATAGAGCCTCGATTCCAGCGCCGTTTCCTCCGGCCAATATGTCCGCCCCAGCGCCTCACGCCCAGAACACTCCTGAAGTATATGCCCGGCACTCTGTGCTGCCTGTCCACATGCACACATGGCCGCGCTGCCAATCCCGAACCCTGTACACATGTGACTGCGGAGTCGGTTGTGCCCCGTTCCAAGACGTAGAATTATAACTTGTTCTGATCTGTTCATAATGTGATAGTCATCTTGTGTTGGTGTTTGTGGCCCTCCTATTGACCTTATCATCTGTTTTTTTCTGATGGTAGGTGATTGGTATATCTGGTTGGTCTTCGGCAGCACCTTCCTTAGCCAGTTGGTCTGCTTTTTCATTTCCTGGTATTCCACAGTCAGAGGGTATCCACTGCATGGTTACCCTATACTGGTAAGACAATTCGCTAAGTAGTTTTTTTAAGTCTGTTAGTCTTCCAGACCGGAGAGCCTGAAGCACCGATGTAATCTGATGTAATCAAATTAGACTCATGTTCGCGGTTGAAAGTGGCGTACCTCACCACAAAGTGGTACACGATAAAACAATACAAAGAAAGGAACAAAGAAACTTAGTTTAAAAAAAAAATAACTCAGCTCTATTATCTTTCTGAGTTCAGACTTACTTAAAAAGATAAATCATCATCATCATCATGTGCCGTCTCCGTAACGAATGTCGGCTGCGACAGATCTCCAACATCCCCTGTACCTTGTTTTGGTGAAGCACTCTGCTAAACTGTAACCTTCCCATCTTGTGATATTACTATCCAACTTGTATCTCTGTCTACCTCTTGCTCGCTTCCCTTTAACTTTACCCTCATGTAAGGTCTTCAATAAGGTGTCATGTCTTTTAATGTGTCCAACATATTTTATTTGCTTGACCTTTATTTCTCTTAGTAAATTTTTCTTCATATTATGTTTTAGCTCCTCTTTATTGGTTTTCTTCTCTTTCCATGATGTTCTCCCTATTCTCATTTTTTGTGGTAGCTTGTCCTATTCAGGACTTAGCCATCAACCCAACATTTTTTTGGCTGTAGTGATGTTCTAGGCAATATAAATACGTTCAGTAGTTTGCTATTGCTTTCTGAAGTGTCCAGATGCTCAAAAGCCTGTGGCTGGGATCGAACTTCGTACCTTGGCCATCACAGACGCGCCCTGTACTTCTTCATAACAGATCCGGACTGTTCTATTCGAGTATTCTGCCCTATTCTTCTATATACCCACATCTCAAATGCATCAATTCTGTCTTCTAATTGTTTATTAAGTGTCCATGTTTCTGAGCCATACATTAATATAGAATAGATATAACATTTTATAATTCTCATTTTTAACTTGTTTGTAATTTGTTTAGATGTTACTATTTTCCTCAAGTCATTGAAGGCACTTTTAGCCATTCCTATTCTCCTTTTAACTTCTGTTTCACATCTGCCGTCATTTGTGACTATGTGTCCAAGATATTGGTACTGTTTTACTTGTTGTAGTTTCTCTCCACGCATATTCTCTCTTCTTCTGTGCCTTTGCTGATTATCGTGGTTTTTGTTTTATTGATATTATAACCAGTTCATATTCATTACTTGATTTATTGACTTGATTTATTTGCTTGAACTATTGACTTGATTTATTTGCTTGATTTATTGACTTGATTTATTTGCTTGAACTATTGACTTGATTTATTGACTTGATTTATTGACTTGATTTATTTACTTGATTTATTGACTTGATTTATTTGCTTGATTTATTGACTTGATTTATTTGCTTGAACTATTGACTTGATTTATTTGCTTGAACTATTGACTTGATTTATTTGCTTGATTTATTGACTTGATTTATTTACTTGAACTATTGACTTGATTTATTTACTTGATTTATTGACTTGATTTATTTGCTTGATTTATTGACTTGATTTATTTGCTTGAACTATTGACTTGATTTATTTGCTTGAACTATTGACTTGATTTATTTACTTGATTTATTGACTTGATTTATTTGCTTGATCTACTAGACTTTGTAGTTCATGTTCACTTTCATGATGATAAATAGACGTAAATATAGTCTCTCTCTCTCTCTCTCTCTTTCTCTCTCTTTCTCTCTCTCTTTCTCTTTCTCTCTTTCTGTATATGATCTTAATGTACTGGACTTATTTAGTTTGATGGGTTATGACGCTACATTTGTTTGAACTGACTTGTCCGTGTGTTTAGGGCCCGAAAGGGGAGCAAAGAATAGAAACACTGTTTACCATCCATGCATGTAGTAAAAGGCGACTAAGAAGGTTATGTGATGGAGTTGGCTGTCCCATCCCATATAGGGTCAGTGACCTAAAGCCATGCTGAAGTCGGATGTGTAAGGCCGAAAGGCGCAGATATCGCAGCAACGCTGTAAACCATGACACAACGCATTCCGTTCTCCAGACTACATCCTGCTGATCTGCAGGAGCTTGAGAACGAACGCAGAAGAAGAACTACGACTTAGACTTAACTACAACTAAGACTTAACTCAGACTAAGACTTGACTCAGACTAAGACATGACTACAACTAAGACTTAACTCAGTCTAAGACATGACTCAGACATGACTACAACTAAGACTTGACTCAGTCTAAGACTTAACTCAGACTAAGACATCGACTACAACTAAGACTTGACTCAGTCTAAGACTTAACTCAGACTAAGACATTACTACAACTAAGACTTAACTCAGACTAAGACATCGACTACAACTAAGACTTGACTCAGTCTAAGACTTAACTCAGACTAAGACATTACTACAACTAAGACATGACTACAACTAAGACTTAACTCTGAGCGACTAAGACAAAGACTTAACTAAGACTAAGACTTGACTAAGACTGATGCTAAGACTAATACTAAGACTACTACATAACTAAGACTAAATCTAAACTCATACTACGACTACGACTTATGCTAAGACTAATACTTGACTTAGACTCTATTTTTCTATTCTAGTTTGTTTTTTTCAAACTTGGATCAAATATATATTTTTATATTCTCCTGGTACTGATTCGTTCTTTCCTCTTTCCACAACTGCCTCCTCCTCCTCCTCCGTTTTAAAAATGTAGACGATATGTTCTATGCACTCTACCTCACACGACCATCGTTTTTTTTTAAATCCCACCTCACACGAGCGAATCCAGATCTATCGTCCGTCGCTCGAGGCATGTACGAGAGCCGCACGTCACTCTGCCTACTGATTTTGTTTGGTAGCAACGTTAGACGTCTCGCGCAGTAGTGCGAAAAAAAAGTAGCAAACGGCAGGTCCAACCTTTTGTTCTTTATCAAAGGTGTATACACCTTATCGACAACACGTGGATTTGTCTGGCCTATCGTATTGCACTTTCTTTTATTTGCCATTTCTTTTAAATGACGCAGGACTTGTTTATGTTTGTCTAAGACTATGAGGACGTCGAGAAATTGTGTGACTGAACTCGCTAAGTCTAAATCGTTATTTCATATTTACACATTACACATTTTCTCGGACTTAGAAAGAAAGACCTCGACGGTTGTGTCTGATTCCTGGAAGTTTGAACTTGATTCGCTTGTTGACCTGGATTGTAAAACAAAGTGAAATGTATTCCGGAAGTAACCTTTCATAAAATGGATCAGAAATGCAACAAAACAACGTTCTTGGTAGAATTTTGATGGACATCGCAGGTAATGTACTTGTATAAGATGGTGATTAAACGGACACTAATTTATTGAATATTTTCAGCATGTAACAGTCGAGCCAATATGCCGCTCCTTATTTACTTCCTCCACTATCTATTCACTATCTCTCCTCCTCTTTCCTCCCTATCAACCACGTTTGTTTCCATGTACGATTCGTTGTACCGTTGTCTTTCGTTTGTCCTGATGAAGGCTTAATAGTCGAAACGTCGTCTGTCCCTGTATCTCGTTGTTAGGTTGTGTTATGTTTTATTTTGGTAACACATCTACCTATTTTTGTTTATCTTAACAGTGGAGATAGTCGGCGGAAGAAGACCTCTGTACATGACTTCATATGTTACATTTTGTATTATTGTCGCGATTTTCATTGGTAACTCTTTATATGCTTGATATTTCATGCCAATAATAGTCAGTTTCCACCAACGAAATGCACGGAAATAATTGAAAAAAATCAGCATTCAAGGCCATGTATACGTTTTTTGTACACGTCTTTATACTTGCCATGCATCAGCTGTGCTAGAAGTGAATTTCATTTTCCTTTAGCGCAGAAGTTAGGGCAGAGGTCAGATCTCTCCAATTCTGTCTGTTCAAAGCTATTCTGTGCAGTTCTTGAATAGTATTTCTTCTTCTTCTTCTTCTTTCGTTCACTTGAAACATGTCTATATCTGTAATTCTGTCTCCTTAATAAAACTCACTGTCTTTTGTAGTTCATACAGTGTCACATAGAGTTTTGATTCCAGTGTTGTTTCCTCTGCCTCAGCGTTTCATGCTCAGAACACTCTTGAAGTATATGTTTGGCACTCTGTGCTGCCTGTCCACATGTACACATGGCTGTGTTGCCAATCTTGAACTTTGTATACATGTGACTGCGGAGTCGGTTGTGTCCTGTTCTGAGAAGTAGAATTATAACTTGTTCTGGTCTGTTCATAATGTGATAGTCATCTTGTGTTGGTGTTTGTGGCTTTCTTATTGACTTGATCATCTGTTTTTTCTGATGGTAGGTGATTGGTATATCTGGTTGGTCTTCGGCAGCACCTTCCTTAGCCAGTTGGTCTGCTTTTTCATTTCCTGGTATTCCACAGTGAGAGGGTATCCACTGCATGGTTACCCTATACTGGTAAGACAATTCGCTAAGTAGTTTTTTCAAGTCTGTTAGTTTTTTAAATAGTATGAATATTGGTTGTTTTACTTTCTCTAAGTATTGTTCTTCTGAGTGTTTCTTTTGGTCTACCCCTAGCTCTTTTGCCTGTAGGTATCCATTCAAGAGATTGGTGGTGTATTCTGTTATTGTCTGAGCGTAGGACATGTCCGATGTAGGACCAACGGCGTTTTATAATAACATCTGTGATGTAATTTTGATGTGTCTCTTCTTTGATTTATTTCGTTCGAATTGAATTCGCTCCTGTGAGTGTTAGTTATCCTTCGAAGACAGGTGAATACTTACTGATAAATACCTGTGGAGTACTGTGTCTTAAAGTATTGGTTTTCCGGAAAGAAACCTACTAAATCATTAATATCATCATCAAGTGCCGTCTCACAACGAAAACGGATCTCCAACATCCGCTGGATCTTGTCTTAGTGGTGCACTCTGCTAGACTAAGACCTGTCTATCGTGTGATGTTACTCTCCCACTTGTATCTCTGCCTACCTCTTGCTCGCTTCCCTTTGACTTTACCATCAAGTAAGGTCTTTAATAAGGTGTCGTGTCTTTTAATGTGTCCAAAATATTGTATTTACCTGATCTTTATTTCTCTTAGTAGTTCTTTCTTCATATTAAGTGTTTTTATCACCTCTTTTTTGTGTTTTTCTTTTTCCATGATGCTCTCCCTATTCTTCTATATACCCACATCTTAAAGGCACCAATTCTGTCTTATAATTGTTTATTTAGTGTCCATGTTTCTGAGCCATACATTAATATAGAATAGATATAACATTTTATAATTCTCATTTTTAACTTGTTTGTAATTTGTTTAGATATTAATAATTTCCTCATGCCATTGAAGGTACTTTTAGCCATTCCTATTCTCCTTTTAACTTTTGTTTCACATCTGCCATCATTTGTGACTATGTGTCCAAGATATTGATACTGTTTTACTTGTTATAGTTTCTCTCCATGTATGTTTATGTTTAGCTCTTGTTCTTCTGTGTCTTTGCTGATTATCATAATTTTTGTTTGTTGGATGTCCATATTCATTACTTGATTTATTGACTTGATCTATTAGTCTTTGCAGTTCATGTTCCTCATCATCATCAGGTGCCATGCCGGCTGGCGTAGACAGTTATGGCTCTCCACAGCTCTCTGTCCACAGTATTATGTATCAAAGTCGTTGTTGTTTCCTTGCTGTGCCAGGTTGACAAGCTGTCTAATATTTTCTCACGTTGTCGCCCTCTGTCTCTCTTGCCTTCAAATTTGCCTGTTGTGACTATGTTCTCGAAACCAGAAAGTTCATGTTCACTTTCTGCTAAAAGAACAATATTATAAACACAATGTCTAATAGTTAAATGACACACACGATGACCACCTTGTGCCCTGAACGAAAGGGTAATTCTTAATAATGGATTCAAGAGTGATATTTTTCCAATATTCAAGCTTATACTCTTGCCAGTTCACAAATTCTTGTTCTGCGGTTGTTGTCCAGCAAACTAGCATGATGTTGTCAACAGAACGGAATGTGTTGTGTCGTGGTTTACAGCTTTGCTATAATATCTGTATCTTTCGTCCTGAAACATCCGTCTTCGTCATGACTTGTGAGTCACTTTGAACGTATATGGGACAGGAGAGGCAACTCCACCGAATAATCTCCTTAGTCACATCGTAGGACATGCATGGACGTTAAACAACGTTGCTATTCTTTGCTCCACCCTTTCGACCCTGGCAACAACGTCACACAATATTGATCCATGTTTAAATGGATACACTTTTTTTTAGGGGTCACAAGAATCATTTGCCATTATATAAACATACCCTCTAGCCAGCGCACAACGGACACCATGTTTAAAGGGTTCGGGGGTACTTTTCATCTGGGGTCAACATGTTATCATTTGCTGCTATGGAAACTGACGCAATGGCCTATCATGGAAGCTAATAAAATGGCCAGTCCTGGACACTGTTAAAATGGCCAGTCCTGGACACTGTTAAAATGGCCAGTCCTGGACACTGTTAAAATGGCCAGTCCTGGACACTGTTAAAATGACCAGTACTGGACACTGTTAAAATGGCCTGTCCTGAAAGCTGGCAAAATGGTCATGATGATAATGATGATGGTGTTAATGATGGTGTTACTGATGGTGTTAATGATGGTGTTACTGATGGTGTTAATGATGATGTTACTGATGGTGTTAATGATGGTGTTACTGATGGTGTTAATGATGATGTTACTGATGGTGTTAATGATGATGTTACTGATGGTGTTAATGATGATGTTACTGATGGTGATAATGATGGTGTTAATGATGATGTTACTGATGGTGTTAATGATGATGATGGTGTTAATGATGATGTTACTGATGGTGTTAATGATGATGTTACTGATGGTGTTAATGATGGTGTTACTGATGGTGTTAATGATGATGTTACTGATGGTGTTAATGATGGTGTTAATGATGATGTTACTGATGGTGTTAATGATGATGTTACTGATGGTGTTAATGATGGTGTTACTGATGGTGTTAATGATGGTGTTACTGATGGTGTTAATGATGATGTTACTGATGGTGTTAATGATGATGTTACTGATGGTGTTAATGATGATGTTACTGATGGTGTTAATGATGATGTTACTGATGGTGTTACTGATGATGATGGTGATAATGATGGTGTTACTAATGATGATGGTGTTAATGATGATGATGGTGTTAATGATGATGATGATGGTGATAATGATGGTGTTAATGATGGTGTTAATGATGATGTTGATGATGATGATGGTGATAATGATGGTGATAATGATGGTGTTAATGATGGTGTTAATGATGATGATGATGGTGATAATGATGGTGTTAATGATGGTGTTAATGATGATGTTGATGATGATGATGATGGTGATAATGATGGTGTTAATGATGATGATGATGGTGATAATGATGGTGTTAATGATGGTGATAATGATGATGTTAATGATGATGATGATGGTGATAATGATGGTGTTAATGATGCTGATGATGGTGATAATGATGGTGTTAATGATGGTGTTAATGATGGTGTTAATGATGATGTTGATGATGATGATGATGGTGATAATGATGGTGATAATGATGGTGTTAATGATGATGATGACAACAATAACAATAATGATAATAATGATGATAATGACCCAAAAATACATCAAAGATATCACAGCAAAGCTGTAAACCATGAAACTACGCATTCAATTCTTTGGACTACATCCTTCCAAATTTTTATGAGGTTAAGAATGGACGCCGAAATAATTGCTTATTGTTTTTCTTCACAATAATTCATCTCTACCTATCCCCGTGTTATGAAATCTCCTCTTCTCTTCATTTATCACAATCCTACACAAACATTATTGCTCGTCTGTCACATGATGATGATGAATATTTCTTGCATCCACTTTATGAAATTCAGTTATGGATATGTCCGTGACTAGGAGTTCGTAATTGGCTAATGAGGCATATGCAGGCCGTAGCGGACCTTGGACAAACAGTCCATGATATGACAGCATTTGTCTTTCGTCCTGATAAAGGTTTTTAATCGAAACGTCGTCTATCACTGCGTCTCGTTTCTATTGTGTATTGTTTGTAAATATTGGTAAAAATTGATCTTGTTTTTTGTCTAGTTATTTTATCTTGTTATTTAGTCTAGTTATTATATCTTGTTATTTTGTCTAGTTAGTTTATCTTGTTATTTTGTCTAGTTATTTTATCTTGATATCTTGTCTAGTTATTTTATCTTGTTATTTTGTCTAGTTATTTTATCTTGTTATTTTATCTTGTTATTTTGTCTAGTTATTTTATCTTGTTATTTTGTCTAGTTATTTTATCTTGTTATTTTGTCTAGTTATTTTATCTTGTTATTTTGTCTAGTTATTTTATCTTGTTATTTTGTCTAGTTATTTTATCTTGTTATTTTGTCTAGTTATTTTATCTTGTTATTTTGTCTAGTTAGTTTATCTTGTTATTTTGTCTAGTTATTTTGTCTTGTTATTTTATCTAGTTATATTATGTTGCATTATGTGGACAGATGGATGAATTGCTAGAAATTCAGACCTTCTTAGTGTCACCTTGATAGGTCAATTGCTGTACAGTCAGACCTTCCTCGTGTCAACTAGCTGGGTCTGATAGGTCAATTGATAGGACGTTCAGGCCTTCCTAGTGTCATCTTGCTAGGTCTGATGAGAAAATTGCTGGACCTTCAGACTTTCCTAGTGTCATCTTGCTAGGTCTGATAGGTCAATTGATAGGACGTTCAGGCCTTCCTAGTGTCATCTTGCTAGGTCTGATGAGAAAATTGCTGGACCTTCAGACCTTTCTAGTATCATCTTGCTAGATCTGATAGGTCAATTGTTGGACCTTCAGACCTTCCTACTAAGAGTTATCTGTTTCATAACTCTTATCACGACCTTCTGCGATAGAAGACCTGTGCACAAAATAAATTAGCCCTTCAGTCGTGACTTTTTAAAATTATTGTCGTGATTTTCGTTGGTTATTATTTATATACTCGGAGCCGCATGCCAAAAATAGTCATGGTGACTCAAAGTATATAAATAATGACCAATTAAAACCAGGACAATTATCAAGAACGTAACGAATGAAGTCCTAATTAATTCTGTCCTGATGTCTTCTATACGCAGATGGCCATGGTCTGTTAGACTAACAGTAAGACCTCTAGATCTCCAGCCGGCAGAATTAATGTGATTAATGATATTTCTCCATATAAGTTAATCAAATAGAAAACATAAATTATCGTTGAATTCACGGTACGCGGTTCGGATGGAAGTAAAAGGTAGATTATCCTGATTTGCTTGGTGAAAGAGTTAATTACCCTTTAGAAGTTACAACATCAATGCGTAACATCTTGCGGTAGATATTCTATAGGGAAAAGAGCGTAATTTTATCCAGTATTGTTACAAGTAAAACATCACCGCAGCAAACAAATGCTGGGTTGATGGCGACGTCCTGAATAGGATATGCTAGGAATTGTTACAAATATATATGTTCTGTTTAAAAATTAGAAGAAAAAATTTACAGAAAACCCATTAGTAGCATATACATGGCAACAAGATCACCTCTCGGTGATGTGCAATGTGGTGTGCAATGTGGTGTGCAATATGGTGTGCAATGGTGTGTACAATAGTGTGTGCAATGTGGTGTGCAATGCTTAGAGAAATATAAAAAGAAACATCGAGGATTTATTCATCCATCATCATCAAGTGACGTCTCCGCAACGAAGGTTGAATGCAACAGACCTCCAACATCCCCTGTCTCTTGTTTTGGTGGTACAATATACTAGACTTTAACCTGTTAATTTTGTGATGTTACCTTCCCACTTATATCTCTGCCTACCTCCCGTCGACTTACCCTCAAGCAATGTCTTCAACAAAGTGTCATGTCTTTTAATGTGTTCTTCTTCTTCAGCGTTCATTCTCAAACTCCTGCTGAATTCTCTTGTAGTGGACCATGGTCCTACTAGATTTCCAGCAGGATGTAGTCCAGAGAATGGAAATGCGTTGTGTCGCCGTTTTATTTGCGCCAATGGCCCGACACATCCGTCTTTGGCAGTTTTAATGAGTTCAAAATATTTTATTTTATTGATCTTTATTTCCTTTAAAAATTCTGTAATTACCCGTAATCGTCGGATTATCATCACTACAAACTGGACACATTCATCGTTACTCAGATCTATCCATGAATGTATCCCACATTACACGTCTGCTGACAGTACCGGTCCTATGCTGGTTGACCATCATTCTTCTACTCCCTCCAAAATATTCACTTCTAGCAACACCACATTTCAATCCCTGATCTTTAATCCTAGCCATTGAAAAGGAATTATCACACACATTAGTCCCTCTCTCGCGTGTTATATCTCTTATGGAATTCAAAACGTCAGATCGATCCATTTCCCCATCGTCATTTGCCACAATCGCTCATGACACCAGTTGATCTGCTATATTACATGATGTGATGTAATATAATATAATATAATATAATATAATATAATATAATATAATATAATATAATATAATATAATATAATATAATATAATATAATATAATATAATATAATATAATATAATATAATATAATATAATATAATATAATATAATATAATATAATATAATATAATATAATATAATATAATATAATATAATATAATATAATATAATATAATATAATATAATATAATATAATATAATATAATATAATATAATATAATATAATATAATATAATATAATATAATATAATATAATATAATATAATATAATATAATATAATATAATATAATCTAATCTAATCTAATCTAATCTAATCTAATCTAATCTAATCTAATCTAATCTAATCTAATCTAATCTAATCTAATCTAATCTAATCTAATCTAATCTAATCTAATCTAATCTAATCTAATCTAATCTAATCTAATCTAATATAATATAATATAATATAATATAATATAATATAATATAATATAATATAATATAATATAATATAATATAATATAATATAATATAATATAATATAATATAATATAATATAATATAATATAATATAATATAATATAATATAATATAATATAATATAATATAATATAATATAATATAATATAATATAATATAATATAATATAATATAATATAATATAATATAATATAATATAATATAATATAATATAATATAATATAATATAATATAATATAATATAATATAATATAATATAATATAATATAATATAATATAATATAATATAATATAATATAATATAATATAATATAATATAATATAATATAATATAATATAATATAATATAATATAATATAATATAATATAATATAATATAATATAATATAATATAATATAATATAATATAATATAATATAATAACCGTGTTCTGTCAGACTGAGATTCATTCCCCATATCAGTCTCACAATATTATCACTCCCCACAAGAAACCACCTCTCACATCAATCACTCACTTCATCCTCAAAATATCGTCGTTACCCAACTCAGTACACTAAAACATCATCGGCCCCACTCCCCACTCAGTTCCTCCCAATAACATCATTACTCCCTACATTAGTTCCTAACCTTAATGCAACCCCCCCACCCCCAACTTCAACTAACATTATCCTCCCTCCCTCTAATAAATTCTCCACGACACCAGCAAAAACTTTTCCCTACACCATCACCTCTAATATCAGCAGTAATAAACAAATATCAAAATGGTCTACATTAGATTATGTGAAACTTAACAAATACATTAATTTCAACATTCACAGCAAAAACAACAATCCGCATATCAATTTAAAGAACTGTCCT
Organism: Meghimatium bilineatum; assembly: GCA_034231615.1. NCBI lineage: Eukaryota > Metazoa > Mollusca > Gastropoda > Stylommatophora > Philomycidae > Meghimatium > Meghimatium bilineatum. The sequence goes on from CM067310.1 coordinate 17,994,826, forward strand.
GCCTTGCCAACTTCACTTTATGCATCACGTATTTGTATTGTGGACAATTTCTGTGTCTTAAAACCGAATCTTCTTACAAGGAAAAGAAACCCCTGTATGAATTATCCAATAGAATCTAAAGTGTTCTAACTGTACAGCAAACAGTTTGAATCTATGCCAAATAATTATTTCGTATTTCATAAGTGCATGTTTTATGTTGTATAAAAGTTTAAAAACTAAAGACAACCGCATGTACAAAGAGAAACGAAACAAATCGACAATTAGAACCATGCAACGTGGCGACGGCGAGTTCTGGTAAAAGTTCAATCGACGTACCAATTTGTAACAGACTGATTCAACTTTATTTCTGTTCACTTCTGTGGTTTAAATCGTTTGCCCGTCGGGTTGAGTTAAACTGCTTACTTTATTCCGCGTATTGATTTCCTAGTTAAATGTTTTAACGTCCCGCGTCTGCCATTAAAGTTATTCAGCCCTTCTGCTCTTCAAACAGAAAAATGACAATAAAAGTATGACTTAATTTGCCTTGCAGCTCGAGCTTAGACTAATAGTCATTGATTTCTTTCACCTTTGACTCTTCCGTTGTTTCTGCTAACATTCAGTCATTCTTTTCGGCCCAGAAAATACGTTTACTTACTACGAGAATTCTTGATTCTTGATTAGAAACTGATCTCACAGCACGTGGGGCATTCCCATAAGTGCTCCGCCCTCTGTTCCAGAGCCATCCGACTCGATGGTGTTTCAAGTCTAATGCCGCTGAAAACAACGTTGACATCAGGGTACAACTCTGGCCATTGCCACAGGTTTTATCCTTGCTACTTGTTGATCCGCCCACCCACGTCGTGCCCATAACTAATTCAAGCACAATGTCGGCCTGCCGGAACGACATGGTAACTGTTATCGAAGGTTACAACTACTGAATTGTATAGATGACGTGCCATGAAGCTTCTATAAGAAGATAACCTCAATATAAAGGCATGTCATCTACTAAGGTTTTCTGTTGCATGGGTGGTTTGTCTAGTGAGCCATTGGTGAGACACACAGAGGAGAATGTAATATACTAGTGACACCTCTAATCAAAGTTGAAAATTAAAATTATTTTTTTTTGTTGCAAAATGTTGGCTAGTTGTTAGTTTATTAGACACTAGAATTGAAAATACATCGCATGCAATGTTCTAAAAGAACACTATATTTATTAGACACTAGAATTGAAACGACATCGCATGCAATGTTCTGATAACACACTATATCTATTAGACACTAGAATTGACACGACATCGCATGCAATGTTCTGATAGAACACAATATTTATTAGACACTAGAATTGAAACGACATCGCATGCAATGTTCTGATAGAACACAATATTTATTAGACACTAGAATTGAAACGACATCGCATGCAATGTTCTAATAGAACACTATATTTATTAGACACTAGAATTGAAACGACATCGCATGCAATGTTCTGATAACACACTATATCTATTAGACACTAGAATTGAAACGACATCGCATGCAATGTTCTGATAGAACACAATATTTATTAGACACTAGAATTGAAACGACATCGCATGCAATGTTCTGATAGAACACAATATTTATTAGACACTAGAATTGAAACGACATCGCATGCAATGCTCTAATAGAACACCATATTTATTAGACACTAGAATTGAAAAGACATCGCATGCAATGTTCTAATAGAACACCATATTTATTAGACACTAGAATTGAAAAGACATCGCATGCAATGTTCTAATAGAACACCATATTTATTAGACACTAGAATTGAAACAATATCGCATGCAATGCTCTAATAGAACACCATATTTATCAGACGCTAGAATTGAAACGACATCGCATGCAATGTTCTAATAGAACACCATATTTATTAGACACTAGAATTGAAACGACATCGCATGCAATGTTCTAATAGAACACCATATTTATTAGACACTAGAATTGAAACGACATCGAAATGTAATGCTCTAATAGAACACCATACGGAAAAACAGAATATGTACAGAAGTACGCATGTGGATACTTCTGTTGGTCTCATCAATGACCCACTAGACAAACCACCCATGCAACAGAAAACCTTAGTAGATAACATACCGTTATATTGAGACTCTCGTATGGAAGCTTTGCAGCATGTCATCTTTGATGATGATGGTGTTCCTCCTTCGCAAGCCAAGATGAGCATGGCATGAAAAACAATAAATACTAGGGAAAAATAATAATAATAATTAGAATTGGTAATTACCTAATTTGGTTTGTGAGTTCGTAGATGCAAGATGAGTCCGAATCGTTTGCAGTTCTATTGCAGTGCATAAAGGAGTGCTGACGGTTCGGGGTAGGAGTATTTTCGGATTTGTCCTTCCGCTTCTTGCGCTTGTGTATTACCTGCAGTGCTCTTTCTTTTTCAAATTTCATGATGCCAGCAGTGATCTGGGTATGCCAGGCTGAGCGATCAAGTGTTGTAGTCTCCCAGGAGCTAGGATCGATGCTGCAGTACTTGAGAGAGCTTTTTAGGTGATAATTGAAGCGCTTTTTCTGCCCTCCGCTTGAACGTTTACCTCAGCACAGCTCCCCATAGAATAATCTCTTTGGAAGGCGCTTGTCTAGCATACGGACGAAATCTTTACAATCCTAGACTCCCTCTGAGTAGAAGACTCCTTCAATAGGCATTGCACTAAGCCGAAAGCTGAAGTCTCCTGGGTATGAAAGATAACTCAGAAAAACCAAACCATCCCAATGCACATAGGAAGTAAGAGCTAATCGCTCGCAATTCCTGGTATTCTCAAACATTCAAAACAAACAAATCCAGTAGGGCAGATAAACCTATATCCCCATTTTACACATCATCATCAGGTGCCATGTCGTCTGGCGTAGGCGATCATGGCTCTCCATAGCTCTATATCTCCAGTATTATGTATCAAGATCGATGTTGTGTCCTGCCATGTCAGTTTGTTAAACTGGCTAATATTTTCTCACGTTGTCTTTCTTTGTCTCTGTTGCCTTCACTGTGTTGTGACTATCTTCTCCAAACATTTGTCTTTTCTTATATTAGTGATTAAGCTCCGTTTTTTTTGTTTGACTCTTACAACACGTCCATATTAGTTTTCCTGGCAGTCCATGGTATTCTCAGCGTTCTTCTGTAGAACCACATCTCTATTGCTTCTAATTTCCCACTTTCCGATTTGTTTATTGTCCAAGATTCGCATCCATATGTCAGTATAGAAGTTATACTTTTATACTTTTTAATACTTGAGCCGCGTAGCGCAGTGGTTAGCGCACTGGCTTCGCATATGAATGGTCCTGGGTTCATTCCCCAGTTGAAGTGGAAATGTTTTTCAGATCGCAACGGCTCCCAGGTAGACCCAGCCTCAAATGGGTACCGGATTAATCCGGGAAGTAAAGACTGCGAGGGAGAGGAGATGGTTACCGTTCTCATTTGCAGAGCCTCTGAAATGTGAGATCGCAAACAAATCACACCCCAACGGCATCAATAAATGCTGCGGGTTACTTTACCGTTTTTTAAAGAAGTTATATAGCACTGCATAACTCTCTTTCTCACCTCTAATGACAAGGTGATTACACAATATATTTTTCATTTTTCTGAATGTTGTTTTTCCTGTCCTATTCAGCTTCAGATTTCTGATGAACTTCTTCCATCTGCTGTAATCTTTGCACCTAAATATTTGAAATGGTGGACCTGTTTTAATACTGTACCATTCACTTTGATATTGCAATTTGTGTTATTTTGTTTCTGTGAAATAACAATTACTTCTGTTTTCTTGATATTTAGGAAGACGCCTTTCTCTTTTCTTTCTGTGACTACTGCATTAATTAATATTAAATTATCTGATTGTGCCCACTCTATCAATAAGTCCCCTTTTTCGTTCTTAACCCATAAACTAAACCTTCCAGTTACATCATTTACCTCTGTATCACTTACTTGTGCGTTAAAATCCTCCATCGCTATAGTTACGTCATGATTTTTACACTGTTTCATTGCGGTTTTTAGTTCTCCATAGAAATTGTCAATGTCTTCCTCTGAATTGTTTGATGTGGGTGCATAAACTTGAATAATGTTAATATCCAATAGTTTTCCTGTTAGCTTCACTAAACCCGATCTGATATTGCCATAAAACCCTTCACCATTTTTCCTGTTTCTGTATCTAATAATACGGCTACACCTTTATCAGGTTTTTGTTCACCTGAGTATATGACTTTAAATATTTATCTGACTGTATCTCTCCTGCCGCAGTCCATCTCATTTCACTGATTCTCATTTCCATTTCTTGTTTGATGTGTGACACTCTTCGCAAACGATATAACGTTCCACTCTTGCAATATTAACACTAAGTACTGTAGACCTACTTCTGTGTGTCGCCATGATTATCTTCTAGGGAGAATAATGTGGTAGTTTCCCGTTCCTTTCCACATCAATATTGGAGATATCCATTTATATCCGCTATCTTTGACAATACTTTATGTCGGGACAAATGGGTGCCCCGCACTGCCCAGTTGCAGAGCTATGGACCACTTATACCGGTGGCTATCGGTCGCTTCCTTGCTCGCGGCTAGCGAACATCATGGCGGCAACTGTGACGTCTAAACTCCTACTTCCCTCCAGGAACATTCACATGAACGCATTATAAACTTTTTTGGTAGCATATCCTATTCAGAACGTGGCCATCAACCCATCATTTTTTGGCTGTATTGAAATTTTTAGGCAATATAAATAGTTCAGTAGTTTGCCAGAGCTTTCTGAAACCCGGATGCACAACTGCCTGTGACGGAGATCAAAATCGCTACTTTGGCTGTCACAGACGTGCTCCGTACCACTCCGCCACAGAACTGGACGAACATAAACTACACACGACATTTTCTCCACAATTTCCGTTGTTATCAATTCACTTTTAAATAACAAATAACACTTAATCAAATAATCATCAAGTGATGATCGAGCTAATAACATTCAAACTTGCACCATGTTCACACCGGAAAATGATCACGAAAAAAATCAGAGACTCCTATACTTTCGTAATTTTTGTGTTCACAATTATAAAGGTTATTTCCCTTTAAAGTCAGATGGTTGTATCCTTGACACGTTCAAGATGATACAAGATTTTTATGATATTCTGCAAGCATTTAAATTTGTAAATTTAATTCCAAAAATTGTGTAAATAATATTTTTTTAAATTTTTACAAGGTATATTTTTCTTATGTAGTATCATTTTCACTTTATACAAAACTCCATACAACATGTCAAAAATTCAACATGAAGATTAATATTGAAAAGACTGAAATAATGGCATTAGCAAAGAAGGAAAGAAATATCACTATCTCCATCGATGATAAACACTTTAAACAAGTAAATGAGTTCACTTACTTAGGAAGCATTATATCGAGTGATGAGAAAACCAGTAAAGAGATGCAAATTAGATGCAACAAAACATACCAGATCCTAGGACAGATGACACGCATTTTCAAGAACAAAAATGTAAACATAGACACTAAAGTTGCAGTATACAAGACTATTATTATTCCATCACTATGCTACCAGTGCCAAACTTGGACAATGACAGCACAAGACAAAAGAAAAATAGTGACAACAGAAATGACATGTCTACGAAGAATACTCGGAGTGACATTAAGAGATAGAATTAGGAACGATAACATCAGACAGATAACCAAAACAATACCAGTATTGGAACACATCAAAAGACAGCAGATCAAGTGGTTTTCACACGCTTCCAGACTACCGACATATAGCATGCCACAAATGGCCATGACACATAGACATAACGGTTATAAAGCCAGAGGCAGACCATGTAAAAGAAGGATCACAGAAATCAAAGAAGCCACACAAGCTTACAAACAGCGCACAAGAAGGCCATCTCCAGAGAACTCTTCCACCCCAGACGCTGCAAGACAAACAAGGGACACAGCGTATAGATAGAGTATCACTTTAGTTGGTTTACTAAAATGAAATCTTCAGAATCGATACCAGCTTACTTTATTTCTGCATTCAGTTTTTGTCATTTAAACAAAAATATACTTCTTTCCTACAAAAATCACATTATAAAGAAAGGGTACCAAGCACATGGACTCATTAATATAGAACTTTTCCCAAATTATTTAAAATATTTTTTTTTAAATAATGTATTCCTAAACTTAATACTCTTGAAATATTCCGTAAACATATTATATGGGTGTTTTTAACACCTTAATTTGTACACCTTAAATAGTGTAATAGAGGTTTAAGCAAGATAACTGTGTGCTGAATTCTGGCTTCAATATATATACATATATAAAACGACAGATATAGATAGATAGATAGATAGATAGATAGATAGATAGATAGATAGATAGATAGATAGATAGATAGATAGATAGATAGATAGATAGATAGATAGATAGATAGATAGATAGATAGATAGATAGATAGATAGATAGATAGATAGATAGATAGATAGATAGATAGATAGATAGATAGATAGATAGATAGATAGATAGATAGATAGATAGATAGATAGATAGATAGATAGATAGATAGATAGATAGATAGATAGATAGATAGATAGATAGATAGATAGATAGATAGATAGATAGATAGATAGATAGATAGATAGATAGATAGATAGATAGATAGATAGATAGATAGATAGATAGATAGATAGATAGATAGATAGATAGATAGATAGATAGATAGATAGATAGATAGATAGATAGATAGATAGATAGATAGATAGATAGATAGATAGATAGATAGATAGATAGATAGATAGATAGATAGATAGATAGATAGATAGATAGATAGATAGATAGATAGATAGATAGATAGATAGATAGATAGATAGATAGATAGATAGATAGATAGATAGATAGATAGATAGATAGATAGATAGATAGATAGATAGATAGATAGATAGATAGATAGATAGATAGATAGATAGATAGATAGATAGATAGATAGATAGATAGATAGATAGATAGATAGATAGATAGATAGATAGATAGATAGATAGATAGATAGATAGATAGATAGATAGATAGATAGATAGATAGATTAGATAGATAGATAGATAGATTAGATAGATAGATAGATAGATAGATAGATAGATAGATAGATAGATAGATAGATAGATAGATAGATAGATAGATAGATAGATAGATAGATAGATAGATAGATAGATAGATAGATAGATTAGATAGATAGATAGATAGATAGATAGATAGATAGATAGATAGATAGATAGATAGATAGATAGATATATAGATAGATAGATAGATAGATAGATATATAGATAGACAGATAGATAGATAGATAGATAGATTAGATAGATAGATAGATAGATAGATAGATAGATAGATAGATAGATAGATAGATAGATAGATAGATAGATAGATAGATAGATAGATAGATAGATAGATAGATAGATAGATAGATAGATAGATAGATAGATAGATAGATATATAGATAGATAGATAGATAGATAGATAGATAGATAGATAGATTAGACAGACAGTTAGACAGATAGACAGACAGATAGACAGATACACAAACAGACAGATAGACAGACAGACAAACAGACAGACAGACAGGCAGATAGATAGATTAGATGAATGGATGGATGGATGGATGGATAGATAGATAGATATATAGATTAGATAGATAGATAGATAGATAGATAGATAGATAGATAGATAGATAGATAGATAGATAGATAGATAGATAGATAGATAGATAGATAGATAGATAGATAGATAGATAGATAGATAGATAGATAGAATAGATTAGATAGATAGATAGATAGATAGATAGATAGATAGATAGATAGATAGATAGATAGATAGATAGATAGATAGATAGATAGATAGATAGATAGATAGATAGATAGATAGATAGATAGATAGATAGATAGATAGATAGATAGATAGATAGATTAGATAGATAGATAGATAGATTAGATAGATTAGATAGATAGATAGATAGATAGATAGATAGATAGATAGATAGATAGATAGATAGATAGATAGATAGATAGATAGATAGATAGATAGATAGATAGATAGATAGATAGATAGATAGATTAGATAGATAGATAGATAGATTAGATAGATAGATAGATAGATAGATAGATAGATAGATAGATAGATAGATAGATAGATAGATAGATAGATAGATAGATAGATAGATAGATAGATTAGATAGATAGATAGATAGATAGATAGATAGATAGATAGATAGATAGATAGATAGATAGATAGATAGATAGATAGATAGATAGATAGATAGATAGATAGATATATAGATAGATAGATAGATAGATAGATAGATAGATAGATAGATAGATAGATAGATAGATAGATAGATAGATAGATAGATAGATAGATAGATAGATAGATAGATAGATAGATAGATAGATAGATAGATAGATAGATAGATAGATAGATAGATAGATAGATAGATAGATAGATAGATAGATTAGACAGACAGTTAGACAGATAGACAGACAGATAGACAGATACACAAACAGACAGATAGACAGACAAACTGACAGACAGACAGGCAGATAGATAGATTAGATGAATGGATGGATGGATGGATGGATGGATAGATATATAGATTAGATAGATAGATAGATAGATAGATAGATAGATAGATAGATAGATAGATAGATAGACAGATAGATAGATAGATAGATAGATAGATAGATAGATAGATAGATAGATAGATAGATAGATAGATAGATAGATAGATAGATAGATAGAATAGATTAGATAGATAGATAGATAGATAGATAGATAGATAGATAGATAGATAGATAGATAGATAGATAGATAGATAGATAGATAGATAGATAGATAGATAGATAGATAGATAGATAGATAGATAGATAGATAGATAGATAGATAGATAGATAGATAGATAGATAGATAGATAGATTAGATAGATAGATAGATAGATTAGATAGATTAGATAGATAGATAGATAGATAGATAGATAGATAGATAGATAGATAGATAGATAGATAGATAGATAGATAGATAGATAGATAGATAGATAGATAGATAGATAGATAGATAGATAGATAGATAGATAGATAGATAGATAGATAGATAGATTAGATAGATAGACATACAGACAGAGAGATAGACAGACAGACAGACAGACAGACAGACAGACAGACAGGTGAGTAGATATATATGTAGATAAACAGAGACAGCGAATAATGTAAAACAGATTTATGTTAATTATAATCATAATTGTAAATATAAATATACCGATATAAATATCAACAGACAGACATATAAATTTATATTGCACTATATATAAATTCAGCCTACTGCACAAATGTGGAATAATTGAGCAATTCGCCATTATTGGCGAACTCTTCATATTATCTGCTTACTGTAGGATATCCCCCACACCCTGTCTGCTTTCTGACCCGATGAACAGTGAATTAGTGATGGCTCTGTAATTTAAGCCTGCAGGTGTGGCCGAACTTTTGAACGATGCTATTATGACGTGTGTTAGGAACAATAGTTGAGACCGTAGGAAATAAAAGACCGTTATACAGAAAGTAAAAACAAATAAGTCTTTTGTTAAGTTTTTGATTATTGTCGTTGGTTACTATTTATATACTTGGAGTCGCGTGATAGAAGAAGAAAAGGCCGGCCAACGAAATGCACGAAGAATAATTCAAAATCAGCCTTTCATGTCACGGTGATATCATCTTTCTGTGCACATGTCTTAATTTGAGCCCGGCCATGCAATAGTCTAGATTGGATGTTATAATATGTGTGAAGTGTATGTGTGTGTGTGTGAAGTGTGTGTGTGTGTGTATGTGTGTGTGTATGTGTGTATGTGTATGTGTATGTGTGTATGTGTATGTGTGTATATGTGTGTGTGTATGTGTGTGTGTGTATGTATGTGTGTGTGTGTATATGTGTGTGTGTATGTGTGTATGTGTGTATATGTGTGTATGTGTGTGTGTGTGTCGTGTATATGTATGTGTGTATGTGTGTGTATGTGTGTGTGTATGTGTGTGTTCAGGTGTGTGTTCAGGTGTGTGTTCAGGTGTGTGTTCAGGTGTGTGTTCAGGTGTGTGTTCAGGCGTGTGTTCAGGTGTGTGTTCAGGTGTGTGTTCAGGTGTGTGTTCAGGTGTGCGGTCAGGTGTGTGTTCAGGTGTGTGTTCAGGTGTGTGCGTGTCATGGAGACGTATTCTTTCCTCATCTTCTGTGATCATGGCGCAGTCAGGTCGGGACTCCGGATTCTATGATATAGGCTGCTGTCTGTTTTAGAGGTTCTGTTGTGCTATACAGTTTCTCTTCGACGCTGACTGAGTCGGTCCTTTCTTGTCCCTCAGGTCTGCATACTGGGGACAGTCTTGTACCATATGTTCTGCCGTCATATTCGCAAGGCTGCAATTGCAAAAACCATGTACCAAATTTGAATATAAGTATTCTTTCCAGAATGTAGTTTTATTTATAAATCTCCTGAAAGCCCCGCGGTCTCTGGCAAGGTGTCCCGCTTCCTCTAGCGACATGTGCATGCATTGCTGAATATCTCTTGTCCAACGACGTCTTGGTGGGCATCTGCCTCTACTTCCTTCTAACGCTCCAACCAACAACACTCATTCCATGCCATAATATCTCTTTACATGACCGAAAAAAACCAATTTTCCTTCTTAATATGGCGAAATTTTAAGAAATTCGAAATTGCGAGCGATTCGCTCTTGCTTACTATGTACTGTTTTTCTGAGCTTTCTTTCATACCCCGGCGACTTCAGTTTTCGTCTTAGTGTAATACCTATTGAAGGAGGTTTCTACTCAGACGGGGTCGATAATTGTATAGATGATATGCTACAAAGTTTCCATAAGACAACCTAAATATAAAGGCATGTCATCTACTAAGGTTTTCTGTTGCATGGGTGGTTTGTCTAGTGGGACATTGATGAGACCCACAGACGCAACTGCATGTGTAAATATTTTGTTTAAAAGCCAGCCTTTTTGAACGTTGATTTTTCTTAACACGTTTTAGTTAGTTTTTCTTGCTATTCATAGTATTCTTAGAACTATTCTATGGCACTTTATTTTGAAAGACTCTATTCTTTTTTTCTGAAATTGTACTTATTATCTATGTTTCTCAGCCATAAGTCGCAACTGGGAACACATATGTAGGTAGATAGACAGGAGATTCCAAATTTCATGTGGTTGGTCTATGACCGATATCCAGTACATACATGTGTCAACATAACGAAATTTCATTCGTGACGTTTTTGAATATTATCGTGATTTGCGTTGGTGACTATGTATATACTGGGAGTCTCATTCCGAAAAAATCCCAGTACGACCAACAAAATTCACGGAGATAATATTAAATCAGATTTTTCAGGTCATGTTTACTTTCTGCACAAAGGTCTTTACGCAGATGGTCACAGTTGATTCTTCAACATTCACAGGGAAATGATGATTTGGCAATTCCGACAGGAAGTGTTTAAATGTCGGCCATTTAATGCAAGCTGCATCGTGGAATTACCTTCAATTATATCTCTTGTCTAGTTATTAGCTGTTGCAGCATTTATTGTCCCGGCAAAAATAACTGATATCTAGATACATATTACTGGACGATATCGGTTTATACATAATAAATGTCACGTCATGCCAAGTGCAAGATAGATAGTTAGCGTGAGTACTGTTATTAGTGAGGATAGAATATTGTTGCAATTAATTGTTTATATAGTGAAATTCCATTTTAACGACTTGATCTGCAACAGCGAAATATGTATGTAATAACAGAAATATGTATGTAATAACAGAAATATGTATGTAATAACAGAAATATGTATGTAATAACAGAAATATGTATGTAATAACAGAAATATGTATGTAATAACAGAAATATGTATGTAATAACAGAAATATGTATGTAATAACAGAAATATGTATGTAATAACAGAAGTTGGTTGCATACAGTAAAAACGATAAATACTATAATTGGGGAATGTGAAAAGTGTTGAATAGGACAATTTGTTATAAAGAAATGCGCTATAGAGAGATTTCACTGTATATATGTGTGTACACACACCCACACTAAAAAAAGCGTAATAATGTGTTGTGAATACTAATTTGTTTTTTAGTGTCTAAATATTAACCCCCCCCCCCTCCACTTCAATAAAAAAAACATTATCTCAAGGATCGAACACAAACAGTGTCTCGCAGTTGCTACTATACTTTGCGCTCATGTAAATTGAGTTATTCCGGACACATACGAATGACAGGGTAAAATTGTAGATTTACAAATGTTGCGTACTTCCATGTGTGTCGTGTGACTTATTTTTTTACCAGAACGTAGTGGCAACAACATTTACCAGAGAATTTAACGATCAATAGACATGATTTAAATAACAGATAGAAAGGCTGATGTAAACAATATTCTATTTGCTCATAGACACATATACACTCGACATTAGCAAAAGACATGTAGAAATAATAGAGAAGATGTTAAAACAAAACAAACGTCGAGTGAAAAATAAGAATATTGTTATTAGGTCTAATCCATAATTTGTTTATTTAACCTTTATGCATCGATTAGAGGTAAAAAGGTCAAGCAGACATATAAATGGCCAGAGTGCGTAAAATAGTATTTATATAAAATTATTGTAATATAGCAGGGAATGTCAAGACCAGTGAACAAAGGTTAAAAAAAAGGCAGTATACTGTCACTGGGAGATTATTCCATCAATACTCGAGTGATACGGATTTTGGACAGTAATTGCCAACTTTTAAGATCTCTCATACAGCTACGGGGGAGATGTGTACCTAATTAATCGTTGTGTCAAATTTCATTAGAATTGGCAAAGAAGTTCACATTTCTATACTGGGTAGACACAATCATGGAGTTACGGAGTAAGTTATGTATATATATAATACACGCCACGCTGTAAACCAGGATACGAAGCTTCTTACCTTTTTTTCTGGATTACATCCTGCCAGCCAGCTAGTTTGAGAACGAACGGCGAAATTTAGCTTGAGTCAACAGTTCAACGATACCTACTCTCACGAGTTACCATTTCATTACTAGAAACCACAAAATGAGAGACGATTGGTTGGTTTTCTCATGAAGTCGAGTTTGTGTTGGTTGTTTTTCTAATGAACAATTTTCAACTGTTTTGTAAAAATAAACAGATGAACTGACTGACTCATCTGTAACAACAACACGTGTACGGTATGAATCTGTAACAATAACACGTGTACGGTATGAATCTGTAACAATAACACGTGTACGGTATGAATCTGTAACAATAACACGTGTACGGTATGAATCTGTAACAATAACACGTGTACGGTATGAATCTGTAACAATAACACGTGTACGGTATGAATCTGTAACAATAACACGTGTACGGTATGAATCTGTAACAATAACACGTGTACGGTATGAATCTGTGGTCTCGTCTCAAGTTTTAAATATATACATAGATAGAATAATACAAGACCTCCCTCCACACCCCTCCCCCCTCAATATTGAGTAGATGTAGTCTTCTTTATTTGTTGAATTTCTCTGCAAGTTGAAGTCTCCTGGTTTTATTTGTTGAATTTCTCTGCAAGTTGAAGTCTTCTGGTTTTAGTTGTTGAATTTCTCTGCAAGTTGAAGTCTCCTGGTTTTAGTTGTTGAATTTCTCTGCAAGTTGGAGTCTCCTGGTTTTATTTGTTGAATTTCTCTGCAAGTTGGAGTCTCCTGGTTATAACTGGAAGATCTGAAGAAACTACTCCATGGCACACAGGTAATAAGAGCAACTCGCTCGCACTTTCTGTGGATGGAAACAAACATACAGACAGGAAACAAACAGACAGACAAATAAACAGTAAGACAGACAAACTGACAAACAGGTAAACAGACAAATAGAGAAAACAAACAATCAGAGAAACAAACATACAAACAAACAGACATAAAAACAAGCAAGCGGATAAACAAAAAAAATAGATAAAACAAACAGACCAACAAACACAGAGTGAAAATAAACAAACAGACAGACAAACTACAGACATATAGATAGAGAAACGAACAAACAGGTAAACAAATAAACAGACAAAACAAACAAGCAGAGAAACAAACATACAGACTATCAACACAGACAAAACAAATAAACATGCAGATAAACAAACAGACAAAATAAACAAGCAGACAAAATAAACAGACAAAATAAATAAAGAGACAAAATGAACAAACAGACAAACAAGCGTATATTCAAACACTATTTCACCTAGGGCGAAACAATAGACCTTTCTTAGAGTTTCCTAATTTCTTCACAATTGTATAACAATTAAATAGCAATTCAAACCTGTTTCAGAATTCAAGATTCATGGCATCAAGCAGATTTACTTCCATTCCATACGTATTCATAGAAGGAACAAAAGGTATGACAATCATTCATTCATAGTTCATTATTACATTCATTTTCATCAATCTTCATTTCCTTCAGTAATTTTTACACACTTTTGCTAAATTTTACTCAATCTTACATAGTTTATTTTAATACGTTTTGCGCTTTTTCAATCAATTTTACTGACTGTGATACTTTCCGTCTATTTTACTGGGTATTAGATACTTTCAGTCGCTTTTATTAAGCCTTAGGCCTTATATACATTGTCGCTTTTATTAAGCCTTATATACTTTGTCGCTTTTGTTAAGCCGTATATATTTTAAGTCAATTTTACTGAGTTGGTGATACTTTGTAAATTTTACTGATCCTTAGATATTTTCAGTCAATTTTACTTTCTTGATACTTTCAGCTTTCAGTCAATTTTATTAAGCCTTACATACCTTAAGTCGATTTTACTAAGCATTGGATACTTCAAGTCAATTGTATTAAGCCTTGAATACTTAAGTTAATTTTACTGACTTAGTGAAACTTTGTTAATTTTACTGATCCTTAGATACTTTCAGTCAATTTTACTTTTTTGATACTTTCAGTCAATTTTACTTTTTTGGTAACGCAAAATAAATTAAACTTGTTACTAGAAAAACTTACCGTACCTATAAATAACAATATATAAAAAAGTAAATAAAAAACATACAATAAAACTAAACAGGACAATTCTCAACATGTCGGTCCAAATGGGACTTATTTCAAGAGACTAACTTATAAACGACTAACTTATTGTCCGGCTCTGTGGCGAAGTGGTACCGAGTTCGATCCTCACCACAGGCAATTGTGCATCCGGACCGTTCAGAAAGCAATGGCAACCTACTGTACGTATTTATATTGCCTAGAAAATCACCACAGCCAACAAATGCTGGGTTGATAGCTACGTCCTGGATAGGGTATGCTACCAATTTAACTTATAAACTAAACAATACTACACAAAATAGATGAGTGAATTAACGCAGAAACGTGACCCCATTTCACTGAGTTTTACATCGTCAGATTTAATCAATTGTACACCCTTTCATTCAATGTTACTGACTTTTACGTATTTTCCGTATTTTTCTTCAATCACTTTATCAAAACAGCGGCACTTGACCAATCTCTCAGCATGTATGGTAATATCCAGTGCTCTACTCGCTCGACCATGTTATGTGTGACCACCTCAGTGCTCCAACCAAGTTGCGATCAATTTTACCAAATTTCTGTAGATTTTACTAGTTTTACACACTTTCAGTTAATTTTACCGTATGTTTAATCAATTTTACTGAGATTCATATATTTTCGGTCCAATTTAATTAGATTCATACATTTTTAATTAAATTTATTGAGATTCATACATTTTAAATTAAATTTATTGAGAATCATACATTTTTAGCCAATTTTATACTGAGATACATTATTTTTGTTAATTTTACTGAGATTCATACATTTTTCGTTATTTTACTGAGATTCATACATTTTTCGTCATTTTACTGATATTCATACATTTTTAGTCATTTTACTGAGATTCATAAATTTTTAGTCAATTTTACGTATAAGAAAGTGCGTAGAAGAACAACAAGAAAATACAAAAGGCAGCAGACAACATAGCAACATGGGTAGAGGAATGGATGGTGATCAATGCTGAAAAGTCTTCAACAACACCCTTCGCGCACTCAAATAAGGGCAAAGCTGGAGAGATAAAACTTGGAAATGTACGTATCAAAATAGAAGATGAACCGGTGTGCATGGGTAATACACTAGAAAAGAGACTGACATGAAGGCAATATGAACATGAAAAAAATAGAGACAAAGGCAAGAAGAAAGAATCATGTCATCCTGGGGAAATTGGCAGGAACAGGGAATGGAGATTTGGCAAAGAGGCAACCTTAAAGAAGGTATATACAAGTGCAATTAGACCAGTTCTAGAATATGGATCAACAACATGGACATCAGCAGCCAATTCCCATCTGCAAGCTCTGGATAAGGTACACAATCAAGCACTTCGTCTTATCACAAGTGTCATGAAGACCTCTCCCATAAATGAAATGGAACAAAATACAGGCTTACAATACACCCTTTAAAATGCACAAGACACTAAGACTATAAGCCATGAAGACAATTACAAGAGCATGCCAGTACACACATTAAAAACCAGATTCATGACGTAGCCATTAGAAGTCTGAATGGAAGCAGTTTTATTCACCGATAAAAAAAAACTAAACAGAAAATATAAGGAAGAGCTACAAGATATAACAAATAAAATAACACCAAACACCTTTCCCAGTTCCGTGAGGACAATATCACAATCTCGCTATTAGAACCATCACAAACAACAACTACACTAAGCGAAACAGGAATTATCTCCACAAAAAAACAATAGTATGCAACATGATTGAAGATGTGTACCCCAGAGAAGCATGGAGACAAGTATATACAAACGGATCAGCAACCAGAGCAGTGAATATTGGAGATCTTCTTTCTTCTTCTTTCTGTCCTCATGTACCTTTCGGTGTTGAGGGGAGAGTGAGTGTACGGTCTTTTGTCCTTCTATTTGCCTCTTCTGCTGTTATATTTCTGAGTGTCTCTAATACACTATCTATCCACCTTTTACGAGGCCTATTGGTCGCCTGTTTTCGTATCGTTTGTTACGTGTTTTATTGATAATACTTTGCTCTTTCTGTCTGGTTATGTGGCCGTACCATTTAACTTGTTATTTCTGTATGTATTCTATTGTTGGCTTGATCCCTAATTGTTTCCTTAGTGTTTCATTCCTGATTTTGTCTCTCAAGCTAACTCCAATCATACGTCTCACACATTTCATTTCAGTGGTGTTAATCTTATGTATTGTTCTAGAATCTAATGTCCAAGTTTGACATTGATAACACAATGTTGGTAAGAAAATGGTGTTGAAAGGAGCTTTCTTTGTTTCTAGTGTAAAATCTTTGTTTCTTAGTATAGGTGTTAATTGACCAATGATCTGACAGGCCTTATTACATCTTGCTATTATTGGAGATGCTGGGATTAATTAATTTTTAATAATATATATTATTAATTTCTTCTGTAAGTAGCCACCGACCCCCTTGACGGCCTGAGTCCCCCTCCCCAATTGCTTCTGAACCCACTATCCCCCCCCCCCCCCGATGCCTTCATTGGCTACGGGATGGGGCGGCACCGCCCACGTTGGGAACCTATGCTACAAAGGGTAAAGGTATAGCATATGCCATTCTGAAGTCGGATGTGTCAGGTCCAAATGCTCAAATATCACAACCAAGCTGTAAACCATGGCATAACTCATTTCGTTCTCTTTCGAGTTTAGAGTGATGTCAAATATGTAGACTCTTCTTTAGTATAGTAGAGTTTAGAACGTTGTCAAAGACGTGGACTCTTAACCGTGGTATAGTAGAGTTTAGAACTTTGTTATAGCTAGTTATACGATTTTTTGCGTAATCAATCAGTTATGTAATAGAGTTTAGAGTGCTGATATAGCAAATTGTAAGATATTTGACGTAATCCACCAGTTATATAGTTTGTGTTGCTGAATATTTGCAATGCTGGTGTAGTAAGGTGGTTGGAGCACTGAGGTGGTCACACATAACATGGTCGAGCGAGTAGAGCACTGGATATTACCATACATGCTGTGAGATTGGTCAAGTGCCGCTTTTTTGATAAAGTGATTGAAGACAATGATATAATACATGACCACGATGAAGACGTACAATTACCGCCGCGGTTCGATGTCTTACACTATTGTTGGGAGCCGCGTTAGCGCAGTGGTTAGCGCACTGGCTTCGCATATGAGTGGTCCTGGGTTGGTTCCCCAGTTGAGGCGGAAATGTATTTGGAATCACTTGCCAAAAATAGCTACGGCGGTTCCAAGTATATAAATAGCAACCAACTGAAATGCAAACAATAATCAAAATACGTAACGCATATGGTCCAACTTAATCCTGTTATAAGAGAAATCCGACGGGAATTTGTGAACAAACGAGAAAGAAAAAGCAACTTGTGCGAGGTATATTTAAAGGACATACGTGAGTCCTAGTAATCGAAATCTCGTATTACCCTTAGTTTCATTCCACAGTTGAGGCGAAACTATTTTTTCAGATCGCAACGGCTCCCAGGTCGACCCAGCCTTAAATGGGTACCGGATTAATCCGGGAAGTAAAGACTGCGAGGGAGAGGAGATGGCTACCGCCCTCATTTGCAGAGCCTGTGAAATGTGAGATCGCTAACATCTAACACCCCTACGGCATTAATAAATGCTATGGGTTACTCTACTTTACTTTTTACTATTGTTGAAATGATTTATGATTCATCGGTCCATGGGCCCATGTCCTTTGACCGTAACAGCGCATTTCCGTTCTTTGTATTACATCCTGCTGGAAATCTAGTGTGTTCATTGTTCTTCTTCATGAGAGATACATCGTGAGTTTGTTGAGGGAAAGCTATCAAACTAACTACAACAGACTTGTAATCATGATTCTACAACAGACTTGTAATCATGATTCTACAACAGACTTGTAATCATGATTCTACAACAGACTTGTAATCATGATTCTACAACAGACTTGTAATCATGATTCTACAACAGACTTGTAATCATGATTCTACAAAAGACTTACAATCTGTATGACTGTGCGTTTAACCAGTCATGATTCTACAGCCGACTTGCATTCTGTATGACCATGCGTTTAACCAGTCATGATTCTATAACGGACTTGCAATCTACATGACCATGCGTTTAACCAGTTTTGATTCTACAGCCGACTTGCAATCTGTATGACCGTGTGTTTAACCAGTCATGATTCTACAACAGACTTGCATTCTGTATGACCGTGCGTTTAATCAGTCTTGATTCTACAACAGACTTGCATTCTGTATGACCGTGCGTTTAATCAGTCTTGATTCTGATTACAAACCAATAATATGGCACACAGACATTTGTCATAAGTGTTCCGCTCCTCTTTCCAAAAGACATCCAAGAGTATGCGGACTTAAAATCGCAGCCAGGCGCTGATCACATGTTCCTTGGATGTTTGACCAGTATTCCACAGGAATCATCAGCACTAATTATACATTCCAATCAACTCGATCACTGTAAACTGAGCAACCAGACGTTCTATGACGTCAACTCGCCAACCAGTAACAAATTTTCAGTTGTATTTCGAGTCTTTGGTACTGTCGCACTGTTACCCCACCATTTCTACTGAATTCTATTTCTAACTCCAACTATTACATAAATGACTCACCCTTATCCCATCTTTCATTCCTGAAACTGACTTCTCACATTCATTATCTCTACATTTAATATCACGTTTTATCAACACAGCTCCAGAAATGTTCCATGCGATTAAAAATTTAGATTAACTTTTTTTTTCTCATTAAGTCTTTGATTGCTTAAACACCTGGTTACGATTCCTCGCGCTACGCTTAAGCGCTGTATCCACCCACCTAAGCTCTATTATAGCTCTGGTTATTAAAAATCTTTTAAGATAACAATATTGATTTAACTTAGTTAAAAATTGCCACTCGAGTGCTAAGAGAAATATTGAATTTTTAAAATTATAATGTTTACTGTAGTTTCATTTCAAGTATGTTATCTGATTTAAGACTTTCAATTTCTTATCAAAGGGTCATAGAGTGTAAGAACACACCAGGAGTACAATCTGACGTCGCTCTTAAATTATAAGGTTTTCTTTTCATTTATATAGCGAAAATATATTTGTAGTAAGATTTCATAGACTACGTCTATTTCTGCGTTAAGTTCTGTGGTCATGTTGAATTATGAATCCTGTCGCCTGGGCGAAGTTTAGCTGCGCCTTCTCAGATTTATAGCGGATGCTTCATAATTTTTAATTCAGCTCTGTATTTCTTCAATCTTCTTCTTCTTCTTTCCTTCCTCTTTTACCCTTTACGGGTGTCGAGGAAAATACAATGTTCGTGTTCTCGCTTTTCTGGCAGCTTCAGATAATGGTATTTGGTGTTCGTGTAATGTCTCTTTGATGTTGTCGATCCAGCGTACTCTAGGTCTACCCTTTGCTCTTCTTTCTGCTTCTCCTCTCTTCATATATGCTTTATAAACTAATGAATCACACGGCATCCTTTCCAGATGACCGAACCATTGTATCTGTTGGTTCTTGTATGTATTGTAGAATTGGTATCTTCTTCTTCTTCTTCTGCGTTCATTCTCAAACTCCTGCATATTAGCAGGATGTAGACCGGAGAACGGAATGCGCTATGTCATGGTTTACAGCATTGCTGCGATATCTGCGCCTTTCGGCCTGACATATCCGACTTCCGCACGGCTGTGGGTCACTGCCCCTGTATGGAATTTCCACGTTTCCAATGATAATTGCAACATGTCTACGTTTCCAATGATAATTGCAACATTTCCACGTTTCCGATGATAATTGCAACATTTGTTTGCACAATGATCAGATCTTATAAAAATTGTTGTACCGCACCGTAGTGTCACAGAGGTTTATAAGCACCGCTGTAGATAATCTGTATACAGAATGCAGATTTTCTATGCCCTGGCAGATGATAATCAGAATATCCACACTTGCCGTTAAGCGTAGGAGTGGTGACTTGCAGCATTAGATGTCTATCCAAAGCCAAATTGTCACCTTGGCTGCGTTGAATCTGTATTTGTTCCTTGTTGTCTTAATGTTATCTGTCAATCTTCTATGTCTTCTTCTGACCTTGTATCCAGATCTAATTATGTTATATGTTCTTGTCGATAATTGGTTATTGTTTATTCTCATAAGGTATCCAAACCATTTTATTTGTTGTTTCTCGATGTATTCTGTGCATGGTCTTATACCGATTTTTCTCCTGATTTCATCGTTTCTTATTTTGTATAGTTTGGTCACTTTTGCGGCTTTTTTCGGGCATTTCATCTCACATGTTGTAAGTTTTCTCTGCTGTGCAACTGTCCCGAGCGCCCATGTATGGCATTGATAGCAGAGTGCTGGCATAAAACTACTGTTTATCAACACTGCAGATGCGTTTTTGAAAGACACTTTTGTTCTAGTAGTAATATATATATATATATGGACAACGGCAGCACAAGATAAACGTAAACTTGTGACAGCTGAAAAGGCATGCTTATGCAGAATCCTAGGAATATCGCTAAGAGACAGAGTGAGAAATGAAGACATTAGACAAAGAACCGGTACCACTCCAGTCTTGGAATATATTAAAAGACAACAAATAAAATGGTTTGCACACATCAGCAGACTACCATCAGACAGCATACCACAGCAAGCTATGCTACACAGATACAGTGAAGGCAGACCTAGAGGTTGACCACGAAAACGATGGACCGCAGAAATAAAAGAGGCGACAAACTCCACAGTATATTCAGCGCACACGAGGGCCATCTCCAGAAAACTCTTTTACTCCTGACGATGAAAGGCAACAAAGAGTTTACCGAATATATATATATATATAATTTATTTTTAATTTTCGAAACATTACTTTGTCGAGAATCATGAGTGGTAACAGTGCTCTAAATTAAACCAAGACATTTAAAGACAAATCTCTACCCAATTTCAATCTGTCTCATGTTTTTTTCCCCCAGAATTGCTTTTATTTCTACTCTTGCCCTTTCAACTAATTATAGAACAAACTTGTTGAGTATATTTTCTTCAGAAATATTCTCTAGTGAAACTTGTACCTGGAGAACCCATGTTCGTTGAATTCAATTATTATGTTTTTGTTCACCCAAGATTTGCTGCTTCGGATTAAGAGTTCTTCCGCTGTAAGGCTTTGTTTTTCCTGGTTCTAAGCCTTCTCTTTATAATCCTCACGTTTCATTCTTCGTTTGAAATTTTCATAACCTTTATTGTCCATTCTTTGGGAAAATCTAATAACATGCCAATCCTTGTGTTTAGTAATTTTCTTAAAGGTACCTTGTTCTGTAGGAACATTAGAATCCATTGTGACACGCTAGTTTCTCCTGCGTTTGTTCTGATTAATAAGAAATATTTTTCTAATATACAATCTATGATTAATTTATAATGGAACACAGGATTAATCTTTAGTTTGTCTATTGTTATGCGTTTTTAATTATTTTATATCGTTGGAGTCAATAACATAAAAAGTGATTTGTGTATTCCATATTCAGTAATCACGTTCCTTATTGTACAGAAATGTGTTTAAATCTGGCTACGCGTGTTGTGACATGTTGTAAGTGTTCGGACCAGTGGTTCTCAAACTATTCCCCTCACACTCCTTTTGGACATTCTACAAAAGGCTTACGACGTGACCTTACACGGTGCTATAAGACCTCTATACATAATTAATTAGGATTTCTATTTATCGGTTATACTTTTTATTATTGTCGTGATTTTCGTTGGTCACTAACAAAAATAGCTACGGCCGATCAATGAAATTCACGGAAATAATCAAAATCTGCCTTTCAGGATATGTTTATATTTTCTGTGCACAGGTAATCTATACTAGAGACAGTCATGCTTACGTAAGATACCCCACCCCCACACACCACTTTGACACCCCAAATTAACCCCCACCATCACTTCTTTTAACCACGTCGTATAGTAACAACCCTACAAATAGTTGCCAAAACAGTTAACAGTATTATACGTCTAGATTATGTTAATACATGATTAACATCAAATTAAAGTAATAATACTGATAATTTCATTTAAAGAAACAATACACACTTTCCAAAATGTTAATGTGAAGGATGTTTTGTTATGTATAGTTTTGTTATGTATAGTTTTGTTATGTATAGTTTTGTTATGTATAGTTTTGTTATGTATAGTTTTGTTATGTATAGTTTTGTTATGTATAGTTTTGTTATGTATAGTTTTGTTATGTATAGTTTTGTGAATGTTTGATCTCATTGTAGATAAGGCACATATATTTCACATTAGCTGTGGTTATAAAAATAATGTGTATTTTGAACTATCGTTGTTACTTTTGTTGTGTTTTTAATAATATACTTATTTAAATATACATTTTGTGTATGTTATGTATATATTGTGCAGATTTTGTGTATATTGTGAAATATACGTTTCTAAAACATGTTTTTTTTTTTAAAATACATAAATTAGCCGAATAAACAATTAGAAAAATAAAAAAAACTTTAGAATAATCATGTTGCAAACGGGATTTGAACCAGGTCTGATTATATTGCACCTAATCGCCTCGAAATTTGAGTTAACATGTCTTCCGCATTCCCCAAAAGATGCTAGTTTAGACTTTTAACGTGTATAATCTCAAGCTATTATGACTATGAACTGGTCTCTCAACACACGGACATAATTCCTTGGAAACCACAAACAATAGTAAGTTCCAGAAGTCCTTAATGCAGCGGTGACCAAATTAGGCCTACTTGTAAACATCTATAACACATACACGTAAACAAGACGTAGTGAGAACTCCATTTGCGAGGAGGCGATTGGGTGCCATCTGAGCGGGCTTACTTCAAATCCCGTTTGCTACACACTTTTCTATTTTAATAAATATTCGATTCTTCAGTATTATATTATTCATTTACTCACGCCTTTACTACACTCAATTTTAGTACACTCAATTTTAGTACACTCAATTTTAGTACATTCAAGTTTAGTACACTCAAGTTTAGTACACCCAATTTTAGTACACCCAATTTTACTACACTCAATTTTAGTACACCCAATTTTACTACACTCAATTTTAGTACACCCAATTTTACTACACTCAATTTTAGTACACTCAATTTTACTACACTCAATTTTAGTACACTCAATTTTACTACATTCAATTTTAGTACACTCAATTTTAGTACACTCAATTTTAGAACACTCAATTTTACTACACTCAATTTTAGTAAACTCAACTTTAATACACTCAATTTTAGTTGACTCCATTTTAGTACACCCAATTTTACTACACTCAATTTTAGTACACTCAATTTTAGTACACTCAATTTTAGAACACTCAATTTTACTACACTCAATTTTAGTAAACTCAACTTTAATACACTCAATTTTAGTTGACTCAATTTTAGTACACCCAATTTTACTACACTCAATTTTAGTACACTCAATTTTAGAACACTCAATTTTAGTTGACTCCATTTTAGTTCACTCAATTTTAGTACACTTAATCTTAGTTCACTCAATTTTAGTTGACTCAATTTTAGTTCACTCAATTTTAGTTGACTCAATTTTAGTACACTTAATTTTAGTAAACTCAATTTTAGTTCACTCAATTTTCACATAGCTCCGTACCCCCTATCCTTCTGTTTTTGTTGCCCTCAATAAATTTGCATAAATATGTAATGTGTGTGTTGTTGTTTGTGTCTGAATCGATCGTCCATATTCATAGTGCAAGAGTCGCCAGGACAAGATCTTTCCTCACTCACACATCGTTGAAGATAGAAATCTCTGGAGGACTCTGTGTACTGAAGCATCCAATGTGGTACTCCTACGACCATGACGGGTTACGGGCTTATAGATAGATGTTCTGACCATGCTTTGTCTTTGTTCTATACATGCTTTGTCTTTGTTCTATACATGCTTTGTCTTTGTTCTATACATGCTTTGACCATGTTCTGTACCTATTCTGTCGATACTCTGTCTATTGTCTGTCCATGTTCTCTCATTACCATGCCAATATTCTGTCTAAACTCTTTCCAAGTCCTGCCCACGCTCTGTCTATGTCTTGTCGGTCCATTTTTGTATTTGTACCTCTTTCCTATAAGTTTTGACGTCTGCACTTTTCGACCTCACACATCCGAATTCAGCATGTCTTCTTTCATTTTGACCCTAATTCAGAGTATTTTAAAATATGCAAGGAGTTTAAAATTTCGCGTGGCGATAGTGGCATTGGTAGAGGTTAAGGGATTGTATACGTTAAGATACACAACCAACGGGCTACGGGGAAAATCATACTATTCTTCGCCTGCTGAAATAGACGAACTCTTGTGTGAGTGTTTGGAGTGTACCACAGTCAATTCAGAAAATAATGAATTCCCCTTCGCTATAGACTCCCCTATTTATCAAAGGTTTTCAATGTTCTAAAGAAATTTAAATCAATCAACTTATTTTAGAACCCTATACTGTTTTAATTTACTCTTTGCATCTTCATAATAAGATTTATTTCAATCTTAATCCATTTCACATGAAGTATGCAGTGGTTGCTTTGGATCAATCCTTCACGGAGCACTCACATCATCAAATCCTAACACCCCCATTAACAACAACTAGAAAGGATATGATATTTTATAAATTCACATACGGAAACAATCAGATTTTGCTTCGTATGTCAAAAATGTACGACATAATACACATACAGATGGTAAACATATTAAGACTGAATTCTGGAAGATAAACATTGCCGATAACCCAAACATGCATTTCACTCGTTCCTTCAAGTTACCTCCCGTGTAGATATATCGCTTACAGAAATAGAATTTGAATAGAAAAACTGTAAGTTATAGTTGGAATCATGCGATCTATATAATTAAACATTGGGGAAGATGTTTTCAAGGGCGATGCCAGCAGGGAACCTGGCGTTTCAAGATGCAATAATGTTAATCTTTTTACAGGGGGGATCACAGAAGTGAGTTTAGGAATAGGTTAACGTTCAGTTGATGTGGTGAAGTTGTCTTTTTAAGACATGAGATTTCAAGGGGAAAAAATTGTTTATGTTTATGGCTTAGGCTTGAAGATTTATGATAAATGATTACATCAGGGCAGGTGGCATCTTGGTGTTGAAGATTGTTTGTAAAATATTTTCACGAAGGTGGATTCTGAGAAATGAAGATTGTCTATGAAATCTATTCGTAGAAGTGGATTCTGAGATATGAAGATTGTCTATCAACTCTATTCGTAGAAGTGGATTCTAAGAAATGAAGATTGTCTATCAACTCTATTCGTAGAGGTGGATTCTGAGATATGAAGATTGTCTATCAACTCTATTCGTAGAAGTGGATTCTAAGAAATGAAGATTGTCTATCAACTCTATTCGTAGAAGTGGATTATGAGATATGAAGATTGTCTATCAACTCTATTCGTAGAGGTGGATTCTGAGAAATGAAGATTGTCTATCAACTCTATTCGTAGAAGTGGATTCTGAGAAATGAAGATTGTCTATCAACTCTATTCGTAGAAGTGGATTCTGAGAAATGATGATTGTCTATCAACTCTATTCGTAGAAGTGGATTATGAGATATGAAGATTGTTTATCAACTCTATTCGTAGAAGTGGATTCTGAGAAATGAAGATTGTTTATCAACTCTATTCGTAGAAGTGGATTCTAAGAAATGAAGATTGTCTATCAACTCTATTCGTAGAAGTGGATTATGAGATATGAAGATTGTCTATCAACTCTATTCGTAGAGGTGGATTCTGAGAAATGAAGATTGTCTATCAACTCTATTCGTAGAAGTGGATTCTGAGAAATGAAGATTGTCTATCAACTCTATTCGTAGAAGTGGATTCTGAGAAATGATGATTGTCTATCAACTCTATTCGTAGAAGTGGATTAGGAGATATGAAGATTGTTTATCAACTCTATTCGTAGAAGTGGATTCTGAGAAATGAAGATTGTTTATCAACTCTATTCGTAGAAGTGGATTATGAGATATGAAGATTGTCTATCAACTCTATTCGTAGAGGTGGATTCTGAGAAATGAAGATTGTCTATCAAATCTATTCGTAGAGGTGGATTCTGAGAAATGAAGATTGTCTATCAACTCTATTAGTAGAAGTGGATTATGAGATATGAAGATTGTTTATCAACTCTATTCGTAGAAGTGGATTCTGAGATATACAGATGATCAACTCTATTCGTAGAGGTGGATTCTGAAAAAAAATAACTATTTATCAGCTTTATTCATAGAAGTGGCTTCTGTTAACTGAAGACTAATCATTGTATTAAAAAGAGTGGCTTATGACAATTGATATTATCTTTCTATTGTATTCATGTGAGTATATTATTAGTTTTGGTGATCTCCCTAGTGTAGTGGTTAAGCTGTTCGCCTTGTATTCAAGAGGTCATGGGTTCGAATCCAGCTTTTGTCTTATTTACAAGATGGATTTTTTTTTCCGGAGATCCCTCTGGACGATTATCCCTTGACGTTAAGGAGTTACGTGCTATAGGAGGTACTCTCGGCAAGCATCGTGCCGTTTCGTTGATAGTGACTGAGTACGTTTGGAAAACCGAGTACAGTGAAGACGATCTTCTACGACTTTTGACCCCTTTTGAATCTTATTAGAATGAAGAATTGCTAGCGGTACTCATGATTGCTTGGAACAATTCTGCATCTTCTGTGTTCGTTCTCGCACTCTTGTAGATGAGTAGGCTGCAGTCTGGGTAATGGAATGCGCTGTTTCATTGTTTATATAATGATTGAAATATCTGCGACTTTCGGCCAGATACATCCGATTTCAGCATGGCTTTGGATCACTGTGACCATATCTGGCATATTGCAGACAACTCCAACCCCTAACATCTACAGGCTGCTCTCATTCAGCAAGGACATTTAATGAATGTTATATAATACAAATGACTCGGCTAAGACATTTAATGAAAGTTATATAATACAAATGACTCGGCTAGGACATTTAATGAAAGTTATATAATACAAATGACTCGGCTAGGACATTTAATGAAAGTTATATAATACAAATGACTCGGCTAGGACATTTAATGAAAGTTATGTAATACAAATCACTTGACTAGGACATGTAATGAAACTTATGTAATACAAATCACTGGACTAGGACATTTAATGAAACTTATGTAATACAAATCACTGGACTAGGACATTTAATGAAACTTATGTAATACAAATCACTCTGCTAGGACATTTAATGAAAGTTATGTGATACAAATCACTCGGCTAAGACATGTAATATTGAAAACATTGCTTGATATAATACATACATCTAAGACATATATTTATAAATTCTGCTCCTGTAAACAAATATCATCAGTGAGGAAATTTAATCATATTAATTTAGAAATTGACGAACGTGTACGTAAACATTTCTGTATGTGTAAGTGTTTTTATGTTCGCGCGTACATCATCCATCACCTGTTGCAATAAGCCCATCTTGAACGTGAAATCACTTTCAGCAATTTCCTTCAGATTTAATAAAAATTCTTACAAACTAAATGTTGAAAAACACAATCAGCCTTTAATCTGGTTTCAGATTTCGGAAAAATACTCGCGTGTAACGGTAAACATTATTATTCTAGAAAATATTTTGAGTTGTACACTTGTATACAAACCAAATGTCTCATTAACGGACGTCCAATCTGGTATTATAAACAGGGAAAACATGTACCGGCAATGCCCGTATGTTCTTAGACTTTACTAATATGCCAGGAGACGTGAAACATTTTATGTTGAAATCGACATTTTAATCAGTGTGATATTTTTTTTTGCTTATAATATTCGGGTAACATTTGTAAAATTAGAATGAAGGCTTGTGATTTTTCGTTAACAAGTTTTAGTTCTCAAGAAAAACTGTTTTTTTATTAATATTATTCCTTTCGTTGTGTCTTTTACCTATATTATGTGAACACTCTGACTGGCGTATTTGTGAAGACGTTTGCCCTGTGTTTCAGAAGCTGTGGGTTTAAATCCGGAAAGTTGAGTCTTGTCCTCCCACCCTTAGTTTGTCTGTATATAACTTTGTTCATGTCCTCCCACCATTAGTTTGTCTGTATATAACTTTGTTCATGTCCTCCCAACCCTTAGTTTGTCTGTATATAACTTCGTTCATGTCCTCCCACCATTAGTTTGTCTGTATATAACTTTGTTCATGTCCTCCCACCATTAGTTTGTCTGTATATAACTTTGTTCATGTCCTCTCACCATTAGTTTGTCTGTATATAACTTTGTTCATGTCCTCCACACCCTTAGTTTGTCTGTATATAACTTTGTTCATGTCCTCCCCACCCTTAGTTTGTCTGTATATAACTTTGTTCATGTCCTTCCCACCCTTCGTGCATTCCACGGTCTTCCGCTTTTCCTCTCTGCTTGTGGGTTCCATAACAGAGATAAATCACGCGTGTTATGGTTAAACAAGAAAGACGAATATATAGTGACGACAGTAACACAGGACAAATGCGAGTATGAACGGTGGTCATCATCATCATCAGGTGTGGTGCCGACTGTAGACCATCACGGATTTCCACGATGCTCTATTTTCAGTATCTTTTATAAGATCATTCCTGACTATGGCATACCAAGATGTCAAATATTCTAATATTTATAAGATCATTCCTGACTGTATGACATACCAAGATTTCTTACGCATGTGGTTGCGTCTGTGGGTCTCACCAATGGCCCACTAGACATACCACCCATGCAACAGAAAACCTTAGTGGATGATATGCCGTTATATTGAGGTTATCTTCTTATAGAAGCTTCATGGCATGTCATCTATACAGTTATGATTTTGTTTTGTTGTTTAAAGTTTTTTCATGTTTGCCTGAATATATGTATGCACTCTCTGTGGTTGGGAGGGAGCCAGAGATGTACTGCGCAGCACTGAGGAGGAGGAAACTGACATCACTGTTTTTTCTATGGCTGAGGCCCATCATAGAGGCACAGTGACTCAGAATGTGACAATCCTTGTGACTTGAACATTTGGTTGCATGCCTGGAGCAATAGAGAAGTTCGGCATAACCAGTAGTCAATTGGTGGCGGGAAATGAGCACAGTGAACCCTATCTTGGCTACAGTGGCTAGGAGCAGTGCAAAGGTTGAAACCTACCTTCCTGGAGGAGTGATAGTTATTATCTGGCTCTGTCCCGGGGTAGGCCGAAAATCCACATATTTCCCAGCAATATAATGCCATCTAATGGTATTAGGTCATAGGGCATGAGCCCATGGACCGCTGGATCAGCAACCAACCAACCAACCAAGATGTCAGATTATCTAATATTTATAAGATCGTTCCTGACTCTATGGCATACCAAGATGTCAAATTATCTAATATTTATAAGATCGTTCCTGACTCTATGGTATACCACGATGTCAGATTATCTAATATTTATAAGATGTTGCGTATAGACAACTAAATCTTCCAGTCATCATCCCTACACTTAACAGCAAGTGTGGATATTCTGACCATCATCCACATCATCCACCTGGGGATAGACTTTAGACTATTAAGGGAGCACAACGACAGAGGATTCTCCAATAACAATGCCTATATTACATGGAGAGCCATGACCGCCTACGCCAGCAGGCATGGCACCTGATGATGATGATTATGATATTACAATGTTTTCCGTTGGATCTATCTTACATCGTCAGTTCATTGGTTTTCTCTGTACTTGTGTTATCTTTTGCATGCAGCATCTGTGGTCATGTTATATTGTTAGGCCTGTGGTCATGTTATATTATCAGACCTGTGGTCATGTTATATTGTCAGACCTGTGATCATGTTATATTGTCAGGCCTGTGGTCATGTTATATTGTCAGGCCTGTGGTCATGTTATATTGTCAGACCTGTGGTCATGTTATAATGTCAGGCCTGTGGTCATGTTATAATGTCATGCCTGTGATCAGGGCGAATTCCGCTGTGTTCTCAAGGTCAGGGCGGATTTTCTATATCTTTTGCCTCAAAACTGTACAGCTCTGGCCAGGTCCGATGTTTCTTCTCTGTGTATGTTGGACAGTCTTGAAGAATGTGTTCAGGAGTCTGAGAACCTAATTCACATAGACATTTATTTGTGTATGTGGTCCTCAGTGGGTTAAGGTGACCCAACAGTCTGCAGTAGCATGCTCTAAAGTGACCCAACAGTCTGCACTAGCATGTTCTAAAGTGACCCAACAGTCTGCAGTAGCATGTTCTAAAGTGACCCAACAGTCTGCACTAGCATGTTCTATGGTGACCCAACAGTCTGCACTAGCATGTTCTAAAGTGACCCAACAGTCTGCAGTAGCATGTTCTAAGGGGACCCAACAGTCTGCAGTTGCATGTTCTAAAGTGACCCAACAGTCTGCAGTTGCATGTTCTAAGGTGACCCAACAGTCTGCAGTTGCATGTTCTAAGGCGAAATAGTGTTTAACCATCTCTATCTATCTATTCAATACATCGGCCACGTACTTAGAATGAAAGAAGACAGAATTTCACGACAAGTCTTCATGTGGACACGAGACGGGAAGTCCAGAAACAACGCTCAGAAGAACATTTATGAATGAATGAAAATCAACAGACATAAATGCACAAGACCTGCGCGACTGACCGACAGGCATGAAGAACTATGACATCCGCATTATGTGCCAAACTTGGCAAAAGAGGAACTGATTGACTGACTGATATATCTATTCGCTAAACTCTTTGTTGCCTTTCAACGTCAGGGCTCGCCCGTGTGTTGCGGGGCCTGAAAGGGGAGCAAAGAATAGCAACACTGTTTACTTTCCACGCGTGTCGTAAAAGGCGACTAAGGAGGTTATGGGATGGAGTTGGCTGTCCCATCCCATATAGGGTCAGTGACCCACAGCCATGCTGAAGTCGGATGTGTCAGGCCGAAAGGCGCAGATATCGCAGCAATGCTGCAAACCATGACACAACGCATTCCGTTCTTCCGACTACAACCTGCTAATTTACAGGAGTTTGAGAACGAACGCAGAAGAAGTAGAAGAAGCGTCGGCGCTAGATGAGTTTTCTGGAGACGTCTCTCTTGTGTACTGAGTATATTGTGGAATGTTTCGCCTCTTTTATTTCAGTGGTCCATCGTTTTCGTGGTCGGCCTCTAGGTCTGCTGTCACTTTGTCTGTGTAGCATAGCTTGCTGAGGTATGCTGTCTGATTTGTTTATGTGTATTAAGACCATCAGTGGGCACGATACGACCAGCGGTCAAATCTGGCCCACAACATCATATTCTCCGGATCGTCAAGCTGACTCTAAAAGTACTACACGTTCTCGCTTAGAAAATACTATTACTTGGAGCTACTAATGACTTTAAACCTTTTTTGACGTCATCCCATGCGAAATAATCTCAATCCGGCACGCCGTCTAAAGAAAGATTGCTCACTTTAGGATTTGACTTTTTAATTTGGAGATAATTTTCTGATATTTCGGCTAAAAATAATTAGAAAATGTGGAAATAAAATATAACAAAAAGTTGGACACATTAAATCCACTCCATACACCTAGTAACAGATGTCAAATAATTAGATGTAATTTGAAAATATATTAACACTTAATTATTTTAGAGTCTAGCCGTAGTCATCTAATTTAGCTTAAAAAATTACACGCATTGTTCAAGTAAATTTAAAATATTGTATCTTGGTTTGATTACGGAACCGATTATTATTTGTCAAAACTAATTGGAGCTGGAAGGTTTTCCGTAGATTATTGTGTGTTGAAATATGTTATCAAAATGTATGTCTCTCACTGGTCCTTCGGGAATTTATTTACATACATTTGCAATTTGCGAGCTGTTGTCTGTGTCTTTAACTATCAGTCCAGTTTTTTTTTGTCACTTGAGAATTCTTCTTCTTCTTCAGCGTTCAGTCATACATTCTCATGCGGTTTCTATCTATCTATCTATCTATCTATCTATCTATCTATCTATCTATCTATCTATCTATCTATCTATCTATCTATCTATCTATCTATCTATCTATCTATCTATCTATCTATCTATCTATCTATCTATCTATCTATCTATCTATCTATCTATCTATCTATCTATCTATCTATCTATCTATCTATCTATCTATCTATCTATCTATCTATCTATCTATCTATCTATCTATCTATCTATCTATCTATCTATCTATCTATCTATCTATCTATCTATCTATCTATCTATCTATCTATCTATCTATCTATCTATCTATCTATCTATCTATCTATCTATCTATCTATCTATCTATCTATCTATCTATCTATCTATCTATCTATCTATCTATCTATCTATCTATCTATCTATCTATCTATCTATCTATCTATCTATCTATCTATCTATCTATCTATCTATCTATCTATCTATCTATCTATCTATCTATCTATCTATATCTATCTATCTATCTATCTATCTATCTATCTATCTATCTATCTATCTATCTATCTATCTATCTATCTATCTATCTATCTATCTATCTATCTATCTATCTATCTATCTATCTATCTATCTATCTATCTATTTATCTATCTATCTATCTATCTATCTATCTATCTATCTATCTATCTATCTATATATCTGTCTGTATATATATCTGTCTATCTAGCTATCTATCTATCTGTCTATCTTTCTGTCTATCTGTCTGTCTGTCTGCCTGCCTGTCTGTCTGTCTGTCTGCCTGCCTGTCTGCCTGTCTGTCTATATATCTATCTGTCTGTCTGTCTGTCTGTATATCTATCTATCTGTATATCTGTCTGTCTGTCTGTCTGTCTTGTTGCAGAACGATCAGGGTATGACACAACAGACTAAACAGCCACTTAAATATACTAAGACCGGTCCCATTATTTCTGTATCCATGTGGGCAGGGTAGCACAGACCACTGAACATATTCTGCAAGACTACATAATACTAAACCAGTTTCTCACCTGTCATGCTTCCACATCTTTTCTTCCCTCATTACCTATCTGCTATTGTCCTCATCATAACCCTATTTGTCTCCATGTAAGACTTGTTTTATTGTAGTCATTTGTTTGTCCTGATGAAGGCTTTATTGTCGAAACGTCGTCTGTCTCTGTATCTCGTTGTTAAGTTGTTTTATGTTTCATTTTGGTAACACACCTACCTATTTTTGTATTTCTTGACATTTTGCCCTGTGTTACCCCAGCCACCTACTTCCTGTTTAGGGTTGTTACCCTACACTGGTTGATTTATCCCTTAAGGGGGGAACGCTTGTCCACAGAGATGGATATCCAGAGAAAGATGATCGGTCAACGACATCGAAGAATGTATGCACATATCTCTGGCCAATGCATGCCTGCTTGCCCGGGACAGAGAAGCGTTCAGAGTATCCACGACGAAGACAATGTTCTGGAAAGAATATGTCACTTGATATATTTATATCTCTCTCTATATGACCTGGTCTCACGGTTCTGTGCGAGCTGCCCAGCTTCTTCCAGTGAGGTATAGTTCAGAAGGTATAGTTGTCATGTCTCCATCGTAGTTATGGTCTGTCTCTTGTTCTCTTTCCCTGGAACTTTCTCCTCCATGATGAAGCTTTCAAAACCATTGTGTCTTTTTATGTCCGAAATATGTAAGTTATAGTTTTTCAAAGTTTTTATATATGTAATATTGATAAAATACTCAAATACACCGTCGATCAGACAAATAGTTTTGTGATAGTTTATATATATATATATATATATATATATATATAATATTGATAAAATACTAAAACTCACAGTCGATCAGACAAATACACACTCCTATGATTTATCGCATTCAGATTAGCGCCTCATCAAAAATCGATACTTATCAACAATTTATGTTAGGGAATATTTTTTTTTCTGTTTCATTGACCAATGTGAGGCCATCTCATTTACTATCAGCAGTAACCGTAAGAGTCTGTATAATTGAAACGACAATTTCATTTACATAATTATTACATTATTAAATTATGTTTGATCAAAGTGTAAAACAACGATTAATAATAAATTAAACATTTTTACAAATTAATTTCCATTACTAACTTTTTTTTTTAAATATTAAACCCATTAATTGGCAGCTCTGAACAGTTTCCCTGCCAAAAGACGGATGTGTCGGGCCATTTGCGCAGATAAAACGGCGCTACACCGCATTTCCATTCTCTGGACTAATTCCTGCTGGAAATCTAATAGGACCATGGTCAAGAAAAATTCAGCTAGAGTTTTAGAATGTACGCTGAAGAAGAACAGTTTCAATTGTTTATACCGAGTCCCTCGTCATGTATACAGTTCTGTTAAACACATCGTAATCATCCTTAAAAAGTGACGATATTTGATTTGTCTAATGATTTTCGTTATATGTCGACACAAAGTATATACAAGTGACACTTTTGAAGGAGAGCACAGATGAGATTGACACATAATCATTAATTATGGTATATAGATGTGACACAGAAGTTAAAAGGCGAATCTATTTATGTTCTTCAGCACCGAACACCGTGCATTGGGTAGAAACCAGAGCTCTCCAGTTCGAGCCTTGTGATGATAATTTGTGTAATTCTTGTATGTTGTTGAGACCCATATTCATGCCCTCTTTATATTCATGCGGAACCGGAACACAGACTCCTGAACACATACTTCAGAATTGCCCAACAGACAAAGAGCAGAGACAGCTAACCTGGCCAGAGGATACCGACTTGAGGCAAGATATGGGGCAGCCGCTCTGATCTGGAGAAAATAGTGGACTTCGCCCTGACGACAGGCCTGACAATATAACATGACCACAGATGCTTGAACGCAGAAGAAGAAGATACACTCTTTGATGGTTGTTCTGCGAAGAGTCTCTCGTGGTCTTCCTCTTTTTCTTTTGCCATCTGGTACCCATTTTAATTCGTGTAGTGGCAGAAAGTAGAACAGAAATAGCTATATGAATATTCAAGAACATAACGGAAAATATTTAAATCTAAACAAATCAGAAACTAAAAAATAGAATTATAAATGTTAAATCTATTCTACATTAATATATGGCTCATCAACAAGAGATAATGCACGGAACAAATAGATAGAAGATAGAATGTATGATTTGAGATGTGGATATAATACTATTAATAATAATAATAATAATAAAATAATAATAATAATAATAATAATAATAATAATAATAATAATAATAATAATAATAATAATAATAAAAATAATAATAATAATAATAATAATAATAATAATAATAATAATAAAAATAAAATAATAATAATAATAATAATAATAATAATAATAATATTAATAAAATAATAATAATAATAATAATAATATTAATAAAATAATAATAATAATAATAAACCTATAACCTGTCAGGATCGTTGGGGGTGTCACAATGAGAGATCTAGTGCAGAAAGATCTCCATGCATCTCTATCTTTTTTCATCCTGATGAGTCCAGAAAATTCACATCCTGTCCATTCCTTAATATGTGTTCTTCTTTCCACCTTGTCTTCTTACACCCTCCACTTTACCTTGAAGAACATCTGTCATCGAGGTATGTCTCATTATGTGCATGTACCATCGGAGTTTACCGACAGACAGCATGCCACAGATGGCCATGACACATAGACATAACGGTTATAAAGCCAGAGGCAGACCATGTAAAAGATGGATCACAGAAATCAAAGAAGCCACAGGAACAAGCTTACAAACAGCGCACAAGAAGGCCATCTCCAGAGAACTCTTCCACCCCTGACGCTGCAAGGCAAACAAGGGACACAGCGTATAGACAGATAGATAGATCGGAGTTTACGAGGTTTTACGATTGTTAACAGTGGTTCTTGTTGCTCAGATAATGAATTCATTTTATCATGTACCAAAATATTGGTGGATATTTAGAAGAAGGGAGAACTTCGCCGAAACAGAAGAAAACAAAACATACGGTTTTGATCACACTGCATGTAGAAACAAAATTATTAAAAAAATAACAATCAAGAAAATAAAATATTCTGGACATATTAAATAAACGATGGGATACTTTCTTGAAGAGCTTACTTGAGGTTAGAATTGTTAGGAGGCGAGGAGGAGGTAGGCAGAGCTACAAGTGGGAGGGGGGAACCATCAAGATATGAACAGTTTAGCAGAGTGTACCCCTAAAGCAAGAGACAGAGGATGTTGGAGGTCCGTTGCAGCTAACCTTCGTAGTGGAGACGGCAATTGATGGTGAACGGACGGTCCACGGGACTGTATAATGACGAGGAACTCGCCTTGATGCACTGCTACTAACATCAAGTGGAAATAAGATACACTTAAACAGCGCATGTTAGATGTACCCGCTATGATCATGATGATGATGAAGATGAGGATTATGGGGATGATAATGATGGTTCATATGAACATCAGAATTTCTCGAAATACGTATAACTCAATCACTCATAGTGTCATGCTGAGTGGCGTAGGCGATCATGTTTCTCCACAACACTCTGTCTCTTGCGTTGTTAATAAGTTTAGTTGGTGACTTCTTTTTGTACAACAGTGACAACCCATTTAGAAATTTATGTCCTTGTCTTCCTGTCTCTTCTCCCCTTGATCTTTTCCGGTGGTTACTAAATTTTCAAGTTTTTACTTTCACATGCCCTAAAATTCTTGATTGTCTGTTACTAATTTTTACTATAATTTGTCATTTTATTCCAGCATCTCTGAGAAATTATATATTTGTTTTCTTGGTTGTTCATGAAATTTTCATCATTCTTCTTAAAAAACCACATATCAGTTACCTCAAGTTTATCTTGGACACCTTTCTTTACTGTCCATGCTTCGCTTCCATAAAAAAGGATTGGCTTAATATAACATTCTAGCACTAGATATAACTGAATATAACTTAATCATAACATTTCTATATTATTAATTTCTCTATTTATAATAATAATAGATTGTATTCTGTCGTTGAGTCAATCCAAATTAATTGCCTAATATATGTCTCTCACACACAGCAATTACGAATATGTGCATCGATCACAATAATCGATCACTCAATCACGTGCATATCACCCTGATAATTCCAGAATTAATTACACAGATTCTTCGCGGTCAAATCACAACTAAAGTTTTTTTTATATGAAATATTGGTCTTTGTTTATTCTCAAACTCCTATAGATTGCCAGGTTGCAGTCCGGTGAATAAACTGCATTGTATAATGGTCTACGTCTTGGCTAGGATATCTGCGCCTTTAGGCCTGACATATCCTACTTCAGCGTCTTGGCAACGTTGACTTTACGGGACACCCAACCTCACGCTCACAAGCTCACCTTCGCAACCTCACACTCACAATTACACACTCACAACCTCACCCTCATAACCTCACCATCATATTCACACTCTTAAAATTTCAATCGCACAACCTCACCATCACAGCCTCACCTCCACAATTGCACCATCACAACCTCACCTCCACAATCTCACCATCACAACCTCACCATCACAATCTCGTCCTCACCATTTTACTTTCCGAACCTCCCCCTTACAATTTCACCTTCCTCACAACCTCACCCTTACAGCCTCACCCTCACAACCTCACCCTTACAACCTAAGCCTCAAAAAATTTACCTTCACAATTCCACCCTCACAAAGTCACCCTCACAATTTCACCCTCACAACTTCATCCTCAAAATTTCATCCTCACAACTTCACCCTCACAACTTCACCCTCACAATTTCACCCTCACAACTTCATCCTCACAACTTCACCCTCACAACTTCACCCTCACAACTTCACCCTCACAACTTCACCCTCACAACTTCATCCTCACAACTTCACCCTCACAACTTCACCCTCACAACTTCACCCTCACAACTTCACCCTCACAACTTCACCCTCACAACTTCACCCTCACAACTTCACCCTCACAACTTCACCCTCACAACCTTCTACCTCGCCTCGAACAACACACGTGACAAGTATCACTGTCGTTATTCTGTGCTCCTTTCTTTGTTCCCCGCAACAGAAGAGTGTCACTATGAAATGAATACAGTGCTATGCTACATGCCTACATATATCTTCTTCTTCTGCTGCGTTTGTTCTCAAACTCCTGCAGATTAGCAGGATATAACCCAGAGAAATGAATGCGTTGTACCATGGTTTCTTAACTAGACTGGGATATCTTCGCCATTCGATCGGACACAGCCACCTTCAACATGACTATTTTGGTCACTTGGATCTAATCATCCCCAAACCTCTTTAGTCGTTTCCTAAGACATGTATGAAATCTAAAGCTTCAATGTTTCTTCTTCTTCTTTTGCTCGATCGGAATGTGTTCATATTTAAAGTTATGTATCTTCTATAAACTTGACTGTGTTTTGAAAACTCACTATCCTTTGTAGTTCATGCAGTGGCCCAGAGACCTTTGATTGCAGTGTTGTTTACACTGGTCAATATGTCTACCTCATCGTTTCATACTCAGAACAATCTTGAAGTATATGCTAATGTGATGTTGAAATGATACTCATAATTTTAGTAATTAGTTCTTAACATTTCATAGCCTTTCTAATATTAAAAGAATAGAGCCTCCTCGGTTGAGTGACGGAGGTGACACTCAAGCGCATAATATTTGCTGTCACAAAGATATGGTTCCCTCCAGGGTCAGATAAATGGAACACATTATATGGAACAAAACAACAGTTCACAAACACATGCATATATCACACAATGGCATTGGGTCAAAGTGCATGAGACCATGGACCACTGGATCAGCAACAAACCAAAAGTATGATTATATTAAGTGAAGCTTCAAACAAGGTAATAACGTTTTGCTAATTGTACGAAACACACATAGGCACACACACACACACACACATCGACGTATCGACCGAAAGGCCTTTATCAAGGATCACAAACACATATAAATCAATAACAAGAAGTAGGAATGACACAACTTGCGTTCACATATAGTAAGTTGGTCCAAGACTAAGTTGGTTCGACCAACTTACTACATGTGAACGCACGTTGTGTCGTCCCTACTTGTTTTTTTTATTTATATGTGTTTCTGATCCTTGATAAAGGTCTTTCGGTCGAAACGTCGATTTGTGTGCGCGCCTATGTGTGTTTCGTACAATTAGCAAAACTGTATTACCTTGTTTTAAGCTTCACCTGTTGCATTTCAGTTTTGCGCAGTGAGTACATATTTTTGATTGTATTAAGAGGGTTTATGGATGCATGTTTAGCCTCCAGATGGCATTCCAAGGTGGCATTCCAATGTGGCATTCCAATGTAGCATTTCAGTGCAGTATCACAGGATCATCAGGTCCTGCTAGGAGTACACCATATACGTCTGGGACAACTGGTTACTCCTTCTTCTATCTGTTGATACATCTTCAGTGATGGTACACCTATCATCTCTTGCCACCTAGGAACCTCTGCCACCAGAAATATAAAAGTACATTGTTCGCTGATCTGAATTTCTCCCTCATTCATGGAGACCATTTTATAGAAGACAAAAGTAAGAAATGGAGGCAAGAAGTGCAGTGACAATAACTTCTTGACAAGTGACAGGTTGTTAGCCCATTCCCTAACTTTCCTTAGTCACTTCCTACGGTAGCTCTGGAAAAAAATAGTGGTCTTATTCTTTGCTCCCTGAACTAGAATACTTCTTCTTCTTTATTCATTATCAAACTCCTCCAAATTAGCAGGATGTAGTCCAGAGAACGGAATGCGTTGTGTCATTGTTAACAGCAATACTGCGATATCTTCGCCTTTTGGTCTGACACATTCGACTTTAGCATGACTTTGGGTCATGTTGACCCTATATGGGATGGGACTGCCAACTCCATCCCGTAACCTCCTTAGTCGTCTTTTACGGCATACATGGAAGGTAAACAGTGTTGCTATTTTTTACTCACCTCTTGGACCCCGGCAACACACGGGCGAACTAGAATACAAGCTCAAGTTCTCAGACGAGTGGGCTACCCAAGATAGAAACTTGCACGATACATGGTACAAACTTAGTGGGTTACTCTTTCCAAAGCTCAAAAATCGTAGAGGATTCACTTCACTGTACTCGGTTTCCTATATGTACTCCGTCACTTTCAACGAAGCTGCACGCCGTCTGCCGAGAGTACCACTCATAGCACGTAACTCCGTAGCTTCAAGCAATATTCCACAGGGATCTCCTAAAAATCGACATTGTAAACAAGACGACACAAACCGGATTCGAACTCGTGACTTCTTGAACGAACACAAGGCGAACAGCTTAACCACTACAACAACGTCCAAAGCCTAACGTGGATATACTGGCTATATCATGCGGGTGTCAGAGGCATTGAAAGAGCTGATTGATTGGCGAGCAAAGCTATAGTGCATAGCAAGTCGATGAGAAGAGACAAAGCTGAGAAAATTAAAGCAGGCATGGGTGAAGTGCAAAACAATTAAGAGGATGCGTAAAGATATAATGTAAAAGTACATAGAACCCTAGAAATAGGAGTGACCAGGGGAGAGAGAAGTAAGTGCGCCCCTGTCTTGAAAAGTCATAGGAACCCACACGAACAGGTGACTGGGACACTTGCTTATCTACTCTTAAATCTCTTTACACAGTTAGCAAGCGGAGCACTTATGGGAACGCCTCTCGTGCAATGATGCTAACTAACAATCAAGAATACAAAATCATTTAAAACACAAAGGAAAAAAAACCCAGAAATAAAACATAGAACAGCTCAATTAGCATGACTATAAATATAAGACTATAAATATTTATCTCTGGTTCACTTTTGATTGTATTCGTTTATACAGGGAGTAAGTAATAAACATACGCTGGTCACAACCTCCCGTGATATCAACATATGTACCAGCGTTTCGTTTACTAAACATCTTACCGTCACTTCCTTTCTGTTCCGAATGTTTCGTCACTGGAAAACAATGCTAGAAGTACGTCTCGTACTCAGAGACTTCATCGT
Source organism: Meghimatium bilineatum (assembly GCA_034231615.1). Lineage (NCBI taxonomy): Eukaryota > Metazoa > Mollusca > Gastropoda > Stylommatophora > Philomycidae > Meghimatium > Meghimatium bilineatum. Next base: position 18,036,763 of record CM067310.1, read on the forward strand.
GGGACAACGAATAGGAGAAACGTATTCCGTCGGGAACGTTGTAAAAGGAGAAACAAAGAAATACTTATTTTTTTTTTTATCCCACGTTCGTTCCCGAACTCCGACTAGTTATGAGGATATACTCTGGATAAACGAAAGCGTTGTGTCGTGGTTTACAGCTTAGCTGCAATACCTGCGCCTTGTTGCCGGACAAGTCTGATTTCGGAATGTATTTCGTGTAAATTTGTCCTGTAGGATGAGATAACCAACTTCAGTCATACTTCGTTAGTCGCCTCTTACAGTATGTATGGCAGGTCACATTATTTATATTATTTGCTGCTCATCGGGTCCTAAAATTCATACGCAGCAGACAAGTATAACATAAAACTAACACGTGCAATTAGAACATATAATCAACACATATAAATAGAACATACGATTAGCACATACAACTAACAAAGACAATTAGAACATACAACTAACAAAGACAATTAGAACATACAACTAACACAGACAATTAGAACATACAACTAACACATATAATTAGCACATACAACTAACAAAGACAATTAGAACATACAACTAACAAAGACAATTAGAACATACAACTAACACAGACAATTAGAACATACAACTAACACAGACAATAAGAACATACAACTAACACAGACAATTAGAACATACAACTAACACAGACAATTAGAACATACAACTAACACAGACAATAAGAACATACAACTAACACAGACAATTAGAACATACAACTAACACAGACAATTAGAACATACAACTAACACAGACAATTAGAACATACAACTAACACAGACAATTAGAACATACAACTAACACAGACAATTAGAACATACAACTAACACAGACAATAAGAACATACAACTAACACAGACAATTAGAACATACAACTAACACAGACAATTAGAACATACAACTAACACATATAATTAGAACGGAACCAGAACATACAATTAGAACATATAATTGAAACAGACAACAAAAACAGACAGTAAACATAGGAAATTATCACAGACAATTAACACATAAAAATCACATATAAATTAACACTGTCAATTATCACAGACAATTAACACAAACAATTAATACAGACAATGAACACAGTTAATTAACGCAGACAATTAACACAAACAACACATAAAATTAGCGCAGAAAATTAACACAGTCAATCAATACAGACAATGAACACAGACAACTTAATAAGTAAAGATTGGTACCATGGCAGCAACCTTTCGTCCGGGATAAAGATAACTTCTTTTTCTTCTTCTGCGTTCGTTCTCAAACTTCTGCAGATTAGCAGGATATAGTCCGGAGAACGGAATGCGTTGTGTCATGGTTTACAGCATTGCTGCGATATCTGCACCTTTCGGCCTGGCACATCCGACTTCAGCATAGCATTGGGTCACTGACCCTATATGGGATGGGACAGCCAACTCCATCCCATAACCTCCTTAGTGGCCTTTTTACGATTTGCGTGGAAGGTAAACAGTGTTGCTATTCTTTGCTCCCTTTTCGGGCCCCGGCAACACACGGGCGTGAAGATAACTTATTGTCTTGATATTTCTTGAAGATAACTCTTCACGTACTAAACCGCAGCAACTATTAGGTGGAGTGGCCAGCTCCCTTCCTTTTTGTGTTTTGCCTTCCCCAACTCATGAGCTAGGTACCCAATTACAGCTGGGTCGACTCTAGGGGAGGTCGTATCTAAAGTCATAACACAGACAAATTTTTGTGTCCGGACGTAGTTTCGAACCGGACACGCTGGAACCCAGTGATTCTTGATTATAAACTGGTCTCACAGCACGTGGGGCATTCCCATAAGTGCTCCGCCCTCTGTTTCAGCAACCTATTGACTCAATGGTATTTCGAGTCTAATGCTGCCGAAACAGACGTCGACATCAGGGCACAACTCTGTCCCCTGCGACAAGTTTCTTTGTTGATCTTCCCACCCACGCCGTGCCCATAACTAGTTCAAGCACAGCGTCGGCCTGTCAGAACAACATGGTAACTGTTATCGAGGGTTACGACTACGGGATTGTATAGATGACGTGCCATGAAGCTTCTATAAGAGGATAACCCCAATATAAAGGCATGTATTAGGCTTGTAGCCCGGTGATAACAAGCTAACTCACTACCAACTAGGCTGCCGCGCTCCTGAAACATAAAATTAACATACAATTAACCAAAGCAATTAACTCGACCATTGTCGATTAGGTACACTGTTCATCTCACCACACAACCTTTGTCCGCCGATCTATAGATACAAGGACACGTTACGGGATTTCTTCTCTCACAATAACAGTTGGTCTTAAACATTGCTTGCAGTTCCGTTAGTGTTTACATTTTCTAACTATTACCATCATGTGTCATACTCTTTGCAGAACGTGGTCTTACTTATGGATTCTCTGAACATTCCGCGATTCTGGACGAGTTGGCCCAGCCGCAGCAAGAGACACGTTTATTCTGGACGAGTTGGCCCAGCCGCAGCTAGAGACACGTTTATTCTGGACGAGTTGGCCCAGCCACAGCTAGAGACACGTTTATTCTGGACGAGTTGGCCCAGCCACAGCTAGAGACACGTTTATTCTGGACGAGTTGGCCCAGCCGCAGCAAGAGACACGTTTATTCTGGACGAGTTGGCCCAGCCACAGCTAGAGACACGTTTATTCTGGACGAGTTGGCCCAGCCACAGCTAGAGACACGTTTATTCTGGACGAGTTGGCCCAGCCACAGCTAGAGACACGTTTATTCTGGACGAGTTGGCCCAGCCGCAGCTAGAGACACGTTTAAACTATCTGATACATCGTGGCACCCTTGTCGTCTTGCGTTTCTCTGCCTTGCCAGGTTGTTAAAATGTGTGAAATTTTCTCACGTTGCTACCCTCTGTCTCCCTCTGAAGACGGATGTGTCGGGCCGTTGGCGCAAATAAAACGGAGACACAACGCATTTCCATTCTGTGGACTACATCCTGCTGGAAATCTAGAATGTATCATGGTCTTGCTACACGAGAGACACTGCGGGAGTTTGAGAATGAACGCTGAAGAAGAAGACGACCCTCTGTCTGTGTTGCCTGTAATCATGTCTGCTCTCACTATGTTCTATAAACCTCTTTGTCTGATAACGTTGCTAGAATATTATAATTATCTTTTTCTTATATTATTGATTAAGCTTCTTCTCGCATTTGACTCTTTCAACCCTTCCACATTAGTTTTCCTGGCAGTCCATGTTATTCTCAGCATTCTTCTGTAGAACCACATCTCTGTTGCCTCTAATTTCCCACTTTCCAGTTTGTTTATTGTCCAAGACTCGCATTCATATGTTATAGTTTAGGCGTTATATTTGACCGCATATGTTATAGTTTAGGAGTTATATAGCACTGCCGAACCTCCAATGACAAGGGTACGACTATTATGTTTCTGTTTACGGACAGTTCTGATCTAACACCAATCCCACGCAGTCGTGAAAACGTCCATGATTCACACTTTTACACATTTTTCTAGCAACAGAAACATCCGTGTTGATAACCGTATCACAAGCGCATGGTACCGTAATGTGACTCTTCAATTATTTCTGCCAGCTACTTGTATCGTGACGTATCAAATCTCGTAGCACATCTTTGCATCCAGATATCCGTGGTTAGACCCAATATCCTGACCTTGTTTAAGGACACAAATTCAGGGCAATCACAAATGAAACAAGCAATTAACGGAGCTTGGGTGGTAATCACAGCTGCCATTGTCGGAACACGTCTAGATTCCTATATCGGACGCACCTAACAACACGTCTAGATTCCTATATCGGACGCACCTAATAATCAGAAATACGGTGTATATTTGTTATTGATCGAATTCTGACAAATAAATCTGTTAATTAGATGAGTGTAGGACAGCTGTTCAAAGGGGCGGGGTGGACAAAGGAAAGTATGGATTGATATTAAGGACATCTAAGAATGTCTCCTAGGGGTTAGGGTACAGGACCGTTCTCCAGAATGTAGGTCCTTATTCTGAGTCATTCATGTTAGCGTTTGAGATTAAACATTTCTTATTTTGTGAATAAAAAAATGTGACCAGCCAAGATAAGTGACACTGAACGAGATCAGCACGCAGGCAGGTATATTATACAGAAGGGTTTGGTTTCTCTACGCTGATACGACTGGATGAGCTTAGAGATTCATGGAGGGATGTTCGTGTTGGTCTCTAGAAAATTGTACCTCCCTCCTAACTTAAGGGATACATTTTGAGGATGATGGTGAGTTAGTGTATGTGTGTGTTTGTGAATGACATAGTGTGCGTATGTGAGAGTATCTGTAAGTATGTGTTTCAGGTGTGTGAGTACATTCCGAACTGTGTGAATATTTGTTACATTTGTATGTCATCTTCTTCTTCTTCTGCGTTCGTTCTCAAACTCTTGCAGATCAGCAGGATGTAGTCCGGAGAACGGAATGCGTTGTGTCATGGTTTGCAACATTGCTGCGATATCTGCGCCTTTCGGTCTGACACATCCAACTTCAGCATGGCTTTGGGCCACTGGCCCTATATGGGATGGGACAGCCAACTCCATCCCATAACCTCATTAGTCGCCTCGTACGACATGCATGGAAGGTAAACAGTGTTGCTATTCTTTGCTCCCCTTTCGAGCCCCGACAATACACAGGCGACATTTGTATGTGCATGACAGTATCTGTAAGTATCTGCAGGAGCTTTTAGAGTTTTTAGTATCTGCAAGTGAGATTAGTTGCAGGTTGTGAGTATTTCAAACGTGATGGTACGTTTCACTAGCCTCTGACAGTCTATCTACCTACCTGCATATCAAGGACAATATGTTAAATCTATGTCAAAACGATTCATCATATACTGTGCTGTTGGTATTCTGAACTTTATTTCCTGTCGTATATTCTTATGAACTGAAGATACACAACTCAATCGAATTGGATTTAGGTCGATTACGTCTACCTGTTCCCATTGCTTATCAGTTTCGGAAATTAGTCTCGTGTTCCAAATCTGATTCTGTACACGTCGTATTGACTTTCAGTCAGTCAGTTCCTCTTTTGCCAAAAGTGACAAATATGGCGGATGTCGTTGTTCTCCATGACTGTCGGTCAGTTGCTAGGGATTGCAGGTCTTGTGCATTTATGTCTGTTGATTTTAATTTATTTATAAATGTTCTTCTGAGCGTTGTTTTTGGTCTTCCCTGTTTTCTTTTTCCCGTCTGGTGTCCACATGAAGGATTGGCGTGGAATTCTGTCTTCCTTCATTCTATGTAGGTGGCCGATGTATGTCCAGCGGCGTTTTCTGATGATGTTCGTCACATATTCTTGAATTGTCTCCTCTCTTAATATATTGTTTGATTTGAAGTCTTTTCAATTATTATTTGTGATTTTTCTGAGGCATCTATTCTCGAAGGCAAATAACTTCTTATCCATTATTGCGGTAGATTTCCAACTTTCACATCCAAATGATGGAATCACACTTGAATTTCGCGTACTTTGTGCACGTATTGACTTTACTCAGCGGAAATCCACCATTCATTGTACCATGATCGTGTGCAGTAAAGACATATACACATAATTAATTAGAACGTCATTTATTACGTTTCTGATTATTGTCGTGATTTTTTTGGTCACTATTTATATATTTCGAGTGGCATATCAAAAAATAGCCAAAGCGATTTCAAGTATATAAATAGTCAGTATTGAAAATCACGACAATAATTTTCTTTTAAACGTAAGAATGAATTCCTAATTAATTCTGTACAGAGGTCTTGACTCCAGACGGTCATCATTGTACCGGCAAATAATGAGCTGTATATGTTGTTTCTGCGTTCATACAAATACCAGAGAAGTACGATCTCCACGTGTATAATGTTAGGTGCACCCGTGTGCACCGTGTGTGTTCATGGAGTTATCAGTGCGTCTCTTCAGAAATTAAACACTATTACAAGAATCAATTCGTGTTCCCGATAACACTTACAAAGGAAATTAGACATTTCTCTAACACAGACCTTTCAAATACATTTGTCACGCCTCTGAATAGCTACACACAAAAAAAAAAGTCATTTGCCACATCATGCAGTTCGATGCTAGATTTAACAATCGATATCTTTTCTGTTCACAAGAACTCAAGAAGCTATTTATCGAGACAACAGTTTAAAATATACTTGGAATTCGATTTTCTGAAATCATTTTTGATGTAATATTGTTATAATTGAATAATTGATGTACTGATTGAGTAAATCTGTTTAGGAAGAACTTAGATGAGTATATTGGAGGTAAGGATAGGATGGTGGAAAAGTAATGATGACTCACCGAGTTGTCTTCTTTTGTGGGGTGCTCACAGTGAAATGAATTTGAGGTCTATGTGAGATAATGTGATTGTGCAATTCGAATTAACATTGTAGCAGGAAAGTTGTATTTGTAGTAGGGGGTTTAATATGTGGTCGCGTGGTTTGATATGTGGTGGGGGGTTTGATATGTGGTAGGGGGGGGTTGATATGTGGTGGTGGGGGTTTGATATGTGGTAGGGAGAGGGGTTTGATATGTGATAGAGGGGTTTGATATGTGATAGAGGGGTTTGATATGTGATAGGGGGGGTTTTATATGTGGTAGGGAGAGGGGTTTGATATGTGGTAGGGGGCTTGATATGTGGTAGGGGGTTTGATATGTGGTATGGAAAGTAGATTATATGTTGTAAGGGATTATATGTGTGTGGTAGGGGGTTAGATGTGTGGTAGGGGGTTAGATATGTGGTAGGGGGTAAAAGATGTGTGGTAGGGGGTTAGATATGTGGTAGGGGGTAAAAGATGTGTGGTTCTGGGATTAGATTTGTGGTAGGGGAGGGGCTAGATGTGTGGTAGAGTGGATTAGATGTGTGATAGAGGTAAGAAATGTGTGGTATGGGGAATCAATGTGTGGTATTGGAATTAGACCGCGGTAGGGAACGAGATGTATGATAAAAGGGGCTAGATGTGGGGTAAGGGGACTAAATGTGTGGTAAATGAACTTGATGTGTTGTTGGGGAAATAGATTTTTAGTAGGAGGACTAGATGTGTAAGCACGGCAACTAGATTTGTGTTAGATTAACTGTTAGCGGAACTTGGTGTGCGGTATAAGAACTAGACGTGTGGTCGGGGAATTAGATATGCGAATAGATAACTAGGTGTACGGTATAAGAACTAGACGTGTGGTCGGGGAATTAGATATGCAGAAAAATAACTAGGTGTGCGGTAGAAGAACTAGACGTGTGGTCGGGGAATTAGATGTGCGATTAAATAACTATGTGTGCGGTAGAAGAGCTAGGTGTGTGGTATGGGTGTGAGAAAGAATAGGGAGATGATGAAAGAGAAGAGGTTTTGGGTAAAGTAACAAAATGATTGTTATATACACAAGTAAAGTGTTACTAGATTGTCACCTACAGAAGGTGAGTGATTGAATGGTTGACTGAGGTATACAAAGTGTGGCATTCCAATTCTCGAATAAAGAGGAGGTGAAAGAAAGTTTGAACTGTGTTTTGAAAGAGACACTTACCGCCCGTGTGTTGCCAGGTCCCGAAAGGGGAGCAAAGAATAGCAACTCTGTTTACCTTCCACGCATGTCGTAAAAGGGGACTAAGGAGGTTATGGGATGGAGTTCGCTGTCCCGTCCCATATAGGACCAGTAACCTAAAGTCATGCTGAAGTCGGATGTGTTAGGCCGAAAGGCGCAGATATCGTAGCAATGCTGTAAACCATGTCACAACGCATTCCGTTCTCCGGACTACATCCTGCTAATCTGCAGGAGTTTGAGAACGAACGCAGAAGAAGAAGAGGAAGAAAGAGACACCTGAAATATTAATGATACAAAGTCGATAGGACGAGTTTGAGAACTGCACAATTCTTCTTCTTCTGCGTTCGTTCTCGAACTCCTGCAGACTAGCAGGATGTAGTCCGGAGAACCGAATGCGCTGTGTCATGGTTTACAGCATTGCTACGATATCTGCTCCTTTCGGCCTGATACATCCGACTTCAGCATGGCTTTAGGTCACTGACCCTATATGGGATGGGACAGCCAACTCTATCCCATAATCTCCTTTGTCACCTTATACGACATGCATGGAAGATAAACAGTGTTGCTATTCTTTGCTCCTCTTTCGGGCCCGGCAAAACACGAGCGAGAACTGCACAATAATAAAATAAGGGCGGTTGGCAATAGAATTACATCGTTCAATATGAGGGCTGTTAAATAAGTTCCCAGTCTGATTTTCTTTCCGGAGAGCTGTAGTATGTAGGGGATTGATAATAACAAAGTGCGTGTGGTGACCATTTGCCAATGTATGAGCGAAATCGTAAGCATGTAATTTTGCGCATGCGATGCGGGGGATCGTATAAATGAAAGTGACTGAGAAGTGGCGGAGGATGTTGGAATATTAATCGGTACTTGCCATATAATCCTTACTTTACTCATGAGAAGTGATGCACAGTCAATACTTCACACAATAGTTCTTCACACAATTGTTCTCCACACAATAGTTCTCCGTACAATAGTTCTCCGTACAATAGTTCTCCGCACAATAGTTCTCCGCACAATAGTTCTCCACACAATAGTTCTCCACACAACAGTTCTCCAAACAATAGTTCCCCGCACAATAGTTCTCTACACAATAGTTCTCTACACAATAGTTCTCTACAGAATAGTTATCAACACAATAGTTCTTCACACAATAGTTCTCCACACAATATTCTCTACACAATAGTTCTCTACGCAATAGTTCTCTACGCAATAGTTCTCTACGCAATATTTCTCTACGCAATAGTTCTCTACGCAATAGTTCTCTACGCAATAGTTCTCCACACAATTGTTCTTCACACAATAATTATCCACACAATAGTTCTTCACACAATTGTTCTTCACACAATAGTTATCTACACAATTGTTCTTCACACAATAGTTCTCCACACAATTGTTCTTCACAGAATAGTTCTCCACACAATTGTTCTTCACACAATAGTTCTCTACACAATTGTTCTTCACAAAATAGTTATCTACACAATTGTTCTTCACACAATAGTTCTCCACACAATAGTTCTCCACACAATTGTTCTTCACACAATAGTTCTCCACACAATTGTTCTTCACACAATAGTTATCTACACAATTGTTCTTCACACAATTGTTCTTCACACAATAGTTCTCTACACAATTGTTCTTCACACAATAGTTCTCCACACAATTGTTCTTCACAGAATAGTTCTCCGCACAATTGTTCTTCACACAATAGTTCTCTACACAATAGTTCTTCACACGATAGTTCTCCACACAATTGTTCTTCACACAATAGTTCTCCACACAATTGTTCTTCACACAATAGTTCTCCACACAATTGTTCTTCGCACAATAGTTCTTCGCACAATAGTTCTCCACACAATTGTTCTTCACACAATAGTTCTCCACACAATTGTTCTTCACACAATAGTTCTCCACACAATTGTTCTTCGCACAATAGTTCTTCACACAATTGTTCTTCACACAATAGTTCTGCACAATAGTTCTCCACACAATTGTTCTTCACACAATAGTTCTCCACACAATTGTTCTTCACACAATAGTTCTCCACACAATTGTTCTTCACACAATAGTTCTCCACACAATTGTTCTTCACACAATAGTTCTCCACACAATTGTTCTTCGCACAATAGTTCTCCACACAATAGTTCTTCACACAATTGTTCTTCACACAATAGTTCTACACAATAGTTATCCACACAATTGGTCTTCACACAATAGTTATCCACACAATAGTTATCCACACAATAGTTCAACATTCTCCTTACCTATCCCCACTATCTACTGGAACTACCCCCCCCCCCCCCGTAAAATTGATAATACCCTATTCTATCTACAATGATTTCAACCCCCCCCCTTGTTTTCAGTCTCCAATAATCACCCCCCCCCTCCCCAAAAGGTTAAAAGCATAATAAAATAAAAAGGATATCCCCCCAAACCGGGAATCGTAAAAACACGCGAGATGTGCCATCCACGAGATTAAAACAAACTCGTCGATTGCCTGACATGATCACGTGAACTAGTTATCTGCTGTCTATCGCCTCAACTATGGACCGCGATATAGGCTTTCTTCCAATTGTGTCAACATCCTTCATTTCATCTTTGTTAACCCCATTTCTTTTTCTGATTTATACGATTTTAATGCAATTTGTTTTTGCATCCAGGCCATAAATTCTGTATTCGCTATGACTTTCTTGCTGCAGATGTTGTGTCTGGTCGAGAAGACATGTTACCTAGTCGTATTTCGTGATACCATTGCTGCTGGTGATACTCTCATAATGGTATGTCCGACTTCAGCACTAGTAATTGCTTGGGAAGGGCTGTGCTCCTGCTCAATGTCAGGGATGTCGAGTATTCCTAGTGCACAGCCTCTGTTGGCTGGACTAAGCCCCCACCATCACTTCAAGGTCGTATGCTTCGTTACCCGTAGTCGTAACCTTCGATAACAGTTACCATGTTGTTCCGACAGGCCGATGTTGTGCTTGAACGAGTTACGGGCACGGCGAGGGTTGGTGTAACAACAAAGAAACCTATCGCAAGGGCCAGAGTTGTGCCCTGATGTCGACGTCTGTTTCGACGGCATTAGATTCTAAACACCATCGAGCCTAATGGCTGCTGGAACAGAGGACGGAGCACTTATGAGAATGCCCCACGTGCTGTGAGGCCAGTTTCTAATCTAGAATCAAGAATCATCACTTCAAGGAGTTGGCCTCGATGGGGACCATCTTGTTGCACATGAAATTGATGGTTACGCCATGGTTAAGCAAAGGTTAAGCAAAGGTATAAGCACAACTCCATCAATAGACTATATAACAGCGGAGTTCATTGAGTGGAGATTAATGTGTCCATCTCCTTAGTCGCCTCTTGCGACATGCGTGAGAGGTGGCACCATAACGATTCTTCGTTTCCCCTGCTACACGTCCTGTAATATGTTGGAGAAACATTATCAATATAATATATCATTAAATATCATTAATATAAAATATACCACCGAAGACGGATGTATCTTTGTATATATTAAATACCACATATTTAATTGGCGCAAATGACACAGCGGTACAGCACATTTTCATTCTCTGCGCTACATCCGGCTGCACATCTAGTAAGACCATGGTCCTGCTACAAGAGAGATCCAGCGGGAGTTTCAAAATGAACACTGAAGAAGTAATATAAAACATCATCAATATAAAATATCATCAATATAAAAATATCATCAATATAAAATATCATCATTATAAAAATATCATCAATATAAAATATCACCAATATAAAATATCATCAATATAAAAATATCATCATATAAAATATCATCAATATAAAAATATCATCAATATAAAATATCATCAATATAAAAATATCAATATAAAAAATATCATCAATATAAAATATCATCAATATAAAAATATCATCAATATAAAATATCATCAATATAAAATATCATCAATATAAAAATATCATCAATATAAAAATATCATCAATATAAAATATCATCAATATACTAGAAAATATATATACGTAATTGAGATAATATATAGAACCCATTCGCTGAAAAGTGGTCATGCTTTTGACGTCCAACGTTGATCGAGCCGTTTCACTTTCCTGGCACAGTTAATAAAAACAAATAAAGGTTGTGCCTGTAAAATCCAGCAATATTTGAACAGCAATGCTCTACTCAGAATATACTTCACAATCATATTCTTCTTCTTCAGCGTTCATTCTCAAACTCCTGCTGGATCTCTCTAGTAGCAGGACCATGATCCATTCTAGATTTACCAGCAGGATGTAGTCCAGAGAATAGAAATGCGTTGTGTCGCCGTTTTTTTGCGCCAATGGCCCGACACATCCGTATTTGGCTGGACACTATCATATAAAATATGTTATAATAGTTGAAAAAAAAACTATTTAGCCAGTCTCACAAAATGGCCGACGAGAATGAATGTCTTCTCTTTTACGGTGCTCGATTAGCGGTTGTTCCTTCCCGAAAGTAATGGCAACTTACGGGAATATTGTGCATAGAAATTTCCAATGGATTAATATAAAACATATGGGGAAAACAACACAATAGAAACGAAACTGTTAATGCTACGAACTTTTATTTGTCCGGTTGCAACATACGGCTGTGAAACATGGGCCTTAAGTAACACAGCGGCAAAGACGATCACCGCCTTTGACATGAAATACAACAGAAAGATACTTAGAATATCATAGAAGGAAAAAAAAGAGTAACTCAGATATTATAAAACACATTCAAGATTCCAAAGTATTGGTTACTAAACACAAAGCAAACAGAAAACTATACCTGTTTGGTCATATAAAAAGACAATTGTTTAGGAAGACAAATAATGGAGGGCAGAGCCAATGGGAGGAGTAAAGGCGGACCAAGAAGATGATGGACTGACGACATTAAAGATAACATGAATACATCGTTGGAAAATGGAAGCCGCATCGCCCAAGACGAAGGGTTCAGGAAGTTCATTAGGAAGACACCGTTCTGGTGAGAATACGTCACATGACACATACTTCACATGACACATACGTCACATACACATACGTCACATGACACATACGTCACATGACACAAAATATGATAGATTTTGCGTTTGTTCTAACAGTTATTTTATAACAGAACAATTGTCTTATAAGATTTCCAGCAGGGTGTAGTCTCGAGATGCACTTGCTTTACATATGAGTGGTCCTGGGTTCATTCCCCAGTTGAGGCGGAAATATTCTTCCTAACCGCAACGGCTCCCAGGTCGATTCAGACTGAATTGTGTACCGGATTGTTCCGGGAAGTAAATACTGCGAGGGAGAGGAGATGGTTACCGCCCTCATATAGCAGAGCCACTGAAATGTGAGATCGATAACATATGATACCCCTACGGCAGTTGAATGCTATGGGTTAATTGTAGTCCAGAGAACGGAAATGCGCTGTGTCGGGTTTTATTTGCGTCAATGGCTATACACATCCAACTTCGGCGATAAATACTATATAAGTATTGAAAATAGAATGTAAAAATGATAAAAAGTATTTGCAAGAAATAAAATTTAAAAGGTGATACGAAATTAAATAGAAATCTCACAAGCAATAAGAAATGCTGATAAGAAATCGAAAAGATGATAATAAATTGAATATATAGTAATAAACTAGGAAGGATGATAAAAGAATAAAAACGATGATAAAAAATATGAAATATAATAAATTGGAACAATTGTAGTTTATTGTAAAGATGATAATAAATATGAAATATAATAAATAGGAACAATTGTTGTAAATTGTAAAGATGATAATAAACCTTAAGAGATGATAATACGAAAGAAAGATAATAAGAGATAAATGAAGATTATTGGATATTGGGTCTGTTGATTGTCCTCTTCGCACACCGGACACGTCCACATGATTATCTCCGCTTCAGTAAATCTCTCAGTGTATAACGGCTGAAGGTTCCGGTTATATCTTGCTTCACTGATCTTTTTGAGCTCTTTGTCAGGGGTTCTCAACAGACTACGCCCATCTTCACTCCCAATTCCCGTATTTTCGATATTGACTCATACTCATTCAACTCAAAATTCTCAGATCTTGAGTGGATAAAGATAGGTAGAGTTGTCAAGATTATTATAACAAATTACTATAACGGATAATAATACAAAAGAGTACGAGAAAAAATGTAATTGTTGTTATTGTTATTGTTTGAGAACCCCTGGAATTGCGAGAGATTAGTTCTTACTTCTTATGAGCAGTGGGGTGGTTTTTCTGAGCTTTCTTTCATACCCAGAAGACTTCAGCTTTCGGCTTAGTGCAATGCATATTGGAAAAAGCCTTCTACTCGGAGGTGTCTGAAAGGTAACATTTTTCATCTTAGATGTCTCCGCAAGATCTTAAACATTAAATGGCAGGACAAAATTACAATCATGGAAGAAATCATCACCAAGTGTTGCGTCAGACTCAGCTACCATCTGCTAAGGAAGCGCTCAATATAAATATATTACGTTGGCTGGGTCACGTCCACAGAATGCCAAACTGCTGCATCCCAAAACAAGTACTATTCCGGGGCTGGCTGAAGGCTATCAAACCTGCGGTAGACCACTGTTATGTTATGTTATGTTCCTCCAGGGCCATAGGCGGCGCATAGGGCAGAAACCATAGCTTTCCATTTCTGTCTTTGTGTTGCCAGGTCTTTCAATTGTTGCGTGTTGTTTAGGTTCATTGACATGCCTTCTCTATTAATGGTTCTTCGTAGAGTTTCTCTAGGTCTCCCTCTTCTTCTTACTCCGGGTGGCACCCAATATAGTGAGTGCTGGGGAATTCTTAGGCTGTTCATAGACCACTGTTGAGGTATAAAAACCCTCAATGAAATGCTTCCATATAGAATCCAAAAACTGGGAAAACACGGACAAAACTCGAGATGTCTGGAACCAGAACTTGCGAAAGGGAACAGCATTGTTCAGAAATAATATGTTTGGAAGAAAAAAGAGAAAGAAACAAAAATCTTCCATTGCTTTGATATGATCGTTTAAAAAGTCTCCGTTCCTGAGAAAATCTTCAACGTATTGCCTCTTATTTCTAAATGACCGTCTGCAAGATGCAAAAGCCATACAGAAAAAGTGACAAAAATATAATAAACAGGATAATAACGATAAAATATGCTACAATTTAATTAAATCTAAAACGATGATAATATAAAGCAGAAAAGATGATAAAAATAAAACCGATATTTGTAAAAGATGATAAATATACAAAACGATTAAAATACACAAAAAGGCGATAAAGATTGATAATAAATTGGAACAGATGATAAATGTTTTGTTTTTTTAAACCATACAAATAGTCTGTCTGTTGCTGAAGATAAGGCATATGGAACATGATTTGGCATTAACGAATCCAATCTGGCACGCAGAAAAAAAAAAGGATTACAGACCAAAAAGATGATACAAGGTTTGAAAACACTTCTAACTTAGCCGACTAATTACTAATTTCAGCACGTTCCATCAATAACTACTCAAGCTATTTAGTTTCAGAATTCGTAATGAGTCTATGCGAGTCGCTAGGCACACACACTTCAGACACTTTTCTGAAATTTCTGCAACCGATTGCCAGATTTAATTGTGGGGATATCTTCCAGACCAAACTAGATCTGGATGAGATTGAATGTCTGAGCCGATGGAAGTTCTGGATGCACCAAATGGCGTTTAAATCGTCAAAGTGGAAAATGGTGAAATTATAACAAAAGCTAAGATGGAAAGAGCGTTTCAGGAATAGAAAGGTGTCAATTATTTCTCAATTAGTAAGAGAATTATTACTGTTAGTGGCACGCAGTTAGAGCTTTACCGCAACGAAGTGAGTAGAAGCTAGAGTGGATGGGGGATTAGCGTTGTGAAGTGAGTGAGGGATTGTGTAGATATATAGATAGCGTTGTCAAGGGAGTGAGGAATTGTGTAGATACGTATTTAGCGTTGTCAAGTTAGTGAAGAACTGTGTAGATATGTGTTTAGCGTTGTCAAGTTAGTAAAGGACTGTGGGGAAAAGGTAATTAGCGTTGTCAAGTTAGTGAAGGACTGTAGGAAAAGGTAGTTAGCGTTGTCAAGTTAGTGAATAATAGTATAGATATGTGATTAGCGTTGTCAAGTGAGTGAAGGATTGCGATTGCGTAGAGATGTCATTAGCGTATTTAAATTAATGATTAGTCAGAATTTTAGCGTATTCAAGTGAGTTAGCGTATTCAGGTTAGCGTAGTGAAGTGAGTGAATTATAGAATGATTTAGTGAATGTAGGATAACATAGTCAGCTGAGTGGAGATTATTATAACCAAGTGAGTGGAGATTAGTGCAATCACGTGTCGTCAAGAGAGTGAAGGTTAGAGTCGTCAAGAGAGTGATGGTTAGTGTAGTCAAGTGAGTGGAGATTAGTGTAGTCAAATGAGTGGAGATTAGTGTAGTCAAATGAGTGGAGGTTAATGTAGTCAAGTGAGTGAAGATTAGTTAGTATAGTCAAGTGAGTGGAAATTAGTGTAGTCAAGTGAGTGGAGATTAGTATAGTCACGTGAGTGGAAATTAGTATAGTCAAGTGAGGGGAAATTAGTGTAGTCAAGTGAGTGGAAATTAGTATAGTCATGTGTTTAAGGTCAAAGTAATGACAGTAGCGCTAAAGTAATCCTAGCGTGCTAACGTAGTTGAGTGAATATAGTGCTATCGTATCCAAGCATTTGGTTAGCTTGCTTACGTAAGAGAACGTAGTCCAGTCGTTCATGTGTTACCTTATTCTATTGGTTAACGTATTCACGCATGGGGTCTCATCCCTGTGCTACAGAGCACCATGGTACTTTCATAACATATGGTACTCGCGCCATGCGAGTTAGTGATCGCGAGCACTAACTCAGGAGTTATCTTTACGATTCAAATTTTGTTATACATTCCGAAACAAATATTGCGTTTATTCACGATTTTGGGGGTAAGGAACGAGGGAGAGGGTGTGTACGGTCCAATAACGAATGTTATAAGGCCAGTTAAAAAATTAAACATTCTTCCTGTACACGTCGCGGCAACAGCTTTGGTAAAGCGGCCTTTATTTCCACAGTCTTAAAAGCCTCCCTGCACTCCTTAACAGGAAAACATGCAGTAATGAAAGTGTTTTTTATATGGCCAGTTTTACCTTCACTTTCAATTTCCCTGTCATCGTATTATATGGATCTCTTTTTCGTCTTCTTCTGCGCTCGTTCTCAAACTCATGCAGATTAGCAGGATGTAGTCCGGAGAACGGAATGCGTTTGTTATGGTTTACAGAATTGCTGCGATATCTGCGACTTTCGGCCTGACACATCCGACTTCAGCATGGCTATAGGTCACTGACCCTATATGGGATGGTACAGCCAACTCCATCCTATAACCTCCTTAGTCGCCTTTTACGACATGCGTGGAAGGTTAAGTGTTGCTATTCTTTGCTCCCCTTTCGGGTCCCGGCAACACACGGGCGATATGGTTCTCTCATATCACCCATATTATTGTATGGATTTCCCAGGCTCAGTATTACATGTGAAGGATGCTCGCCGTGTGAAAATGCTGAGAACCCCTGTATTAGAGTAAACAAACAGGTAGAACGCTAGTATATTCATGCGATTCGAACTCTACCATGGTCAAGCTGTTAGAGCACTAAAATATGAGCTGGGTCTTCACTCATTCAGTTATTCTTGTACAAGTTCGCAGCATTGCTTTCTTTTTTTATTAATTCTTATTATTATTTCGTTCCTTAAATAAATATACTTTTTGTTGTGTAGTAGGGTAAGGTCAAGGTAATATGAGTTAAAAGCCAGCGTAATAGCTCATGGTTCCCCATAAGTGTTCAGCTGCTTAGTCAGTGGTTGACCAGAAACATAAGTGTTCAGCTGCCTTGTCAGTGGTTGAAAAGAAACATAAGTGTTCAGCTGCCTAGTCAGTGGTTGACCAGAAACATAAGTGTTCAGCTGACTAGTCAGTGGTTCACCAGAAACATAAGTGATCAGCTGACTAGTCAGTGGGTGATCAGAAACATAAGTGTTCAGCTGTCTAGTCAGTGGTTTACCAGAAACATAAGTGTTCAGCTGTCTAGTCAGTGGTTGACCAGACACATAAGTGATCAGCTTCACACTTGCTCAGTAGCAATATCGCCATTCCTCGACTTTCCCAGAGCGTGAGTCCTGGTGCCCTACATCTTGATGACTGGATGGAACACAAGAGTATATTTTAATTTGAATTACGAATAACGAGTGGATTCGAAATCCATGTCTGATGGTCGGTGGGTGAATGATTTAACATTACACCAGCTATATTTAGCCAATGCGCAGTAGCTAAGCCATTTGTATTGTGTCCAAGAAGTTGCGAGTTAGATACCTGATCACTACGTCTTGCTTATAAGTGCATTTTTCAAAAGTACCTGGTGATTAGATAGTGGCATGTGAGATGAAATGCTTGACGAAAGATGCAGGGGTCACCAGGTGGCATGTGAGATGAAATGCTTGACGAAACATGCAGGAGTCACCAGGTGGCATGTGAGATGAAATGCTTGACGAAACATGCAGGAGTCACCAGGTGACATGTGAGATGAAATGCTTGACGAAACATGCAGGAGTCACCAGGTGACATGTGAGATGAAATGCTTGACGAAAGATGCAGGGGTCACCAGGTGACATGTGAGATGAAATGCTTGACGAAAGATGCAGGAGTCACCAGGTGACATGTGAGATGAAATGCTTGATGAAAGATGCAGGGGTCACCAGGCTTGATAGATTATGAAATGAAAACATCAGGGAAAGAAAAGGTATAACACCTTGCACAGAATACATAGAAAGGCAGTAGATCAAGTGGTTTGACCACATTAGGAGATTGCATCACAAGAAGTTACCCGTGAAGGTATATATCCCAATGAAAATCAGTGTACAAAGCCAGAGGAAGACCACGAAAAAGATTGATAGAAAATATCAGGGACATCTTAAACAAACACAATCATAGCACAGCCGAGGCGACACATATGGCCTTGGAACTCAAGTCCGAGTTCCAATCTCCCCTACGCTTAACCGCAAGAGTGGATAACAAACCAGCTGGGGAAAGACAATAGACAATAGACCTGGTGGTTATTGCTTCAAGCTACGGAGTTACGTGTTATTCGTGATACTCGTGGTATGCGGCATGCTGCTTGTAGAAACGTACTGAATACATATGGGAAAATTAAAGCATAAATAAGTCTATCTTCTACTAATTTTGAGGTTCAGTCTAACATTCTGCCACTGATTTGCTCGTTCATTCTTTTATTCACTCCTTATTTGTTCAGAATTTCACACTTTCAATTTCTGAGACCTCTCACTCCTTCACACTTCCACTTCTGAAACCTCTCACTCCTTCACAATTCCACTTCTGAAACCTCTCACTCCTTCACACTTCCATTTCTGAAACCTCTCACTCCTTCACTATTCCACTTCTGAAACCTCTCACTCCTTCACACTTCCATTTCTGAAACCTCTCACTCCTTCACACTTCCACTTCTGAAACCTCTCACTCCATCACACTTCCACTTCTGAAACCTCTCACTCCTTCACAATTCCATTTCTGAAACCTCTCACTCCTTCACACTTCCACTTTTGAAACCTCTCACTCCTTCACACTTCCATTTCTGAAACCTCTCACTCCTTCACAATTCCACTTCTGAAACCTCTCACTCCTTCACACTTCCATTTCTGAAACCTCTCACTCCTTCACACTTCCATTTCTGAAACCTCTCACTCCTTCACACTTCCACTTCTGAAACCTCTCACTCCTTCACAATTCCATTTCTGAAACCTCTCACTCCTTCACACTTCCACTTCTGAAACCTCTCACTCCTTCACACTTCCACTTCTGAAACCTCTCACTCCTTCACACTTCCATTTCTGAAACCTCTCACTCCTTCACTATTCCACTTCTGAAACCTCTCACTCCTTCACACTTCCATTTCTGAAACCTCTCACTCCTTCACACTTCCACTTCTGAAACCTCTCACTCCATCACACTTCCACTTCTGAAACCTCTCACTCCTTCACAATTCCATTTCTGAAACCTCTCACTCCTTCACACTTCCACTTCTGAAACCTCTCACTCCTTCACAATTCCACTTCTGAAACCTCTCACTCCTTCACACTTCCATTTCTGAAACCTCTCACTCCTTCACACTTCCACTTCTGAAACCTCTCACTCCTTCACAATTCCACTTCTGAAACCTCTCACTCCTTCACACTTCCATTTCTGAAATCTCTCACTCCTTCACTATTCCACTTCTGAAACCTCTCACTCCTTCACACTTCCATTTCTGAAACCTCTCACTCCTTCACACTTCCACTTCTGAAACCTCTCACTCCATCACACTTCCACTTCTGAAACCTCTCACTCCTTCACAATTCCATTTCTGAAACCTCTCACTCCTTCACACTTCCACTTTTGAAACCTCTCACTCCTTCACAATTCCACTTCTGAAACCTCTCACTCCTTCACACTTCCATTTCTGAAACCTCTCACTCCTTCACAATTCCACTTCTGAAACCTCTCACTCCTTCACACTTCCATTTCTGAAACCTCTCACTCCTTCACACTTCCATTTCTGAAACCTCTCACTCCTTCACACTTCCACTTCTGAAACCTCTCACTCCTTCACAATTCCATTTCTGAAACCTCTCACTCCTTCACACTTCCACTTCTGAAACCTCTCACTCCTTCACACTTCCACTTCTGAAACCTCTCACTCCTTCACACTTCCATTTCTGAAACCTCTCACTCCTTCACACTTCCACTTCTGAAACCTCTCACTCCATCACACTTCCACTTCTGAAACCTCTCACTCCTTCACAATTCCATTTCTGAAACCTCTCACTCCTTCACGCTTCCACTTCTGAAACCTCTCACTCCTTCACAATTCCACTTCTGAAACCTCTCACTCCTTCACACTTCCATTTCTGAAACCTCTCACTCCTTCACAATTCCACTTCTGAAACCTCTCACTCCTTCACACTTCCATTTCTGAAACCTCTCACTCCTTCACACTTCCATTTCTGAAACCTCTCACTCCTTCACACTTCCACTTCTGAAACCTCTCACTCCTTCACACTTCCACTTCTGAAACCTCTCACTCCTTCACACTTCCACTTCTGAAACTTCTCACTCCTTCAAAATTTCATTTCTGAAACTTCTCACTGTGCTTCTGAAACCTCTCACTCTTCTACTTCCTAAACCTCTCACTCTTCCACTTCTTAAATCTCTCACTCTTCCACTTCTTAAACCTCTCACTCTTCCACTTCTTAAACCTCTCACTTGTCCACTTATTAAAGCTCTCACTCTTCCACTTCTTAAACCACTCACTCTTTCACTTCTTAAACCTCTAATTCTTTAATTTTTCCACTTCCCCATTCTCTAAACATCTTCACTCTTTTGCTTCTTCATTCTCACTTGCTCATTCTTCCACTTCTTAAATCTCTCACTCCTTTACTCTTTGACTTCCTAAATCTCTCATTCCTTCACTCTTTGACTTCTTAAATCTCTCATTCCTTCACTCTTTGACTTCTTAAATCTCTCACTCCTTCACTCTTTGACTTCTTAAATCTCTCACTCCTTCACTCTTTCACTTCTTAAATCTCTCACTCCTTCACTCTTTGACTTCTTAAATCTCTCACTCCTTCACTCTTTGACTTCTTAAATCTCTCACTCCTACACTCTTTGACTTCTTAAATCTCTCACTCCTACACTCTTTGACTTCTTAAATATCACACTCCTTCACTCTTCCACTTCCTCTAGACTCCTCATATCGATTGGATTTGTTTCTGAAAGAGGAAACATTTTCATTACTAGTCACGCAGAGATTATTGATTTTCAATTAAAACATTACCACAAGGAAAAAAAAAACACAGTTCTGCCACTTAGGCAATCAAAAGTAATAGAGGTACCCTTCGGCTAATGATCCCTTGTCCACTCATTAGTGCAGCCGGTTGTCGGTTAAGCCAATCAATCGCAGCAGAATGTCCGGACGCTGTCATGGTAGTGTGCACTTTCCACAGATTTCCTCATCTCATGTCCGTTTAGACTCCTTCTGCCTCCTCATTCACGCAAATCCTCCCTGACTAGGTCCAATTAGGCGCCCATTGTTTTTTCGGTATTTCGCGTTAGCTGTTGTTTTGGTTTTTTTTCTAGATTAAATTGTACTTGTTAGGTAAGCGTGAATATAACATATTAGGTGTGTGTGCGCGTGTTTGTGTGTGTGTGTGTGTATGTGTGCGTTTATGATGTTTGTTCTAAAGATGGTTGATAATAGAACAATCTAACTAATTCTAAGAACATGCAAAAAAAATGGGTTCAATGCCTAAGCATGCATGGAACGCTTCCGGGTGTACTGTGTACTTAACGCAAATTCTAACCTAAAGGTTCCCAAGCTATGAATCTGACACTAAACGGGATCGCGATGGAATTTCTATGGGGCTGTCAACTGAAACAGTAGGCTAAAAAATATTATTTTTGTTCAGCGTAAGTTCTGAAACTCTAGCAGATTGGCAGGATGTAGTCAGGCTCTGTGGCGATGTGGTACAGAGCATGTCTGTGACAGCCAAGGTGCCGGGTCGAATCCCGCCACAGACAACTCTGTATCCGAACCGCGTTCTCGAGTCGAATCCTGCCACAAACAATTCTGTATCCGTGCTGCTCAGAGAGCACTGGAAAACTACTGAACGTATTTATATTACCCAGAAAATAGCTAGTCAAATTATTCTGGGTTGATATCTATGCCCTGAGTATGATATGCTACCAATTTCGAAGAATTGAATGTTGTGTGTCATATTTTACAGCTTAGCTGCGAAATCTGTACTTTCATCCTGGTACATCCGACATCAGCATGACTACTGGGTGACTTAATCCTCTATAATATGAAAAAGTCAACTTCACCCTCACAACCTCCGTAGTAGCCACTTGTAACGTGCATGGCAGGTAACAGAGTCACTATTCTTTACTCCCCTTATATGACCCGTCAAAACATGGGTTGCCAATCGATGTTGTAAAATTTGAAGAATATATTTTTAGATATCCAATATAAACCTAGGGAGTTATTTTTTATTTTATTTTCCCAGTGGATACACTGAAGTCACCAATGCATACATGCATCAACGAAAACTCAACCGCGAATTGTAATGCCTACTTACGATTTACAATTTAAATCATCGCATATTATTTCAAGTTTTCACACACTGGTTATGTCCACATGGGCTCTGATATCAGTATCAGTAAAAATTACTACGGGTAATTACAACAGCATCAAAAATCTGCAAGACCACCTAAACATAATAGACACAACAGGTAAGCAATTTGGAATGAAAATCAACATAGATAAAACAGAAGTAATGAATATTACAAGAGAAAAGGAGAACATTAGGATACAGATAAACAATAAACAACTAAAACAAGTAGACGAATTCAAATATATGGGCTGTACATTGAGATATGACAACAAACAAGAAGCAGAAATAAACGCAAGATGTCATAAGGCGTGTCAGGTCATTAGTCAATTAACATATTTACTAAGAAACAAAGATTTTACACTAGAAACAAAAAAAGAGCTATTCAACACCATTTTCTTACCAACATTGTGTTATCAGTGTCAAACTTGGACATTAGATTCTAGAACAATACATAAGATTAACACCACTGAAATGAAATGTGTGAGACGTATGATTGGAGTTAGCTTGAGAGACAAAATCAGGAATGAAGCACTAAGGAAACAATTTGGGATCAAGTCAGCAATAGAATACATACAGAAACAACAAGTTAAATGGTTCGGCCACATAACCAGACAGAAAGAGTAACGTTTATCCAAAAAACCTTTAACAAACGATACGAAAACAGTCGACCTATTGGACGCCCTCGTAAAAGGTGGATAGATAGTGTATTAGAGACACTCGGAAATATAACAGCAGAAGAGGCAAATAGAAGGGCAAAAGACCTTACACTCACTCTCTCCTCAACACCGAAAGGTACATGAGGACAGAAAGAAGAAGAAGAAGAAGTAAAAAAAGTAAAGTAACCCATAGCATTTATTAATGCTGTAGGGGTGTGAGATGTTAGCGATCTCACATTTCAGTGGCTCTGCAAATGAGGGCGGTAGCCATCTCCTCTCCCTCGCAGTCTTTACTTCCCGGATTAATCCGGTACCCATTTAAGACTGGGTCGACCTGGGAGCTGTTGCGATCTGGAAAAATATTTCCGCCCCAACTGGGGAATGAAACTAAGGGTAATTAAAGATTTCGATTACTAGGACTCACGTATGTCACAGAAATATACCTCGCACAAGTTGCTTTTTCTTTCTCGTTTGTTCACAAATTCCCGTCGGATTTCTCTTATGACAGGATTAAGTTGGACCCCATGCGTTACGTATTTTGATTATTGTTTGCATTTCAGTTGGTTGCTATTTATATACTTGGAACCACCGTAGCTATTTTTGGCAAGTGATTCCAAATATATAAATAGTAACCAACTGAAAGCAATACAATAATCACAACATTAACACATGGCGTCCATCTTTAGGTAGTTAATGAGTTTACCTCTCTTTTGGAAAGGACTGCCCTTTCAACCAGTAGACAACAAAGTACTATTAGGTTATCAAGACACACTACCATAAAATATCAGAGGTAACAAAGACCCGAAGGAAAACAATTATATAAGGGTTCCATCTAGGTAGGTAGGTGGTTAATTAATTTGCCTCTCTTTTGAAGATGAGTGGACCTTTCAACCAGCGAGGTGCAATTAGGTTATATCAGGACATACTACCATAAAATGTTAGAGATAACAAAGACCCCCAAGGATTACCACAATTTAGCAAATATGTCTTCTATACCGCCGATCGGTCACGATATGTAATATTTTACAATCGTTATGTTTATTTTGTTTTTGGTTTGTTTTTTAAGTTAATATTTTCCTCATGTTGAAAATACTTGTGAAAGGAAATCAAATCGAAATAGTAATACAAATTCTCACTGTTCTTCTGTCCTCCATTATTCCATCATTTCTGGACAGGACAATTCCAGGGTTATCTATTACATTCTCCGCTTCTCTCCCTTAGTTATGTTGAGTCATCTGTAGCGAGTACTGTGGCAAGTACTTCACCAAACTTGCCCTGCGTAATATTCTCGAAAATCGTCACTTGTATTATCTGATACGACTGATCATTGGTTACTTTGCGTAAACTTTATATAGCTATCCAATGAAAAGCGAGGTAAAATTTTTGTCAATAAAGATAAGTAACAATTTAAGAAATCAAAACGCATGGCTGCTACGAGATGGACTTGAGTGAAGACTCCGTTCAGACTAATTATATCATATTAGCCCAAGAAAACTCTTAATCAGACCGACCGTTTCGATTTTGTTCGGGATATTTTTTTGAATATTTGAGTCTCGTTATTGGTTTTCATTACTGCGTCCAGATCGATACAAATGATCAAGCGATACTCCTGTTGTTATTGAGAAATTTGATTGGGTTTAGCGTGTTGAGATCTGTCAGTGGAGACAGCGTAACTATAGTTCATTATCTCCTTCTGTCGCTTCCTTCTTCCTTTTGCTATACATTTAGTGTAAAAAAAGGGTTTAAAAGCCGTAGACGATTTTCTTCACTGTACTCTGTTTCCCATATGTACTCTGTTGCTCTCAGCGACGCGGCACGCCTCCTGCCGAGAGTACCACTCATAGCACGTAACTCCGTAGCTTCAAGTGATAATCCACAGGGGTCTCCGAAAAAAAGCAACCTTATAAACAAGACGACACTAGCCAGATTCCGGATCTGGAATTATTTATTTTGATCTGCGGATTCCGCCGAAAACGGATGTGCCGGGCTAGTGGAGCGAATAAAACGGCGACACAACGCATTTCCATTCTCTGGATTACCTCCTGCTGGAAATCTGGTAGCGACAATGATCCTACTGCTAGAGATAGCCAGCGGGAGTTTGAGAATGAACACTGAAGAAGACGAAGGATCCGCGGACAAAATAGAGAAATGACGGAACAACATATTTCTGTTTGTCTCGTTTTACGCGTATTTGTGTGTATGTTGTTTTTTTTTGTGTCTTATTTTTTGTTTTGTTTCCCTTCTGAAAAAATTTCAAAACTTCCAGGTTATCTCCACATTTAGATCTAGCCATGTGAGCGTCAATAGTGTCGTTCCTTCTGCTGTGTATGTAGTCTTGATAAAGGCCTTTTGGTCGAAACGAGCACATTGTGTGTGTTATTACGTGTATTTCCAGTAATTAGCAAAACTTCATTATCATGTTCCATGCCGTGCCCATTCGTTATTCAATGTTTGACATTGAAAATAATTCTTTGGTTTAGCCATCATCATCATCAAGTGACATATTCTTCCCAGAACCTAGTCTTTCCTATGGATCTCTTGAATTCTCCGCGGTCTTGAGCAAGTTGTCTTGCTTCTTCTAGTGACATGCGCAGGCATTCTTCAATGTCTTTTGTCAAACGGCGTCTTGGGCAGTCTTTGCCCCTGTTGTCTTCTACCATCCCCTCCAGTAACACTCTCTCCATACCGTCGTGTCTCTTAATGTGACCGAAAAAAAACTAGCTTTCGCTTTAATATGATGTTCAGGAGCCAGTCTTTCTGGATGTTAATTGTTCTTAACACCTCCTGGTTTGTTTTCCTTACTGTCTATGGTACTCTCAGAACTCTTCTATAACACTTTAATTCAAATGATGTTATTCTCTTAGCCAGTTTTATTTAGTGTCCATGCTTCACATCCATATATCGCCACAGGAAACATACATGCTCGTAGTAAACACAACTTGTTTCTTATGTTAGTACCCTGCCATAGTTTCTTTAGCTGTTTTAATTTTGACAGCGTCATTGCTGTTCTTCTCTTAATCTCAACTGCGCAGTAACCGGCAATGTTTATATTAATTCCTGGCTATAATGGTTTAAATGGTTGAGCCAACGAACAAGAAATGGCTCATGCTCTAGGATGATCGAGGAATGGCTCCATCGTTACTGAACAAGTACAGTAAGTGAAGCTAGCCATGCTGTTTCGGGTTAACCACTGACAATGCAGAATAGAACTTATGGGAAACCCGTATGCAAGGACGCTGTCTCAGAACTCAAATTACAACATGGAGTTGATCCAGTGCACTGCAGATTGATTGCTACATGGATCAGTGATCGACTATACCAGTCGGCACGGCACACAGTAATGTTATTTAGCAGCACTTGCTAATTTAACAAAGATGCTGACTGTTTTAACTTTATCAAGAACAGGATTAGGTAGGTTCCACCTCTCGCTTCTGAAAATGGACTCAGATCAGGGTTGCCATACATCTGAAACTGTTTGTTTGTTTAATTTTAAGTAAAAACACAACCAAAATAAAATATAAGCTCCTAATATATGTACAAAGGAAACTGAAGACA
This sequence comes from Meghimatium bilineatum, assembly GCA_034231615.1. Classification (NCBI taxonomy): domain Eukaryota; kingdom Metazoa; phylum Mollusca; class Gastropoda; order Stylommatophora; family Philomycidae; genus Meghimatium; species Meghimatium bilineatum. The sequence goes on from CM067310.1 coordinate 18,063,729, forward strand.
GTATGATGATCTTGATACGAGTGGAATTCAATAAAAATGAGTAAATATTCAATCAGTGTATCTAAGAGATTTTAAAATATATTCTCCGTTTTCGTTGTGTTTTGATGGTATACATGAGAGAAATACCAGTACCGACATTGGCAACATTGCATGTTGGTGGTTTCAGAAATTTGCATATTTTATCACTTCAAACAAAAGAAGATTTTAAATGTATCCATTTTAAAAAATTGGTAAAATATTTAAATATATTGATATGGTCAAATACAAGTTGTATAGAACCAAGCAAACTCCAATGGAGGAAGAACAAAGGAGACATCGCTGAAGTTAGAACCTACATTAAGAAGACCATCAGAAAGAATTGAAAGACGTGTATTGTTCAGGAACCCACAGGTAAAAAGGAAAAGAGGAAGAACAATAACTACATTGATGAAAGAATTAGATTCAGGGACACACACTTTTGATAGAACATGGAAAGACGTGTATTGGTCGTGAACCCACAGGTAATTAGGAAAAGAGGAAGAACAATAACAACATTGATGAAAGGATTAGATTCAGGGACACAAACTTTTGATAGCACATGGAAAGACGTGTATTGGTCGGGAACCCACAGGTAAAAAGGAAAAGAGGAAGAACAATAAGAACATTGATGAAAGAATTAGATTCAGGGACACAAAATCTGGAGAGAACAAAGAAAGAGCTGGTATCAGTAGGTAGATAGGACAATATTTTTTGTCTGTTTCTGGGTTTGTTCTTAAACTCATGCAGATCACCAGGGTGTACTCAGGAGAACAGTGTACATTTTGTCACGGTTTGCAGATTAGCTGCCATATTTGCGCCTTTCAGAATGACACATCCGACTTTTGCATGTCTTCTGTGTTCTTTGGTCCGATATGGTATGGAAAGATAACTCTTTCACCCTAAAATCTTCTTAGCTAGTTCGTAAGACATGCTTAGCAGGTAACAGTGTTGCCATTCTTTTCTCCCCTTTTGGGCTGAAGTAATACTGGAGCGACTAAACGCCTTTGAAAATAAATGTCTTAGAAGGCTACTGAACATACGTTAGTCAGACTTCAAATCAAACACAGTTGTCAGACAAGAATCAAAACAAGAATATGTATCCATCTATATTAGAAAACGTCGCTGGAATTACATCGGACACGCGCTACGAATGGATACTGAAAGACTCCCCTGTCAAGCTTTGATGTGGTCACAAATGGCAAGAGAAAAAGAGGAAGGCGACAAGAAACTTTACGTAGAACTATTACAAGAGAACGTTTCAACATCGGTATCAGAAACAATGAAGACCTAAAGCAAATTTCAATGAAATGAGAGGCATGGAAATCTATGATATCCGCCCTATGTGCCGCCTTTGACACTAGAGGAATAACTAACTAACTAACTAACTAACTAATCAACCAACCAACCAACCAACTAACTAACTAACTAACTAACTAACTAATCAACCAACCAACTAACTAACTAACTAACTAATCAACCAACCAACCAACTAACTAACTAACTAACTAACTAACTAATCAATCAACCAACCAACTAACTAACTAACTAATCAACCAACCAACCAACTAACTAACTAACTAACTAACTAATCAACCAACCAACCAACTAACTAACTAATCAACCAACCAACTAACTAACTAACTAACTAATCAACCAACCAACTAACTAACTAACTAACTAACTAATCAACCAACCAACCAACCAACTAACTAACTAACTAACTAACTAATCAACCAACCAACTAACTAACTAACTAATCAACCAACCAACTAACTAACCAACTAACTAATACTCAAGCGGGATAAGATTAGAGAGGTTAGTTGAGGACATAAGTTCCACATTGATATAAATAAATGTTAAGGTTAATAACATTTTAAAATGCGGAAATATATAGAACTGGCAACCCTGATCCGAATCTTGTTAGTCTCTCGAATTCACAGACATTATTAGGGGCGGTCTGGACCGCTATCTGCGAATGGAAAACATGTGTCTCCAATTACCAGGGCGTGACTATAAAAATATTGGGCTAAGTCTATTAACTCGAAACTTAAGCTAGATGTTCTCTCTTCTTCTTCTTCATCATCTTGTGTTATCATTCACATTGGTGCTTGCTGTGTAGTATCTCGGTTTAGACTGAGATTGGGTCGCTGATATCTCTAGAATATTTGAAGTCTCACTTGAGCACAACTCTCCGACTATCAATAGCGGTGTGGGGGGGGGGGACTATTAGGTGTAATAACGAAAACATACAAATGACAGTATACACAAACCATTTTCAACGTTTCGGGGCCGTAAGGTCTTTGTCAGGAAAATATAAAACAAAAATTGAAAAACAATGTTGCCACCACAGAGTCACTAGAGATACTAATGACATGTAAACAGTTCAAAGTGCAAGGTGACAATGGTGCATGTGTAAACATGTCATGTAAGCGGGTTTTGTTGAGAAGATTTTCACCGATTTTATGAGGCCTGTTTGTGATCTTTAATTTATGAGAGGGTAGATGGGGGGGGGGGGTTGATCGTTAAAGAAATAGGGAGTTTATCCAATTTGTGTGTGTGTTTGTTTCATAATACTTTATGTCTCATTCTGACTTTTTAAAGGGTCAATATTCAAGGCACCCGGGGATGGGGGGGAGAAAGATGTTTAAGCCACCCACGGGGGGGGGGGGATGTTTAAGAAACTCACGAGGGTGTGTTTAATCCACACACGGGGGGGGGGGTGTTTAAGCAACTCACGAGGGTGTGTTTAATCAATTCACGGTGGGGGGGGGGTGTTTAAGCAACTCACGAGAGTGTGTTTGATCCACTCACGGGGGGGGGGTGTTTAAGCAACTCACGAGGGTGTGTTTAATAAACTACGCGGGGGGGTGTTTAAGCGACTCACGAGGGGGTGTTTAAGCAACTCACGAGGGGGTGTTTAATCCATTCACGGAGGAGGGGGGGTTGTTTATGCCACCTATTGGGGGATGTTTACACCATTCACGGGGTGTGTTTATTGCGCTCATGGGGGCGGGGTTGTTTAAGTCATCCACGAGAGATGGGATGCATTAAACATCTATGGAAGTGTTTAATTCACTCACGGGGATGTTTAAGACATCTACGGGGGAGGGGGAAAATTGGGGGTGTTTAAGACATCCACGGTGTTTGTGGGGGGTGTGTTTAAGTCATCCGTTGGGGTGTTTATGTCATCCACTGGGATGTTTATGTCATCCTTGGGGGTGTTTATGTCATCCATGGGGGTGTTTATGTCATCCAGGGGGGTGTTTATGTCATCCATGGGGGTGTGTATGTTATCCACGTGGATGTTTAAGTCATCCACTGGGTGTTTAAGTCATCCACGGGGATTTTAAGTTGTTTACGGCGGCGTATAAGATATCCACGGGGGGGGGGCAGATATAAGCCACTCAGGGGATGTTTAAAAAAACAATGTGGTTGGATGTTTATGACATCCACGGAGAGGGGGATGTTTAAACCGCCCACTCTCAGTCGCTACGGGCTTGGGCTAGTATATATCCAACTTTCGGGTGTGTGCTTAGTAACTACAGTTTTGTCTTTCCTCCTTAGTTACTATTCTCTTAGCCAAAACGCTGCTGTGATGTTTGTTACCAGGGAAACTGCTTGAATTCGGTGTAGGGTTTGGGTATTGTTTAGGCGTTGTCTCTTATGTGTTGTTTAGGTGTTGTCTCTTATGTGTTGTTTAGGCGTTGTCTCTTATGTGTTGTTTAGGTGTTGTCTCTTATGTGTTGTTTAGGTGTTGTCTCTTATGTGTTGTTTAGGCGTTGTCTCTTATGTGTTGTTTAGGTGTTGTCTCTTATGTGTTGTTTAGGTGTTGTCTCTTATGTGTTGTTTAGGTGTTGTCTCGTATGTGTTGTTTAGGTGTTGTCTCTTATGTGTTGTTTAGGTGTTGTCTCGTATGTGTTGTTTGAGGTCCTGATTTCAGAGTTTAACAAACCAATATTTTGGTTTAAATTTGAAAAACACCCAGGAAGCAATATAGTAACAGACAACAAAAGCAGTAAAGAAATACACAATAGATGTAGTAAAGCATACCAAGCCCTAGGGCAAATGACACCAATCTTCAGAAACAAAAATGTAGATTTAAACACCAAAATAACACTATTCACAACGATTATTATACAAAGGCTGTGCTACCAGTGCCAAGCATGGACAACGACAGCACAAGACAAATGTAAACATGTGACAGCTGAAATGGCATGCTTACGAAGAATCATAGGAATATCACTAGGAGACAGAGTGAGGAATGATGACATTAGACAAAAAACCGGCACAGTTATCTAATATATGCCCTGCACTGCGGTACACAAAACCGCCGGGGACAGCCAATGTGCCGGGTTCGAATACCACCAAAGGCAATTACTTTCGGACCGTTCAGAGAGCAATGGCAAACTACTGAACGTATTTATGTTGTCTAGAAAATCACTATAGTCAACAAAATGCTGGCTTATTCCTGGATAAGATATGCTACAATTCATCTTTTATACGGAGTGTTTGTAAAGTCTCATTAAACTTTGTATGGAGAAAAATATTTGAAAAACCGACGTATATGACGTCATCACAAAATGTGCTCCACATTCATGGTAAACAAAATATGCAGTGAATGACTGTCGTCCGCTGGAGTAATTCTTTGCACACAAAAAAAGAATGGTGTTATCAACGAAAGACCGAAATTTTTGAATGGTTACTTAAGAAATAACAGATACGTTACAGAAGGTATTTGACAATATGAAGAGACGTGTACAGTCGTATCTTGAAACCTGTGGTATTTTCAACATCTATTATAAATTAAAATTACATTGGTACTTTCCAGCTTCCCCAAAACAGTTCTGAACTATAGCAGTATCTATGTTAATGTTTTTTGTGTGTGCACATTCTCTGGTGACGTCATATGACGTCGTATTTCAAATGTGGTTTACTTACAAAATGCAGTGAGACTTTACGGGCAATCTGTATAATACAAATGTATAACATATTGCTTGCTATACTTTGTTCATGTTAAGAATGAAGTGGGTCATCAATGAAGTGGGTGTCTTCAACATTACCCTGCGACAACCCCACCGAAGACGGATGTGTCGGGCCATTGGCGCAAATAAAACAGCGATACAACGCATTTCCATTCTGTGGACTACATCCTGCTAGAAATCTAGTAGGACAATGGTCTTGCTACAAGGGAGATCCTGCAGGAGTTTGAGAATGAACGCTGAAGAAGAAGAAGACTCAGGTGCTTTTTAAACAGTTGATGACATGTAGAAACAACATTATTTAAAACATTTTAAAACAATATTTAAACATTTAAAAAAAAAAGGTGAAAATAAAATTTAAAAACAATATTATTGGGCACTTAACAATCGATTCTGCGTCCATCAACCAATCAGAATCAATGACCCACTTCATTCTTAGAGTGAACAGAGTATCATCATCAGGTGTCATGCCGGCTGGCGTAGGCGGTCGTGGCTCTCCACAGTATTATGTATCAAAGTCGTTGTTGTTTCCCTGCCGTGCCAGGTTGCCAAACTGTCTAATATTTTCTCACGTTGTCACCCTCTGTCTCTGTTGCCTTCAATTGTGCCTGTTGTGACTATGTTCTCGAAACCTGCCTGTCTCATGAAGTGGCCAAAAAAAAGAAGATTGCCTTTTTCTTATATTGTTGATTAAGGTCCGTTTCGCATTTGACTCTATCAACACCTCTACATTAGTTTTTCTGGCAGTCCGTGGTATTCTCAGTATTCTTCTGTAGAACCACATCTTTCTTGCCTCTAATTTAGAACAGACTATAGGCTGCAGAAAAATAGAACAACTAATTTTGTTTAGAACCTGCCTATTTCCAGTTGCAATATGTGGATGCGAAGCTGGGATGTAGTCCAGAGAACGGATATGCGTTAAATATTATACAATCGTTTATAGATTAGCTGTAATGTCTACATCTATCGACCTGACACATCCAATTTCAGCATGGCTGAAGCTATTCCAAACGGTCACTCACGTTTCTTCTCTAAGTTAGGTAATCTTGATTTATATTCCGCCAGTGTGTTGCCAGGGCCCAAAAAGGGAGCAAAGAATAGCAACAGTGTTTAACTTCCATCCATGTCCTAAGAGGCAACTAAGGAAGCTATGAGATTGAGTTGGCTGTCCCATCCCATATAGGGTCAGCGACCCACAGCCATGCTGAAGTTGGATTATCTGGCTGAAAGACGCAGTTATCGCAGCAATGCGGGAAACCATGACACAAAGCATTCAATTCTTCGGACTACATCCTGCTAATCTGCAAGAGTTTGAGAACGAACGCGGAAGACAAGAAGAAGAAGAACTATACTCAGTAAGATATCTTCTTCTAAGACCATGTGAAACTATATCTATTCACATATTCACTCACATTTATCCCTAAAATATCTAGTCTTCCATTTCTAAACATAATTTTCCTTCAAGATATCCGACCATATAAGTCAGCACCGCCTCTCTGTAAAAATTGTATTTTCCAGTTTTTCCCCCGATGTATTAATTACAGGGGAGATTATTATAAACATCTCGAAAGCAAAGGGAGGTAATCTATATTTATATTCATATTTATACAGATATTTTTTTGGGGGGAACTAAGAGCGTTTAAAGCCATGCTAAAACTATTTCTAACTTACATTTCCCAAGTAAACAGCTTTTCCTAATGCTGTTAATAAAAATAATTGATAATAATAAAGACATAACAGAGCTGGCGTTATATTTTTGTTGAGGTGCAAGATATTGAAAAAAAGGGGGGGACGGAAAAGCTTTTTATTAAAGGGGAATAGAACGCCTAAATATTTTATATTAAATGAACACAGGAGGTGGTGGTCACGGGTTTACGAGAACCGCGACCACCACTATTATTTATGGTCGTAACTCTGGATACTCCAGTCACCCATTCCTTTCCTTTCGGATAAGCAGCTGTTCGTGAATAAATAACAGTCACACATGTGTTGCCAGAGCCCAAAATTGGAGCAAAGAGTAGCAGCACTATAATATGTCATGTATGTGGTAAGAGGTGAAGGTAGAAATATATAAAGAGAGTGAAATGTACAAGTATATAAAGGATATAAAGAGAGAAAAAGATAAGGAGAGAAATACGAAATCAGACTATTAAAAGAGGGAAAGATTTTACCTCTTACAGCTTTGTGGTTGAATTGACTGTCGCTATCATGTACCACTAATCTAACTGTGATTTGGAAAAGCAACATCAGTGTTGGAGTGAAAATCAAATTGTATAAGTCGCTTTCTGATGTGTTGTATGATTGTGAGAGTTGGACACTAACTGCGGACATGGAGAGATGATTACAGGCTTTCGAATACAAATGCTACAGACGAATTCTATGAATTTCCTATAGGGAACATAAGACCAATGTGTATGTAAGAAATAAAGTAGAGATGCGTGCAGGTGTTCAGGGGCCATTGTTTTCAATAATGAAACGACGAAAACTAGCATGGTTCGGATATGTATGCAGGCACGATTCCTTGTCAAAAACAATACTGCAGGGAACTGTCGAGGGTGGAAGAAGCAGAGGAGGGCAAACAAAGCCATGGACAGACAACATAAGGTAATGGACAGTGGACAATAGCTTCAGTCAGATATCAGGTTACAGTGCCAATAACTTCAGTCAGATATCAGGTTACTGTGCCAATAGCTTCAGTCAGATATCAGGTTATTGTGTCAATATCTTCAGTCAGATATCAGGTTATTGCATCAATAGCTTCAGTCAGATATCAAGCTACAGCGTCAATAACTTGTCAGATATCAGGTTACAACGCCAATAGCTTCAGTCAGATATCAGGTTACAGCGCCAATAGCTTAAGTCAGATATCAGGTTACTGCGTCAATAGCTTCAGTCAGATATCAAGCTACAACGTCAATAGCTTAAGTCAGATATCAGGTTACAGCGTCAATAGCTTCAGTCAGATATCAAGCTACAGCGTCAATAGCTTAAGTCAGATATCAGGTTACTGCGTCAATAGCTTCAGTCAGATATCAAGCTACAGCGTCAATAGCTTAAGTAAGATATCAGGTTACTGCGTCAATAGCTTCAGTCAGATATCAAGCTACAGCGGCAATAGCTTAAGTCAGATATCAGGTTACTGTGTCAATAGCTTCAATAAATTGTGCGATTCGCTCCAGGTCATCCATGGAACCCCTCAAGTCTAGAAGTCGTGCCGTCTCAGTAGGCCATGTTTTCTCCCTCTCTTCGTGGTAGACTTGACAGGCATGAAGAATGCATCCTCTGAAAAGAAAGAAGTCACAGTGACATCGTTAAAATATACACACACACACACAAAATACACACGCGTTCCGGTATTAAACTCACAACTTCCTGAACACACCGCACGCGGGTTAACCGCTACGCCAATTCAATCCTGATCCACAGAACCACACAAACATAGCTTGTTCTTACCAAACACCTCATGCATCTGATATTTTTCATATGAAGAACTTTGGAATCACATCTCCCTTCTAATGACATTTGAACAGCATAGCCTGAATTACTTGTATAAGCATTGAGATTTTGGCCAGGGGTGTTTCAGGAAGGTCTGACATTTCAAATGAGAACATTGCCTCTTTGTTTGAAGACACTTACCATTTTCTTTTATTTTTCTTCCACCGCTCTTTCCTTCATGCTTCGCGTTCCAGTTGTATGTATTTCTTTTTCTTTCAGAATTATTATTGTTTTATTGTTTACATTATTGTCCTCAATATATATATATATATATATATATATATATATATATATATATATATATATATATATATATATATATATATATATATATATATATATATATATATATATATGTTACTTTCTATCTGTATCCGTTTCTCTCTCTCTTTATTTTTTTATTTCTATCTATTTCAATTTCTATCTATATTTCTCTGTTCCATATATTTCTATCTTTCTCTATATGTGTATATTTCTTTATTTCTGTCTTTTTATCATCCAATTTATCTCTTTCTCTCTTTCTGTGTTCTTATTTTTCTCTTTTTCTATATATTTCTTTCTTTCTAACTGTACATGTTTATATTTCACTACTATATTTCTTCCTGTCTCTCCTTCCATGTAGCTCTACTTCTCTCTTTTCTCTCTTTTTTTCTATGTATATCTCACTTTCCATCTTTCTCTCATTCTATTATTCTCTCTATCTTCTTCTTCTGCGTTTATTCTCAAACTCCTGCAGATTAGCAGGATGTAGTCCGGAGAATGGAAATGCGCTGTGTCATGGTTTACAGCACTGCTGCGATATCTGCACCTTCCGGCCTGACACATCCGACTTCAGCATGGCTTTGGGTCACTGACCCTATATGGGATGGGACAGCCAGCTCCATCCCATAACCTCCTTAGTTGCCTTTTACGACATGCGTGGAAGGTAAACAGTGTTGCTATTCTTCGCTTCCCTTTCGGGCCCCGGCAACACAAGGGCGATTCTCCCTATCAATAATCAATATATTTCTTTTTATATCTTTATATGTTTTTCTTTAAATCTCTATTTCTCTTTTCTCTCTCTTTCTCTCTTTCTTTCTGTCTTTTTGTTTTCGTTCTGTTTTTCTTATTTTATCCTTTATATCTTTCCCTCTTGTAATAGTCTGATTTCGTATTTCTCTCCTTATCTTTTTCTCTCTTTATATTCTTTATATACTTGTACAGTTCACTCTCTTTATATATTTCTACCTTTACCTCTTGTTTTATATATTTCTACCTTTACCTCTTGTTTTATATATTTCTACCTTTACCTCTTGTTTTATATATTTCTACCTTTACCTCTTGTTTTATATATTTCTACCTTTACCTCTTGTTTTATATATTTCTACCTTTACCTCTTGTTTTATATATTTCTACCTTTACCTCTTGTTTTATATATTTCTACCTTTACCTCTTGTTTTATATATTTCTACCTTTACCTCTTGTTTTATATATTTCTACCTTTCTCGTCCTCTTTCTATATTTCTACCTTTCGAGATATTCTTTATATGTATATATTTTTCTATCTCTTTCCCTCCATTTCTCTCCTTCTTTGTATGTCTGCCTTTCTTCTTCTTCAGCGTTCATTCTCAAACTCCTAATTGTTAGCAGGATGTAGTTCAGAGAATGACATGTCTGTGCCAGAGTTTAAAGTTTAGCTGCAATATATGCTCCCTTCAGCCTGACACATCCAACTTCAGCATGTCTTCTGGATCACGTTGGCCTTCTATTTGATGGGTCAGCCAACTCCACTCCATAACCACCTTAGTCTTCTCTAAAACATATATTGCAGGTAACACTGTCATTATGCTTTATTCCCCTCGCAGGCCTCAGAAATATACGGGCGCATTTCCCTGTTTATCTGTACCTCCATTTGTATCTTCCATTCTATATCACCCCTTCTATCCATATCACCTTTTCTATCTGTACCTCTCCTTATATCACCCCTTCTATCCATATCACCTTTTCTATCTGTACCTCTCCTTTTATCACCACTTATATCCATATCACCTTTTCTATCTGTACCTCTCCTTATATCACCCCTTCTATCCATATCACCTTTTCTATCTGTACCTCTCCTTATATCACCCCTTATATCCATATCACCTTTTCTATCTGTACCTCTCCTTATATCACCCCTTATATCCATATCACCTTTTCTATCTGTACCTCTCCTTATATCACCCCTTATATCCATATCACCTTTTCTATCTGTACCTCTCCTTATATCTATATCACACCTTCTATCTATCTCTTTCTATCTGTATCTCCCTTTCTTATCTACATCTCCCTTTCTTATCTACATCTCCCTTTCTTATCTACATCTCCCATTCTATCTTTATATCTCGGTCTATCTGTATCTCCCTTTCTTATCTACATCTCCCTTTCTATATGTATCCTTTCTATATGTATCCCTTTCTATATGTATCCCTTTCTATATGTATCCCTTTCTATATGTATCCCTTTCTATATGTATCCCTTTCTCATCTACATCTCCATTTCTATATGTATCCCTTTCTCATCTACATCTCCATTTCTATATGTACCCCTTTCTCATCTACATCTCCCTTTCTATCTATATCTCCTTTTTTATCTATATCTCCCTTTATATCTGTATCTCCCTTTCTATCTCCCATTTATCCTCTCTTTTTCATTCTATATTTCTCAATTTCTCTCTCTATATATTTTTGTTCTTTTCTCATTCTATTTTATTACGTTTCTTTTTTTTTCTCTATTTTTCTATCCTTTTATATTTTTTTCTTTCTCTCTTTCAATCCTGTTATGTTTGCTTTTCTCTCTTTCTACCTTGTTAAGTTTCATTCTCTATTTCTATCTTGTTATTTTTCGTTATCTCTCTTTCTATCTTGTTATGTTTCTTTCTTTCTCTTTCTGTCTTTCTCAGTCTTTCTGTGTTTCTCTATTTTTCTTCTTTCTCTATTTGTCTTTCTATTTCAATCTTGTTTGATGTAGTGCAAATGAACAAGAGAGCAAAAACAGACAAGATAGTGCATACAAGACAGTACCTACAGACAAGACAGTGCATGCAAGACAGTACCTACAGACAAGACAGTAGAAACAGACACGACAGTGCATACAAGACAGTGGCAACAGGCAATACAGTGCATATAAAACAGTACAAACAGACAAGACAATGCAGATAGACAAAAGGGTATGGACATGCAAGATAGGACAGAGAGACAAGACAGTGCAGCAAGAGATAAGACAGTTGATCAGATGATCGGCACAGAAGAAGACAGTTCTAATGCATATAGTACCGGCAGACAAAACAGTGCAGACAAGACAGTAAATACAGTACATACAGACAAAACAGTAAAGAAATACAGTACAGACAAGATAGTAAAGACAGCACAGATAGACAAAACAGCACAGACAAGACATCACATATACAGCAGCACTAGACAAGACAGCGCAGACAAGAAATCACGGACAAGATAACACACACATGACAGCACAGACAAGACATCACAATCACACACATGACAGCTCAGACAAGACATCACAATCACATACATGACAGCTCAGACAAGACATCACAATCACACACATGACAGCACAGACAAGACATCACAATCACATACATGACAGCTCAGACAAGACATCACAATCACACACATGACAGCACAGACAAGACATCACAATCAATACATGACAGCTCAGACAAGACATCACAATCACACACATGACAGCACAGACAAGACATCACAATCACATACATGACAGCACAGACAAGACATCACAATCACACACATGACAGCACAGACACGACATCACAATCATATACATGACAGCACAGACAAGACATCACAATCACACACTTGACAGCACAGACAAGACATCACAATCACACACTTGACAGCACAGACATCACAATCACACACATGACAGCACAGACATCACAATCACATACATGACAGCACAGACAAGACATCACGGACAAGACAACACAGACATTAAATATCTAATTACAAGCAAAGAATCTAGCTATCGTTGTTCCACGAAGACAAGAAACAAGCCACAGACACACCAACAAACCAGCAGACAGGTTAAACAAGTTGAACTTAAGCCAGAACACCCGCCGTTAAAACACTCACTTATTTAATTAAACCCAGCAGGAAAAGTTATTTTTAGAGACCCAACACCAGGCTTTCTAGCCAATCCTCATTAAGGCCAAATTAATTGAGAAACTGCATTCATTAAAAGGAACTTGCGGAATCGTGTCTCTGTATTAATTGCCGGCACGCAGTCAATGCCTGGATGTGAGAACTCAAAGGTCGGCCAGTATTCAACTCAATAAACCTTAAACGATGGGACAATTAATTGTATTTATGTGGCAATACTTAGTCGATGTGCCTTCATTATTTCTGATTTATTTTCATTTGCTAATCATTGTTGTTTTTGTGTTTATTTAGTTGAATTTTTGAGTAATGTTGCGTTGATTTTTGTTGTAATAATTTTAACTTGAGTAATGTTGGATTGATATTTGTTGTAACAATTTTAACCTCGATACGTTTCTTTCTTCTTATGTTTTGTCCGTTCTCAAACTCCTTCAATTTCCGAAGACGGATGAGTTGGACCATTGGCCCAAATGAAAGGGCAACACAGCTCATTTAAATTTTCGGGACTATATCCTGTTGGAAATCTAGTAGGAGCATTGTCCTGCCACACGAGAGATCCATTGCGCATGCGGTTGCGTCTTTGGGTCTCACCAATGTCTCACTAGACAAACCAACCATGCAACAGAAAACCTTAGTAGATGACATGCCTTTATACTGAGGTTATCTTCTTATAGAAGCTTCATGGCACGTCATCTATACAATCCCGTATCGTAACCTTCGATAACAGTTAACATGTTGTTCCGGCAGGTCGACGTTGTGCTTGAACTAGTTACGGGCACGGCGTGGGTAGGCAGAACAACAAATAATCCTGTCGCATAGGCCCGAGTTGTGACCTGATGTCGACGTCTGTTTCAGCGGCATTAGAAACACCATCGAGTCGGATGGCTGTTGGAATAGAGGGCGGAGCAGTTATTGGAATGCCCCATGTGCTGTGAAGCCAGTTTCTAATCAAGAATCTATTCAAGAAGAGAGATCCAGCGGGAGTTTGAGAATGAACGCTGAAGAAGAAGAAACTCCTGCAGATCTTGACAGGATGTAGTCTGGAAAACGGAATTCGTAATGTCAGGGATTATGTTGTTCTTCGTCCATCACATGATGATGATGACCATTTGTTACATCCACTTTTGGTAATTCAATTTTAGTTATGTCCTTGATTATGAGTTCGTAGATGGCTAATGAGCCCTATTCGAGCTGTAAATGTCCTTGGACAGTTCGGACATGGAATGACCACTGTAGACGGATCTTGGTCTATCCGTGACTTTCTAGCTGCTCTCCGCTGTTGAGCTGCTGCATTTTTCTTCTTTTCACAAGATGATGCGCTCTTTTTTTATTTTAGAACGCCATGTACATCTATTTGATCTATTTCCACGATACATGGGAAGAGCTTGCACAAAATAGATCAGGGATTATAGATTAACCAAGATATCTGCGCCTTTCGGTCTGATTACATCCGATCTGGGAATGGTTTCTGAATCACTCTAAACCTATATAAGATGAGTCAACTCCAGCTCATAATATCCTTAGTAGCCTCTTACGACATGTATGGTTGTTTACAGTGTTTCCTATCTTTTCAAGCGCCGTCAATACGTGGATAATTTTGTTAGTTTAACATTGTGGTATTCTTCTTCTTCTTCTGCGTTCATTCTCAAACTCCTGCAGATCTGCAGGATGTAGTCCGGAGAACGGATTGCGTTGTGTCATAGTTTACAGCACTGCTGCGATATCTGTGCCTTTCGGTCTGACACATCCGACTTCATCATGGCTTTGGGTCACTGACTCTATATGGAATGGGACAGCCAACTCCATCCCATAACCTCCTTAGTCGCCTTTTACGACATGCGTGGAAGGTAAACAGTGTTGCTATTTTTTGCTGCCATTTCGGGCCCACGATAAATTGTGGTATTAGAAATAGTAGAATAATCGGGATTCACGATACTATAGAGTTGTGGTTCTACATGATCGATTACGCCAGCAGGATGACACTTGAAATTGATGATTTATAGCTACCTCATAAGATGAAATTGTGAGCTGACATCTTTGATAATTTATTAAGTATCGTATTCGGGATTGTGAAATTACATTTATATAATGAAATCGTTAAGACATAATCGATTTCTTGTTTTAATTTTTCGTTATAAGTTAGAAAATCAATTATAATTTTTTTTTTAAATTACTTGATTAATTATTCAGTTCAGTAATGAACACTAATTACAATGTAAATTTAATTTTTCTAATCAGTAAAAATATGTTAATCTTTGCTTACGTATATGGATTAAATCAAGTTAAAATATTAGGAGTCAGCAAGAATTTAGATAAGTTAAAGAATTTAGATAAGTTAATTGATAATTGAAGTTAATTATCATCGTGTGTCTGTGACAGTCAGGGTACTGAGTTCGATTCCCACCACAGGCATTTGAGTATCTGGACCGTTCAGAAAGTAATGGTAAACTACTGAACGTATTTATATTGCCTAGAAAATTACTACAGACAAAAAAATGCTGGGTTGATGGCTATGTCCTGAATAGGATACGCAATCAATTTTTTTAAATTAAAACTAGATGACGTTAGTTGGTCATACAGAACATTTGTGTAATCTTCTTTTTCTTCTGCGCATGCGGTTACGTCTGTGGGTCTGATCTCACTAATGTCTCACTAGACAAAGCAACCATTCAACAGAAAACCTTAGTAGATGGCATGCCTTTATATTGAGGTTATCTTCTTATAGAAGCTTCCTTTCACGTCGTCTATACATTCTTGTAGTCGTAACCTTCTATAACAGTTACCATGTTGTTCCGACATGCCGACGTTGTGCTTGAACTAGTTACGGGCCAGAGTTGTGCCCTAATGTCGACGTCTGTTTCGGCAACATTAGACTCGAAACACCATCGAGTCGAATGACTGCTGGAAGAGGGCGGAGCACTTATGGGAATGCCCCACGTGCTGTGAGGCCAGTTTCTAATCAAGAATCAAGAGAATAATCTTCTTCTTCTGCGTTCAACATTTGTGGTCATGTTATATTGTCAGGTCTGTCGTAAGTGCAAAGTCTACTGTCTTCTCCATGTTCAGAGTGGCTGCCTCTTAGCTTGTGCCTTAAATCTGTATCTTCTGACCATGTCCACTGTCTCTGCTCTTTGCATTCTGGACAGTCCTGAAGTGTGAGTTCCAGAGATGTGTGTGATGATGTCGATGAGGAATAAGAGGATGGTAATAATCATGAAGATGATGATAGGAGAGAGGATTAAGATAAGGAGGAGGAAGAGGAATAATATGATGATTGTGCTGAGGAAGAAGAGGACGATGATGATGGGGTTGTTGGTGATGACGATGGTATTGGGGGGTGGGGGGGGGTGATGATAGCCATGGCGGTGATGATAATGGTGATGACGATGATAGGGGTGATATAGAATATGATAGAATATGATGATAGAATATGATGATAGAATATGATGATAGAATATGATGATAGAATATGATGATAGAATATGATGATAGAATATGATGAAACTTCATGTCGTGAGATTCTGCTCGTGAGATTCTGCTCGTGAGATTCTGCTCGTGAGATTCTGCTCGTGAGATTCTGCTCGTGAGATTCTGCTCGTGAGATTCTGCTCGTGAGATTCTGCTCGTGAGATTCTGCTCGTGAGATTCTGCTCGTGAGATTCTGCTCGTGAGATTCTGCTCGTGAGATTCTTTCTTGTTCCCTGTGCCAGACATGATAGTTTTATTTTCAATCCCAGACTACGAATTATAATTATCGGACAGTCTGTGAGATTGGGGATTTCCTAGAGAGTTTGCAAGATTAGGATGGCGGTTTCCTTCATGTAGAGCTGACTAGAAATTTACGTTAACATTTATTTTTACGTTTTTTTTTACAATTTGTGTCCCCCACACCCAACCTGCGTGTCAACAACTTGTCATTAAACTAAGGGACCTACCCCTGACTAAATTAATTATGTCACAAAATATTTACCACTCTACCCCACCGCCACATCTCGTCCATCTATGCTGTTGTTTTTTTTTTTTGTAATCAGGAAAAAGTGTTAAGAAAGGACATAATTATCTTCCCGATTTTTATCAAATTCCCCCCCCCCCCCCAAATTAACACAATTTAAATGGTGTATTAAAAAACGAACCCCCGTCCCCCTTGTCAACAACTGTCAAACTATTAGCAGGCCCCACTACCATTCTCTGCATGAGCTCCTGAGAAGTATAAATATCAATGAAAATAGTTCTGAATGTGGACTGTTCATTTGGCGTTTATCAATATTGTCCACCGATAGTGTCTATTATCTCTTTATTAAGCGTATGGGTTTCATATTTTGCATGAGTGTTTTATTTCATAGATAGAAATACGTTGTGTCACGGTTTACAGGTCGGCTGAAATATCAACCCCTTTCGGACCTGACACATCCGACTTCATCATGGCTTTTGAGTCAATTTGGCTGTATAGTTGATGGGATGTGTTACTTTACTTCATAACTCGTTTATTCGCTCCTTACGACATATATGTCAGAACAGTGTTGCCGTTCTTTGCTTCCATATTGTGTCCTGGTAACACACACGGGAGTGTGATTTGTTTAAAAACATTGTAATATTAACATAATTCCTTCCTTGTGTTACCGGGGCCCGAGATGGCTGTAAAGAATAGCAACACTGTTTACCTTTCATGCATGTCGTAAGAGGCGACTAAGGAGGTTATGGGATGGAGTTGGCTGTCTCATCCCATATAGGGTCAGTGACCCAAAGCCATGCTGAAGTCGGATGTGTCAGGCCGAAAGGCGCACATATCGCAGCAATGCTGTAAACCATGACACGGCGCATTCCGTTCTTCGGACTACATCCTGTTAACCTGCAGGAGTATGAGAACGAACGCAAAAGAAGAAGAAGAAGATAATTTCTTGGTACGACTGTGTCATTGAGCCGTTGATATGTTCCTGAGACAATATAAGAGCAAAGAATAGTAATGCATCACACTGGAGACGATTGTAAGTATGGGTGTTGAGTACAGTTGAAGACACCCCCCCCCTTCCTTTTCTGAGTAGAATTGCACTTCAGTATGTATTGCACTAAGCCAAAAGCTGAAGTCTCGTGGGTATGAAAGAAAGCTTAGAAAAAACATGCGCATAGAAAGTAAAGTAAAACTAATTAACTCACAATTCCAGGGGCTCTCAAACAAACAAAAAACACATTAATATTCTGTATATCAAGGGGGTGAGGGGGAGGCACACTGAAATGTTATAGTCGTATGGATCATACTAAAAGATACACATATCGCATCTAATCTGTAAATCATGATATATCGCGTTTCGCTCTTTGGGCTGCATCCTGTTAATCCGTAGAAATTAGAAAAATATCATAGATTGCGTTTATAAATTAGACCGTGAACTTACGCCTGTGTGTTGCCGATGCCCAAAAGGGGCGCAAAGAATAGCAACACTGTTTACCTTCCACGCATGTCGTAAAAGGCGACTAAGGAGGTTATGGGATGGAGTTGGCTGTCCCATCCCATATAGGGTCAGTGACCCAAAGCCATGCTGAAGTCGGATGTGTCAGGCTGAAAGACGCAATGCTGTAAACCATGACACAACGCATTCCGTTCTCCGGACTACATCCTGCTAATCTGCAGGAGTGTAAGAACGAACGCAGAAGAAGAAGAAGAACGTAAACTATACACAAACACATTTAAGTGTATCAAGTGCGAGTCACTCCTTCTTCGTAAGTAATATTTATTTTAGTTATGTCCCTTACCACACACAAAAAACTTGGAAATATTTTTTGAATACAGTGCGTCTCCGCATATTTCTCTGCGGTCCCTTTTTGAATTGTTCTTCTTCTGCGTTAATTCTCAAACTTCTACAGATTAGAAGGACGCAGTTCGAAGAACTGTATGCTTGTGCCGTGGTTTATAGCTTAGTTGCGATGTGTGTCTCGGTCCTGATGCATCGGGTTTCAACAAGGCTTCTGGATCACTTGTACCCTTTATGTGATGAGACTTCAATCCCACAACCGTAGCTACCTTGTTGTTTGTATGCTTGTTTGAGAACCCCAAGAATTGCAAGCGATTAGCTCTTACTTCCTATGTGCAACGGGGTGGTGTTTCTGAGTTTTCTTTCATGAGACTTCAACTTTCGGATGTTCATCTCTATCCTGGGATATGTTATCAGCCCCATTCCATGTGATTCCCAGCTCTATCCTGGGATATGTTATCAGCCCCATTCCATGTGATTCCCAGCTCTATCCTTGGATATGTTATCAGCCCCATTCCATGTGATTCCCACTTCTCTCTATCCTTGAATATATTTTCAGCCTCATCCCTTGTGATTCCCATATTTATCATTGAATATGTTTTCAGCCTCATCCCTTGTGATTCCCATCTTTATCCTTGAATATATTTTCAGCCTCATCCCTTGTGATTTCCCATCTGTTTCAACATTTTAATAGTCTCTCTTAATCTATGTGTTCCTATTTCTTCCTTTATTCCTTTTTCCCCCTACACGTTATATATCGTTCAGCTATGCTATACTACTTTTCTTGACTATGTGTCCAGACCATTTCTATTACCTCTCCTTAATTCTAAGCACAAATAGCGGCGACTAAGGAGATTATGGGATGGAGGTGGCTGCCCCATCCCATATAGGGTCAATGACCCACAACCATGCTGAAGCCGGATGTGTCAGTCCGAAAGGCGTAGATATCGCAGCAATACTGTAAACCATGACACAATGCTTTCCGTTCTCCGGACTACATCCTGCTAATCTGTAGGAGTTTGAGAATGAACGCAGAAGAAGAAGAATACCACAATGTTAAACTAACAAAATTATCCACGTATTGACGGCGCTTGAAAAGGTAGGAAATAATAGCAACACTGTAACCTACCATCCATGTTGTAAGAAGCTACTAAGGATATTATGAGCTGGAGTTGACTCATCCTATATAGGTTTAGAGTGATTCAGAAACCATTCCGTTTTCCAGACTCATCATCATCAGGTGCCATGCCGGGTGGCGTAGGCGGTCATGGCTCTCCACAGCTCTCTGTCCACAGTGTTATGTATCAAAGTCGTTGTTGTTTCTTTGCCGTGCCAGGTTGTCAAACTGTCTAATATTTTCTCACGTTGTCGCCCTCTGTCTCTGGTGCCTTCAATCTTGCCTGTTGTGATTATGTTCTCTAAACCTGCCTGTCTCATGAAGTGGCCAAAAAAAGAAGATTGCCTTTTTCTTATATTGTTGATTAAGGTCCGTTTCGCATTTAACTCTTTTAACACCTCTGCATTAGTTTTTCTGGCAGTCCATGGTATTCTCAGCATTCTTCTGTAGAACCACATCTCCGTTGCCTCCAATCTCCCACTTTCCAGTTTGTTTATTGTCCAAGACTCGCACCCATATGTTAGTATAGGGGTTATATAGCACTGCAGAACTCTCTTTCTCACCTCTAATGACAAGGTCATATTACACAGTATATTTTTCATTTTTCTGAATGTTGTTTTTGCCTGTCCTATTCTGCATCTTATTTCTGTTGAACTTCTTCCATCTGCTGTTATAATTGTACCTAGATATTTGAATTGGTGGACCTGTTTTAATACTATATCATTCACTATGATCTTGCAAGGTGTGTTATTTTCTTTCTTTGAAATAACCATTACTTCTGTTTTCTTGATATTTAGGAAGAGGCCTTTCTCTTTGCTTTCTGTGACTACTACTTTAATTAATTTTTGAAGGTCTTCCTCACTTTTTGCAATCAGAACAATTCCAGACTACATCCTGATAATCTACAGGAGTTTGAAAATGAACGCAGAAGAAGAAGAAGAAGAAGAAACCAATGGAAAACGTGACAATAATCAAAAACGTATGAAATGAAGGCTTATTTACGTTTAGCAGTTAGGTCTATATCTGCCAACCGTCACGCCTCGGATCATTTGACGTTCTCTATGGAAAGTCCGGATGAAAACACACACGGTAATTCAAGATATGTTTACACAGGTAATTACCATCAGGGCTTAGCACAGACATTTCGGAAGGTCAGTGAGTGCCTGCAACAGGTGCTAATGAATAACGGAGCTGGGATGAAAAGTTTTGCAAAACATAATTTATATCTGAACTGTTTATCAGCCTTATTTATTTTCTTATTAGTCAGCGTTCATTCTCAAACGCCCGCTGGATCTCTCTTGTGGCAGGACCATGATCCATTTTAGATTTCCAGCAGGATGTAGTCCAGATAATGGACATGCGTTGTGTCGCTGTTTTATTTGCGTCAATGGTCCGACACATCCGTCTTCGGTGGAGCCTTCTTTATCAAATTCTCACTCAAGTTTTCGTATAATAAAGGGGGTGAGTGTAAAGGGGGGGGGGGTGAAGTTCAGCAAAGTGGATCTTGAAATTGTGTGTGGGCATACTGAAAAACTACTGCAACACAGTCAAACCACACTCCCCCCCCTTTTTTAACACAGAACCCCCTCTCCCCATTCCAAAAATAATGTCATTATCAATTCTACAAATACGAGGTGATTAGTTAGTTTTAAATAAGCGAATCGTCCGTGTGTTGCCGGGGCCCGAAAGGGGAGCAAAGAATAGCTAGCAACACTGTTTACCTTCCATGCATGTCGTAAGAGGCGACTAAGGAGGTTATGAGATGAGTTGGCTGTCCCATCCCATAAAGGGTCAGTGACCCAAAGCCATGCTGAAGTCGGATGTGTCAGGCCGAAAGGCGCAGATATCACAGCAATGCTGTAAACGATGACACAACGCATTCCGTTCTCCGGACTACATCCTGCTAATCTGCAGGAGTTTGATGTTTGAGAATAAGCGAATCACTGCCACGTTACGACTTCTGTCTACGGCCCTGCTCAAGGTAAGCCTCTCTTGTAACTGAACAATGAACATAGAGTAATATTTAGTCCAGACAACGGACGTTGAGTTGCAGTTTTATTTGCTCTTTATGTCCCAAACAAGCTGGTCGATTATTTTTCTTCAGCGTTCATTCTCAAACTCCCGCTAGATCTATCTTATAGCAGGACCATAGTCCTATTAGATTTCCAGCAGGATGTACTTTATTTACACCAATGGCCCGACACGTCCGTCTTCGGCGGAGAGGATGTAGATAATACGAGGGAAGAGTTTGCGGGGATAAATCTCATAGGCAAATCCAGGAATAAGGTAATATAGTTTTGCTAATAACTAGAGATACACATAATAACACACACAAATCGACGTTTCGACCAATAGGCCCTTATCAAGACAAAAATTGAAACAAAATTAAAATATACTACAGACAATGAACAGTAAGGACATGAACGGTCACATTGACATGTGTATATAGATTGAATGGGGATAAGTCCCACCCCCTCCCTCCACAGGACAATCGAACTTGATATTTAGTACTAAGAAGACAAAACAAAATAGATAAATACCTCCCTCACCCACCCCTCTTAGAGACGACGTTTCGACTAAAAAGTCTTCATAAGGACAAAAACGAACAACGAGGCATGAATATTACAACAATCGTGATGTAGAAGACGAGCGAAAGAAGATGATAAGGCGAGAGAAATGGAAAAAATCAGAGAGAAAAAAGACAAATACTACAAGAACAGAAGGCGGGCTAAAAGGAAAATTACAGAACTATTGTTGATAATCTCAAATCAGCCTGGAGGTGACAGTAAAAATGGCGTGATGATTTGGCCCACGAATTGTATTTCGTCTTTCTTTTTTATGTCAACGAACTGCTTACATTGTTGTATTAGATTAATGCACGCTTATGTCCCCGTGTTACTCAGGCTCAAAAGGGGAGCACAGAATTATGCATGGCGTAGGATGTTACCAAAGAGGCCTTGGGAGTGGCAGTAGCTACCCCATCCATAGAGGGCCACAGTGACCCATAGGCTATGAGAAAGTCGGATGTGTCATGCTGAAATGAACAGGTATCGCAGCCGAGCTGTACACTATAACACACAAACATGCATTATCTGAGCGTCATTCTAGTCTACATGAGTCTGAGAGCGTATGAAGAAAAAAACACTTCAGAACTCTCCAAATGCAATTTGTATGAATCACCGTGTGACCATTATATACATTTTTTTGGTCATAAAACTGAGACTGCTTAAAAGAAACAGCAAACTAAAATAGAATGGATTCTATATATTGTATTTAATTTACCTGACACTGACAAGGTGCCTTCCTCGGCGGTATAGGAGACCTGTTCGCTAAAACGTAAACATGAACTAGTTTCTAATTTGCGTGAAATCTATTTGTTCACTTTGGTTATTTTTGGCATGCGAGTCCAACTATGTAAATAGCGACAAATTAAAATTTCAACAATAATCAAAAATGTAACGAACGGGGTCCAAATTAATTCAGCAATGAGGCCTGTATATTCGAGAACCACGGACAAGGACAGTAAATTGACCGGCAGGGGATTTCCCTGCGTAATACAAGCAGATATTACAATAAAGTGAAAGGGTCTGTTAGGATGAGACAAATGGAAGTAGACAAGTGGATATAGGGTCACTGACACTATATGGGATAGCTAACTCCATCCCATAACCTCCTATGTCGCCTTTTACGACATGCGTGGAAGGTAAACAGTGTTGCTATTCATACAAGCAAATCATACAAACAATAATTAATGATAAAACTAAATGAAAAATAAAGCAATATTTCCTATTTAGTATATGCATAAATCTACCGCAATAATGGATAAGAAATTAGTTTCCTTCGAGAATAGATGCCTCAGAAAAATTACAAATACTAATTGGAAAGACTTCAAATCAAACGACATACTAAGAGAGGAGACAAAACAAGAATATGTGACGAACATCATCAGAAAACGCAGCTGGACAAACATCGGGCACGTACTTAGAATGAAGGAAGACAGAATACCACGACAAGTCTTCATGTGGACACCAGACGGGGAAAAAGAAAACAGGGAAGACTAAAAACAACGCTCAGAAGAACATTTATGAATGAATTAAAATCTACAGGCGTAAATGCACAAGACCTATAATCCTTAGCAACTGACCGACAGGCAGGGAGAACTATGACATCTGTCTCCTGTGCCAAACTTGGCAAAAGAGGAACTGACTGACTGATACATTTGTTGCAATTTCTAGATGTGATTGGACAGAAATACATTCTTCATACCAACATTGTGTTATTGATGTCAGAGATGGATACTAACTAAAGAATAAGACAGAAGGATTACTACGTGAGAGATGAGATGAGATAAGAAAAGCAGCAAACAGAACAAGAAGAGATCATGTGAAAAATGAAGAGATTACAAGAAGAGATTATGTGAAAAATGAAGAGATTACAAGAAGAGATCATGTGAAAAATGAAATTACAAGAAGAGATCACGTGAAAAATGAAGAGATTACAAGAAGAGATCACGTGAAAAATGAAGAGATTACAAGAAGAGATCACGTGAAAAATGAAATTACAAGAAGAGATCATGTGAAAAATGAAGAGATTACAAGAAGAGATATCATGTGAAAAATGAAGAGATTACATGAAGAGATCATGTGAAAAATGAAATTACAAGAAGAGATCATGTGAAAAATGAAGAGATT